>JACYXH010000705.1:1052500-1062500 GCA_026745465.1 Lota lota | reverse complement strand
GTAGATAGCACTAGGGTACCCTGGTTTAATAAAAGCTTAGTTGAAGTGAACCACTCCTTCAGTGTATCCAGTTACTCTGCTGGCACAATGTGCACAAAGCCTGTTTTGTATTCACAGAAGCCTCCTCTGAGTCATGGTGCTTGGTTTACGACACCCTTTGGAGAGCTCACACCGTACCTCACAAAGCCCCCCCCCTCGCCCGCCCTTCCGGCTGCATTGTTGCGGGGGCTTTGGTGGACGTGAGGTCTTCAAACACCCAGGAGGATCAGGTGGTCTCCGTCAGCGTGTAGGGTAGCCTCGGCCTGCCCCCCCAGACGGCTCTGGACCAGGACTAGGATCAGGTGGTCTCCGTCAGCGTGTAGGGCAGCCTCGGCCTGCCCCCCCAGACGGCTCTGGACCAGGGCTAGGATCAGGTGGTCTCCGTCAGCGTGTAGGGCAGCCTCGCGTGTGTATGTTCTGGAAGTGACATCATAAGAAAGGGACGCTCTAGTTTTAACATAAGATGTGCTGTATCTATCCCAGATGGAGAATTAGGGTCCTTTATAGTATAGAGACTATTCTATAGTAAACTATACCATAGTGACTATGATACAGTATGCTACAGTATAGCCTCTATACTATAGTATGGGGGGGGGAGCAAGGCAGACATGGAGGTTTTTGTTGGCCCCACAAGCACAGCTAGCTCCTCTTGTCCAAGCGTCTTGCCCAAGGAAACGTGGGCAGCGATGGCCCCCCAGCTGGAGCTAACCAATAACACGGCAGCCGTTCTCACCCCAGATCTTACGTCCGAGGGGAGAAAAATGAGAGATTGAATGAATCCTCTCACTGGTTGACCAATCACAAGCAGGTCTGGGGGTGAGGCTTACCTCACCTGTGTGTCTTATAGACGCACCGCACACACACACTGTGTGAGTACTGGCTCTGTGTGAGAGTCCCGACCAGCCACCACCAGATGGGCTCTCACTCTGCATGTAAATATAGATGCTTGTTCCTGCTGTAGACATGCTGTTCTCACGCCCCCCCCCCCCCCCCCCCCCCCCCCCCCCCCCCCCCCCCCCCCCCACACACACACACACACACACACACACACACACACACACACACACACACGCCCCCCCCCCCCCCCCCACACACACACACACACACACACAGAGCGGTGATGTAATGATTTAATGGGATTTGAGTGTGTCGTGCTCTTTAAAAACATAAAGCCAGCGGTGTCTGTCCAACTGGGACGTCTTGAGACGTCTTGGAATGTGTCATACTGCGTTTGCCTGATTCAATCCCCACGCACGTTGATTGAATAAATTCACAGCCAAGTTATTAAAGAGGACATTTCATACAGTGGTAGACTGTGGTGTACTAAACATGGTTGAGGAGTAACTAATATCTATAAATACATCTCAGATAAGGGATTAACTCATTCATATAGATGAAGAACATGAATGGTTGTGTTTGTCTCAGAGTTTAAGTTTTAAACAATGCGTGCCATTTTATGATGTGATGCTTGAGAAGGTAGGTGATTGATAGTGGTAAAGGTATGGTGAGGTATACATGTTAGCAGAAGGTAGGTGATTGACAGTAGTAAATGTATGGTGAGGTATACATGTTAGCAGAAGGTAGGTGATTGATAGTATTAAAGGTATGGTGAGGTATACATGTTAGCAGAAGGTAGGTGATTGATAGTGTTAAAGGTATGGTGAGGTATACATGTTAGCAGAAGGTAGGTGATTGATAGTGTTAAAGGTATGGTGAGGTATACATGTTAGCAGAAGGTAGGTGATTGATAGTATTAAAGGTATGGTGAGGTATACATGTTAGCAGAAGGTAGGTGATTGATAGTGGTAAAGGTATGGAGAGGTATACATGTTAGCAGAAGGTAGGTGATTGATAGTGTTAAAGTAGGTAAAGAGTATAAAGTCTCCCTAACAAATGTCCTGTTTCGCTCAAAGTGGTAGAGCAAGGCATTCACCCCTGCCAGGGTTAGGGGTTCCATTCCCTGTGTAGCTCAACTGGTAGAGCAAGGCATTAGCACTGCCAGAGTTGGGGGTTAAATTCCCATGGATGGCATAGCAACCAGTTGGAATCAGCCCTTTGGATAAAAGTGTCCTACTAGTAATGCACAAGTCATTCAATATTGTACTCTTGAGACGTCTTGGAATGTGTCATACTGCGTTTGCCTGATTCAATCCCCACGCGCGTTGATTGAATAAATTCACAGCCAAGTTATTAAAGAGGACATTTCATACAGTGGTAGACTGTGGTGTACACAAGTCATTCAATATTGTACTCAGGTTCAATACTTGATGCATACAAGCTCATATGGAATAGGTACTGTTCCTACTGATGGTGGTAACGCATGGAACTATGGGCCAACGGCTCGCTACGCCTGGGATGTTCTACATGAGGATTTATCGAGAAGACACGGTCGACAGCTGCGCCCGAGTCTTCTAGGGATGGAACTCGACGTTCTTCTGCGCCAGCTGTTCCCAGATCAGATGATACTCCTAGAACGGCTGTCTCGGTGCTGTGTAGTCCTGTAGTCCAGACTCTGTACCTCGTACCTTTGATGTCGTTATTTATTCAGTCAAATCGTTTTATTCAGGCGCCTCTTCTGGAAAACTGAAAGGCTGGAATTCCAGCGTTTTCAATTCCTGATTCCAAAGATTGGGTAACTATCATACATGTGTGCTGTAATTTAGCATGACCGTGTATCCTGGCGCCCCAATGTGTTCCATAGCAGGGTCAGAGTGGGAGTTCTGTTTGAGTTTAACACAAAGTCAAAGACACTGTTCTGGAACCTGGAGTTCTTCAGGGTTCCAGGTGAGCGAACTCGAGTCGAGTTCAGGTCTAGGATTGAGCTTTCCAGACCTGCTTCCTGGACCTGGTCTCGCTCTAGTGGACTCACGTCTCTGGTACGTCTGCTGGTGAACTGCTGAGGTTCTGGTCCTGCACCAGGAAACAAGTTGTGGGATATCTCAAACTTGGACATGAATTCCGGCTTGATTTGTTCGATTTGTTTTGGTTCCAGAAGAGCTGAGCCTTGAACTGTGGCAGCGCGGTTGGCTGAGCTTGGACAGGAGTCTGACTAATGTGTTCTCACAGCAGATGTTAAAATCAACCCCCTGTCCAACACTGAAGATCGGACTAATCATGGTACAAATGAATCCCACTGTGGGAATATCTTGTAGGACCTGGTGGGTCTGTGTTTGCAGTATTTCAGCTCGTGGATCCCATGGGAACCAGACTATAGCAACGTTCTCCGTTCTCAGGAAGTCTAGTCCCAGCGCGGTGGGGAGATCTGGTCTCCAGCTGCTGCTGGCTCCGGTGTGGAGTAACATCTGAGCCTCTCGTCCGTAAAGTGTAGCCTGAAGCCACTGGAGTCCAGGTGTCGTGACCTTTCATCGACCCTCATGGTGACATCAGCAACCTTTCATCGACCTTTGTGGTGCCTCTAAGTAAGCAGCTGTGTGCAACAGCAGTGATGTCGTTACGGGGGGGGGGGGGGGGGGGGGGGGGGGGGACGATTCAACATCTGGCCGGGCTCCTTGTTCATTAGAACCATTCCATTATGGGTCATCAAAGTGTCATTCATTAGTACGTCAGTATCATTGGGCGTGGAGCTTATTCACCTGGTGGCCATGTTTGTTAGTGGGGTGGGAAAAACTCTTCTACAGACTTCTCAATGCGACCTGGGTGGGGAAATGGAATGCAGAACAAAAGAATAGTGATTGACTTTCAATGAGTTCTGATTCTAGAATGTTTACCCAACCAGCTGACCAACATGGCTGCCAGGTGAACAAAGTCTATTGGCTAACAAACTGGGGTCAAAATTCCCTTTCATCAAAGAGCTGGTCAAATGTCCAAGTGATAGTTTGACCCTTTACTGTTTTAATGTCACACACAAAACAGGATGTTCCAAGAACGACGGCCTGAAGGATGAAGGCCCGGCCTTTATTGAGTTGTTAAAAGTGTCTGATTTCTCTTCCATCTTGGTAATGATTCTCCTAATGGGCACTGGTGGAGTTGACTATTAATCATTATTGATTAGTTCTCCTGACTTCTCTTTCCGTGACACCTGGTTGTCCTCATCGTCCCATAATGAACAGCCCTGCTGTTATTTTTGCTGTCAACTTTTCTGTTGTTGATCAACCATACGCTTATATTGACTTGCTTTGACGTACAGTACTGTTTCATTATAGCTGCATTACTGCACTCGTATCTTACCTTGGAAGCTTCCTCCAGCGTTTGACCATCTTGTTGATGGCAGGCTTCGACCGTCTGGCGTGAGCTGCCATGTCTCAGTAATGCCGGGATGAGTTAGAAAATGGCTCCCGTTTTAACCGCGGCATCGTCGGCCTAAAACAGAGCTTCAAAGGCGCTCTCTCAAGCCGGCTAAAATGCTTTATCGAGCTGAGAGACGGTATGTCTTTAACCGTTTCCATGTGGACAGACGGCACTGAGACAACGTTGGTGAAGCCCAGTATGGACGGAAACCTTTAGACTATATCGTAACGTGGACGTAATGAAACGATGGAATATGAGTGTTAAAGCCTCCTCCTCCTCCTCCTCCTCCTCCTCCTCCACAGATCCAGCATGCCGATGGCAGGATGGACCCTCCTGGTCAACTGAGACGACCTCGTGACCCAGCCGCCCTCTCTCCCAGGTGGCGCCCCCGTCCAGCCCACCCCCCCAGCCGGGCCCTCCGCAGCCTCCTCCCCCACAGCCCCCGGCCCCGGCCGCGAGCGCCGGTCCGGTCAGGATGCCTGGATGGCGTTCCCGCTGGCGGCTGGTCTTGCTCAACGCCCTGACCTGCGGCCTGGAGATCTGCCTGGCGGCCGGCATCACCTACGTCCCCCCGCTGCTGCTGGAGGCTGGCGTGCAGGAGAGATACATGACCATGGTCCTAGGTAGGTCCTGGAGCCAAGACTAGAGACCAGGGTCCTAGGTAGGTCCTGGAGCCAAGACTAGAGACCAGGGTCCTAGGTAGGTCCTGGAGCCAAGACTAGAGACCAGGGTCCTAGGTAGGTCCTGGAGCCAAGACTAGAGACCAGGGTCCTAGGTAGGTCCTGGAGCCAAGACTAGAGACCAGGGTCCTAGGTAGGTCCTGGAGCCAAGACTAGAGACCAGGGTCCTAGGTAGGTCCTGGAGCCAAGACTAGAGACCAGGGTCCTAGGTAGGTCCTGGAGCCAAGACTAGAGACCACGGTGCTAGGTAGGTCCTGGAACCAAGACTAGAGACCAGGGTCCTAGGTAGGTCCTGAAGCCAAGACTAGAGACCAGGGTCCTAGGTAGGTCCTGGAGCCAAGACTAGAGACCAGGGTCCTAGGTAGGTCCTGGAGCCAAGACTAGAGACCACGGTCCTAGGTAGGTCCTGGAGCCAAGACTAGAGACCAGGGTCCTAGGTAGGTCCTGGAGCCAAGACTAGAGACCACGGTGCTAGGTAGGTCCTGGAGCCAAGACTAGAGACCAGGGTCCTAGGTAGGTCCTGGAGCCAAGACTAGAGACCAGGGTCCTAGGTAGGTCCTGGAGCCAAGACTAGAGACCATGGTCCTAGGTAGGTCCTGGAGCCAAGACTAGAGACCAGGGTCCTAGGTAGGTCCTGGAGCCAAGACTAGAGACCAGGGTCCTAGGTAGGTCCTGGAGCCAAGACTAGAGACCAGGGTCCTAGGTAGGTCCTGGAGCCAAGACTAGAGACCAGGGTCCTAGGTAGGTCCTGGAACCAAGACTAGAGACCAGGGTCCTAGGTAGGTCCTGAAGCCAAGACTAGAGACCACGGTGCTAGGTAGGTCCTGGAGCCAAGACTAGAGACCAGGGTCCTAGGTAGGTCCTGGAGCCAAGACTAGAGACCAGGGTCCTAGGTAGGTCCTGGAGCCAAGACTAGAGACCAGGGTCCTAGGTAGGTCCTGGAGCCAAGACTAGAGACCAGGGCCCTAGGTAGGTCCTGGAGCCAAGACTAGAGACCACGGTCCTAGGTAGGTCCTGGAGCCAAGACTAGAGACCAGGGTCCTAGGTAGGTCCTGGAGCCAAGACTAGAGACCAGGGTCCTAGGTAGGTCCTGGAGCCAAGACTAGAGACCACGGTGCTAGGTAGGTCCTGGAGCCAAGACTAGAGACCAGGGTCCTAGGTAGGTCCTGGAGCCAAGACTAGAGACCAGGGTCCTAGGTAGGTCCTGAAGCCAAGACTAGAGACCAGGGTCCTAGGTAGGTCCTGAAGCCAAGACTAGAGACCAGGGTCCTAGGTAGGTCCTGGAGCCAAGACTAGAGACCAGGGTCCTAGGTAGGTCCTGAAGCCAAGACTAGAGACCAGGGTCCTAGGTAGGTCCTGAAGCCAAGACTAGAGACCAGGGCTCAAGGACCTTGGGGATCGAACCCAGTAGCTTTCAGCTGGGAGTCTTAACGGCGACCACACACACTATGGTTGTTGTTGTACTGGCATGTCCTTAAGCCTTGAATTGAATGGGGAAAAAGGGGTAGAAAGTTCTGGAATAATGGGAGATACGTGTACTCGCACCCTAACAGCATTAGGGTTAAGGTTAATGGTTAGGATTAATGGTTATGTTTAGGGTTAAGGTTAATGGTTAGGATTAATGGTTATGTTTAGGGTTAAGGTTAATGGTTATGTTTAGGGTTAAGGTTAACGGTTAGGATTAATGGTTATGTTTAGGGTTAAGGTTAATGGTTAGGATTAATGGTTATGTTTAGGGTTAAGGTTAACGGTTAGGATTAATGGTTACGTTTAGGGTTATGGTTAGGATTAAGGATTCAGGGTTATGGGTTATGTTTAAGGTTAATGGTTACGGGTTGTGTTTAGTGTTAAGATTAAGGGTTACTGGTTAACTGAAAGGCATTGTGGGGCGCTGGGAGAGAATGGAGACAAAAGAATGATGAAGCAGACGCACATTTGCACAACACACACCGTTTGTTCCGAGCGATTGACATTCGCCATCGCCATCTTTCATTATTTATTTGCATGAAATTGACTGGAGCTATTCCGACCAAATCAATCAGAAGTTACAGACAAGCCTTGTTCCTGAAGGTAAAGGGAACCCGTAGAGAAGATGATGAAGAGGGACTGAAGCACATGACTTGAGTTACGTGAGGTATTTAAGGAATCTGTCCCCCTGCTGCTGGTTCACATGCTGACCCTGAGAGGTCTGGGAATCTGTCTTATCATCATGTTAATGAGACGAGCCATGAGTCCCTCTCAGCTAGACATGGGTTCTCCTCTCATCTAGAACTCAGTCCTCTCATCTAGACCTCAGTCTCTCATCTAGACCTCAGTCCTCCTCTCATCTAGACCTCAGTCCTCCTCTCATCTAGACCTCAGTCCTCCTCTCATCTAGACCTCAGTCCTCTCAGCTAGACACAGTTCCTCTTCTAATCCAGACCTGAGTCATGTCATGTCGTCTTTCAGGGTTAACCACCAAGAAGTGGAAGTGAAGAGGAACACAGAAGTGGGCCTTATTCACCCAGTGGCCATTTTGCGTTCCTAAACGTTAGCTGAGTGGGAGAGTGTTAAGAACCAATAAGGCAGCTAGGTGAATCATGTCCATACATTTGGGTTTCAGTGTGTTGACGGTTTTTCATCATAACATGTGCGACAGAAATGGATTGCTTCCTAGAGGGTACATTGTGTGTGCTTTCACACCATGAAGAATAGGAAGAAAACTCGCAAATTGTTTACAGCTTTATACATTTTCATGTAAATTTACAAGTGCCTCAGTTCCACAGTTCCTCTTTCTGTTAATTTAGTTCATTTATAAATACACTTCCTCTGGCCATGACCGCATATTCAGCAGATTAAAGGTAGCGTCGGCTACTTTGGAGAAACCAGCCAAGGTAAGATCGAGTTTGAAAGTATCAAACCTATTAAATCCCTCTCCTCCCTTCAGGCCTCCCTCCAAAGCCCCTCCCCCAAAACACACAACTAGCACGCTAGCTTTAGCAACAGGTCGCCTAGCCCTGTGGAGGACTCCGGTCATGTGTTACTGGGGCCACAAGTAGCCAGAGAGCCTGGGGCCACAAGTAGCCAGAGAGCCTGGAGCCACAAGTAGCCAGAGAGCCTGGGGCCACAAGTAGCCAGAGAGCCTGGAGCCACAAGTAGCCAGAGAGCCTGGGGCCACAAGTAGCCAGAGAGCCTGGGGCCACAAGTAGCCAGAGAGCCTGGAGCCACAAGTAGCCAGAGAGCCTGGGGCCACAAGTAGCCAGAGAGCCTGGAGCCACAAGTAGCCAGAGAGCCTGGAGCCACAAGTAGCCAGAGAGCCTGGGGCCACAAGTAGCCAGAGAGCCTGGGGCCACAAGTAGCCAGAGAGCCTGGGGCCACAAGTAGCCAGAGAGCCTGGAGCCACAAGTAGCCAGAGAGCCTGGGGCCACAAGTAGCCAGAGAGCCTGGAGCCACAAGTAGCCAGAGAGCCTGGGGCCACAAGTAGCCAGAGAGCCTGGGGCCACAAGTAGCCAGAGAGCCTGGGGCCACAAGTAGCCAGAGAGCCTGGGGCCACAAGTAGCCAGAGAGCCTGGGGCCACAAGTAGCCAGAGAGCCTGGAGCCACAAGTAGCCAGAGAGCCTGGGGCCACAAGTAGCCAGAGAGCCTGGAGCCACAAGTAGCCAGAGAGCCTGGAGCCACAAGTAGCCAGAGAGCCTGGGGCCACAAGTAGCCAGAGAGCCTGGGGCCACAAGTAGCCAGAGAGCCTGGGGCCACAAGTAGCCAGAGAGCCTGGAGCCACAAGTAGCCAGAGAGCCTGGGGCCACAAGTAGCCAGAGAGCCTGGAGCCACAAGTAGCCAGAGAGCCTGGGGCCACAAGTAGCCAGAGAGCCTGGGGCCACAAGTAGCCAGAGAGCCTGGGGCCACAAGTAGCCAGAGAGCCTGGGGCCACAAGTAGCCAGAGAGCCTGGGGCCACAAGTAGCCAGAGAGCCTGGGGCCACAAGTAGCCAGAGAGCCTGGAGCCACAAGTAGCCAGAGAGCCTGGGGCCTTGAGGGGGGGGGGGGGAGTGCAGACGGAGCCCGCCGACAGGCTAAAGGGCCAGGCTTCATTTCATCATCATATTTAACGTCCGCAAACTACCGAGGACCAAATGTGCCCCAGAAATGATTAATGAATCACGTTTAGTCGGGATCTATGACCTCTTCGAACAGCTGAGGGTTCCCGAAGGCGGGGAGATGTATTTCTCGTCCATCGTCTCCTAAACGGACCTCGCTGTAAACTAATCTGAACGCGCGTGGCTCACCTGCTAGTTTGTGATGGAGGGAGTGAGGAGGGAGATGGATATGGTGCCCTGGGAGGATTAAAGCTGTAGCGCTGGCTTCTCAGATAGCAACCAGACGCGCTAGCTCACCGCCATTAGCTGGCCCACCGGGCCCTCAGGTCTTATTCTCTTTCTCCAGTGTCCTATCATGTTCCTCTCACCCTGCGCTCTTGCTCTCGCTCTCGCTCTTGCTCTCGCTCTCGCTCTCTCCACCTCTGTGGTCATCACACTCTTTCTGTCAGAGGAGAGAGAGAGGCGGGGGGGGGGGGGGGGTGGGGGAGAGATTAGTTGTGTGATCTGTTTGTGGTCCCGCTCTTGTTCCACTGGCTGCTGTTCTTAGCCTGTCCTCGGGGACGCTAGCATGAGGCCACCACTGAGTGCTAACTCACATGTTGTCTCCGTGTGAAAATAAGCCAGGTATGGCCCACTTTCCTTTTTAATTAGAGGCCGACATCTGGAGGGAAAAAGAGAGATTAGAGATTGTGTGTGTGTGTGTGTGTGTGTGTTTGAGAGACAGGGCTGAGGTCTGGTTAAACTAGATTAGATAAGAGAACTGCTATCTGAACGCATTTTACACCGAGGGCCTTGACAGCTCAACAGACATTATACCAGCTGGCCAACACAATAAACCTACACAAAGAAACACAAGCATACAATCGTATCGCACGCAAACATGCGTTTCAACATTAGTGTTTATCTTTCAGTCCGAGAGCTTATAAAGGGTCTCCCATATTTCTGTAAATGTTTCCGCTTGA
>JACYXH010000705.1:1020000-1047500 GCA_026745465.1 Lota lota | reverse complement strand
GTTTTTATTCTTATTTATATCCCTATGGGAATGTTTGATGCAACCTGTGTGAGGTCATGGACTGCCTTAGCATCTCGCTCTAAACACAATGACTCCGGTACAGACGTTGGTCTCAGGTTAGTGTTCGGCTTAATGTCCTTAACTCAACAACGACAATCCAGGGTGAGTCGCTCGGCTCTGCTACTCAGGCTAATCCGCTCACCAGCTGACCCCTGACCTCGGCCGAGACGTTTTGACCGAAGACCAAAGGCCATGTACACTAAGGGGTGTATTCCGTTCTCACTGGTAGGGTTCTTCAGGGAGAGCTTTTTATTATTTGAAGGCTAACAAATAATCGTTCAGATGTGTGTTAGTAAGGCTAACATTAAGATGGTATTTTATTAATCCCAGACATGAAATTCGGGTTAGGATGATTGAGCCCAGAGTAGAGGTGGTTATTTGCCAAGTGGCACAGCTCCCAACACCATCGTAATTAACCTGCTGGGATGCTGAGCCAGCCAGCCTATCAGGAGCTGCAGGACAAATGTAAAGCCCTAGACGTAGTAGGATTCAACGTTTTGATCCAGCGCTCCTCTTACAGTGCGATAACGAGTTGTGTTTGTGTTTGCAAGCGACTGACCAACATGGTGGCCAGGCTCACTTCAAGTGCCTCTAAACATTTTCCAAAATGTACATATGTATTTATTTATGATACTTAAATCAAACTCATAAGCACACTGGTAGAGCATCGGCCTTAATGCTGTCCGGCCATGTGCACGTACAAAAGCAGCTTTTGTAAAAAGGAAAGAAAGATACATTATTTGTATAAACGTGGTATAGAAGCATCTACAGAGATCTAATTTATTTTAATATCATATTACAACATTTCCCTCTTATGTCATCATCACCATCATCACCTGTCAGCCAAACACAGCCAAGCATCAACTCATGTCAAAACTACCTTGTGCCTTTAGGATATTGGTTTGACTTTTCCTAGTAGGTATTATGTTTATAATTTCATAGAGATATCGATGGTGTAAATAGTGACAAAATTGTCTGTATTGCTTTACATTGTTAGCTTATAACCACTTTTTCCTTTCATAAATCTACAATATTGTTTGTGTGTCTACTAGATTATTTGGAATAACTTGTTGGCAGTAAATTGCTTGTTCACCTTTTTTGTTCTGTTTCAAGAAAGTGCCCAGCTTATGACTATTCAACCTGAAATGTTGGGATACAATAGGTCTACAATAACCACGTTTTTAAGTTTTTTATTCAGACACTGTTAATCTGCTATCGGATGTGTCAAAACTGTAATTTCTTCATTTTTAAATCGTGGTAAATTTGTGTAGTTACCAAATAGATTTTATACTAAATAAACGAACTGGGTTAAATCCTTTTGGACTCATGATGTTATGGAACCAACATGTACACTATTCTATATACAGATACAGTATAGCAACTAACCAGCTCTGTCAGATGGCTTCAGTGTCTTGGGCTGCTAAATCAACGATGCCCTCTAGTGGACAACCGGAGAACTGCGCGCTCTGTCAAAGTGCCGCTGCTGGGCAGTCGCATCGACGCACGGCGCGCCGCTGCTGCTGGCCGCGGATGATATGACGGGCTTTCATGTCGCGTTGAATGGCATGCTAAAGCTAAGGGGCGTATCTCGTTTCATGGCAGCAGGCTATCCGGTGCTATCCTTGATGTATTTTAAGCTATCGATGTGCGGCCTCTCTGGTTTGCAAGTTACAATCTGAAACACAATCTGGGAAAAAAAAAGCCGTTATTATTTGCGAGGGAAGATCTTGGAGCTCCGAGCCCGTCCGCTGCTCTCCGGTGACAAGCGGCCTGTTTTTACACGTTCCTTCTAAATAAGGAAGCGTGTAGCGGCCAGACATGTGACAACCTTCCCAAATTGGAAGCTGCCGAAGTGAAACCCACAACCACCACCACCCCACCCGCCACAGCACGCCACCCAATCAGATGGCTCCATTTTCAGCAGCAGGCGAAGTGACATGACGTTATCGTGAACTCCACGCACTAGGGACCCCCCCCCCCCCCCACACACACACACACACACACACCCATGGATGGTTGAATTGTGGGGGAGATGTAGTCTGTGTGACGTCATATCGAGCTGCTAGTAGACCTACAGCATGACGAGGTGAAAGGGGCTCGTGGTGAGCGCTAGGAGGCCCGTGAAGCCCCCCGAAACACACAGCGAGGGAGAGAAGGTGAGAGGTAGAGGGCACGAGAGAGAGGGGCAAAGAGTTGCACAACATGGTCATCTCCAACTCCACGGTCGCTTCTCTTCTCCGTCCGCAGCACGAGCTCTTCCGTTTCATGTCGGGAGCCCCGTCGCTCCGCGCGCCCAAAATACTCCTCCGCCGGCATGCCGCCGCGGGAAGAAAAACAAGAGGAGCGGTATTTTTAGGGTCATTAATTCTGACCACGTGCCCCGAAGGTAAACCGGGTGGCAATTGCGCAAAGGTTCCTCGTCACCAGTATGTCCTGCGAGGCCGGCGCGCGCCGGACGTCGACTACGACGATTGTTCTCCTCGTGCTCGTGGTGGGGTTGGTGTCGGCGTACCCTCGCCCTCCGAGCGGCAGCAGGACCAACGCGACCCTGCTGGAGCAGCGGTGGCAGAGGCTGTTCTCACGTTCCGTCCTGGGGGTGTACTCCGGGGAGAGGTCGGAGCAGCGGTGGGAGAGCGACTATCTGCTGGGCATCAAGAGGGTCCGCAGGCTGTACTGCAACGTGGGCATCGGGTACCACCTGCAGGTGCTGTCCGACGGCACGGTTAACGGCGTTCACCACGAAAACCTCCACAGTGAGTCCGACTCCAGAACCCCCCACGCAGTCCTATAGGTCCAGGGGGGGTCGATAAGTATAGATCTGTGATGATTGTGTGTCTGAATCCACTCTATTTATTTATTGATTTGTGTACGACCATGTATCGGCCGCGGAGCGAGCATCGAACACACGCATTAAAACGGAACCCAGTTAAATGATAACACACGGCGAATGGACGAGCGTAGAAGTTCACGGGCCCTGACGGCGCTCTAGCGCGTGCCACTACTGGCTTTGAATAATAATAATAATAATAATAATGAATAGTTATACTAATAATAATTGTACTAATTAGTATTGATCATACTGTCAGGGAGGCTCGTGGTCTGTAGAGGTGAAAGACGCTGAGCAAAATGCTCAGAGCGAGGCACCACGCGCACACGACAGCACGATGCCATAGTAACCGTTGTCATCATCGTTACGTCAGTATCGATATGATGATGTCCTGGATGTGTTTAAGGTCTGATCGAGATCTCCACCGTGGACCGAGGGGTGGTGAGCCTGTTCGGGGTGCAGAGCGGTCTGTTCGTCGCCATGAACCACCGGGGCAGGTTATACGGAGCGGTGGGTACGCACGCTAAGGATTTGACTGTCCCTTCCCTGAAATAGTGTCGGCCTACATTGGTACAGGGTCAATATTTCGTTTTATTTGTTGGCGGTGGCTTTGAGGTTTGTCTGGGACATTTTATTGTTAAATAGGATTATTGTAAAAGAATTGTAAGCTTGGTGCTGTTCATGTAAGTGTCTGTCTTCTGGAATTGAAATCCTTATTGTGCTAACATAGCTTCATTAGGCTACAAAATGTCAGCCTAATGAACAGACCAATCAACTGTGTGAGTATCTAACTATTTCCGGTTGTTTTTGGAAATGATTAAGACCTAGGTATTTGGTTGGATATGGCAATAGGCCTTGTATGGGTTTAGAATGGTATTGTTGTACCTCTGTTGGACATTAGGCAAGTTACTCCTAAGACCTGCTGGGTCTGTATGCACTGTCCCACACATGTTCCCACTGCGCATTGCTGTGGAGGAAAGTGACTAAATTCACTAAAACATAGCACAGAATACACATAGGGCTCAATAACACACCGTGTCACATGTGGTCTCTCTTGCTCTTTTGTTCCTTCTCTGTCTCTTTCACCCACACTGTCCCTGTCTGTCTGTCTGTGTCTGTCTGTCTGTCTGTCTGTCTGTCTGTCTGTCTGTCTGTCTGTCTCTGTCTGTCTGTCTGTCTGTCTCTGTCTGTCTGTCTCTGTCTGTCTGTCTGGCTGGCACTGACTTATTTCTCTCTGTCTGTCTCTCACTCTTCTCTCTCTCGGCCTGTCTCTCACTCCTCTCTCTCTCGGTCTGTCTCTCACTCTTCTCTCTCTCGGTCTGTCTCTCACTCTCTCTCTCTCTCGGCCTGTCTCTCACTCTTCTCTCTCTCGGTCTGTCTCTCACTCTTCTCTCTCTCGGCCTGTCTCTCACTCCTCTCTCTCTCTGTCTCAGACTGTGTTCCACGGGGAGTGTATGTTCAAGGAGAGTCTGCTGGCTAACAACTACAACGCCTACGAGAGCGTGTCCCACCCCGCCTCCTACATCGCCCTCACCAAGCACGGCCGCGTCAAGCGGGGCAACCGAGCGACCACCGCCATGACCGTCACCCACTTCCTGCCGCGCATATGACCTGCGCCGAAACACTGGCGATAGCCACCCTGTTTGTTACCTGGCGCTGTTTCCCAGGCAACGGGGAGAAGGCACCTAAAGTACGTTAACGCAAAAAAAAATACGAGTTGGGACTGCAACAGAGGAATGCCACTTTAGTACACGATCAAATAGTATTTATTCCGACTTTCTTCGTGCTCGGATTGAGGAGGGATGCCGTCGCATTGCTTCGGCCGTCGAGTTTCATGAAGCAGATGAGAGAGAGAGAGACAGAGTTCCTTTGGTCCATGAAGAGCTGCTCCTGCTGGTTCCTCCATCGACTCACCTCAAGGCACCATGTCTGAAGAACAGCAGAAGAAAGACGCATGCGTTTGTTTTGACCGGAAGGGGACACCCTGTTGACTTAAAAAACAAAAGGTCAAAGGTTTGGTTTTGCTCGCCAGGCATGTGCCGTCCTTCGTTGTTGTTGATGATTTGTCGTTGTTGTTTGTGCCAGAGGACGCTGAGAGCTGGCCAACATGGCTGTGACCTATTTCTCTCTTGGTCATGAGGCCCTCCTTCGTCTTCCTCTTCCTCCTCCTGCCCTCCCCTAGCATGGGTCAGAAATAGGAACCCTCCCCACACCCGCGAGGGGCCTCCCAGAGGTCCTCAGCTGATCACCATTACCCGACTGAAGTGACCGAGGCGTGCCGCTCCTCTAGCAGTGTCAAAGCAACCCCACGTGTGGATTGGTTGGCATTGCAGAGGACTCCTCCTCCGGATGAAACACATGCTGCCATGCCATGCATATTAAAGCAGCTGAAGGTAACATTTGAGAGAGCTGAAGTGGGCAAGCTTTTGAAACTAAATATCCATAAGAAACGTCCCCTCCCTCCCTCCGTTTGTCCACCCTTGAGAAGTATTGCATTCATCACGCACCTGTGATTGACAGGCAAGATTGCGTCCCCGAACCAATCAGGGAAGAGATGCCCTGATTGGTCAGAAATGAGCCAGGAGCGGTCTAAAATCGAAATGGTCTCAAACAGAGGCAGGCGCAGTCCACGCCAAACAGACATTCCCCCGGTGCATTTCACTCACTAATAGTTGACGGGTGGCTATGGCATGTACCAAATTACACTCAAATAATAGCTCTTAAATCCTACCTACAGCAACTTTAACCTCTTATTTGCTGAAATGGTTACCTGGTCACACTTCAGCGTGTGTGTTAGATTTGCTGTTACGGAGTAAATCCTTCCAAAGCAACCAACCTATTGTGCCGGTCACTCCTGGTCAGATGCTGTGGCGTAGGTCACTCCTGGTCAGACGCTGGGGCGTAGGTCACTCCTGGTCAGATGCTGTGGCGCAGGTCACTCCTGCTCAGCCACTGTGGCGCAGGTCACTCCTGCTCAGCCACTGTGGCGTAGGTCACTCCTGCTCAGTCACTGTGGCGCAGGTCACTCCTGCTCAGCCACTGTGGCGTAGGTCACTCCTGCTCAGCCACTGTGGCGTAGGTCACTCCTGGTCAGACGCTGGGGCGTAGGTCACTCCTGGTCAGATGCTGTGGCGCAGGTCACTCCTGCTCAGCCACTGTGGCGTAGGTCACTCCTGCTCAGTCACTGTGGCGTAGGTCACTCCTGGTCAGACGCTGGGGCGTAGGTCACTCCTGCTCAGCCACTGTGGCGTAGGTCACTCCTGCTCAGACGTTGTGTGTGCTGTGTTTAAAACTGCTACTCTCTTTAAATACTGTGGTTTTACACGGTGGAGACACAGGGATGTAGCGAGCCCTTGAGTATCTGAGGTCTTCCAGTGGAGACACAGGGATGTAGCGAGCCCTTGAGTATCTGAGGTCTTCCAGTGGAGACACAGGGATGTAGCGAGCCCTTGAGTATCTGAGGTCTTCCAGTGGAGACACAGGGATGTAGCGAGCCCTTGAGTATCTGAGGTCTTCCAGTGGAGACACAGGGATGTAGCGAGCCCTTGAGTATCTGAGGTCTTCCAGTGGAGACACAGGGGTGTAGCGAGCCCTTGAGTATCTGAGGTCTTCCAGTGGAGACACAGGGATGTAGCGAGCCCTTGAGTATCTGAGGTCTTCCAGTGGAGACACAGGGATGTAGCGAGCCCTTGAGTATCTGAGGTCTTCCAGTGGAGACACAGGGATGTAGCGAGCCCTTGAGTATCTGAGGTCTTCCAGTGGAGACACAGGGATGTAGCGAGCCCTTGAGTATCTGAGGTCTTCCAGTGGAGACACAGGGGTGTAGCGAGCCCTTGAGTATCTGAGGTCTTCCAGTGGAGACACAGGGATGTAGCGAGCCCTTGAGTATCTGAGGTCTTCCAGTGGAGACACAGGGATGTAGCGAGCCCTTGAATATCTCAGCAGTGATGTGTGAGTGCCGTTAGTTATTTTTTATAATTTGTGTTTTATTTCCCTGGCATAATCCTTCTTAATGCTATTTGCTTGCTTTGTGGAATGCTCAAACCTTTTTCATGTCAACAGTTAAGCATGTTATATACCTCAGCTACTAACTTTCTACGTCCTTTAGAAAGTTGCAGTCTTTCAGCTCAGAAGTGATGCATGTGATTGTTCACTTTTAAGAGTTTATGGATCAGATGTCACTTCCAAACGTGCAATATTCTAGGTTAGAGTGAGCGGATGTGTGATGTTGAACAGTGTTTGTACTTGATTTATTTGTGTTTGTTTTGCCAAAGAAAGATTGGATGTCTTTGGCTCAACTTACCTTGGGACAGGAATAACAGCGGCGGTTTCAAAGTGTTTACTGCATTCTCCTGCAGACGGGTTAGCATGCCGGAGCTCCAGCATGCTAACGCTACGGGACACACAGCAGGTGGCTCCATATCCATAAAGGGTTGGTGGGCGCTTAAGGATGAAAGAGTATGTAGCAAAATACTTAGTCAACTATATTCAAACGCTTCCAGGAATGGCCGAGATCTAGACTGAAAACTGTGTTGCACAACTCCTAAAATATGACTGAATACCACGACCACGTATGATGCACATCATGGTTCAGTTGCATTGGACAATGTTGAATCATGCTTGATAAAAAATAATTTTCCATTCATGCCGATTATCACAAGAGAAGCAAAATCCACAATGTGATTTGTAATATTGTGTGGGCGAAATGGCTTCTGGCTCCTGCAGTGATATGTTATAATAAGTTATAGTGTGTACAGGAAAGAAATCAAAAAGTTTGTGGATGTTACAAATGAAACAAAAAAGACAAACAATGGAAAGATACTGGGGTTTTCTTCCAATGTTTAACAGTATATCAGTACATTCTGGTGAGAAATCCCACAGCTGGTGTGGTTGTTCATTTAAGGCTGTGACTTTGTTCTTTTTTTAAAAACTCGTAATTGTTGGAGGAAAATGTTTCAAAAAGAGCTGGGGTGATGTTCATCGTCCGGTTCTATCAATGATCTGTTCAGCTGCCAGTTTAGCTCCTTTGTGGTAACACCTGGACCGGACCTCTTGGTTCTGGACCGGACTCGGGTCTGCGTGTGGTCTTTTTAACTGGGTTTTCTATTCCTGCACTGAGGAGAGGCTATCCTCCTCACCTGAGGAGAGGCTGTCCTCCTCACCTGAGGAGAGGCTGCCCTCCTCACCTGAGGAGAGGCTGCCCTCCTTACCTGAGGAGAGGCTGCCCTCCTTACCTGAGGAGAGGCTGCCCTCCTTACCTGAGGAGAGGCTGCCCTCCTTACCTATACCTCACCTTCTGCCTTAGTTGGGATTATTGAGATGACTGTGAATCAGTTTGGAACAGCAGACTTCTCCAATCATTTGGTCTTGAAAACAAAAGATTACGATGAAGAGTATGTGAAATAGTATATTATAAATGTTTTTCTTTATTTTTGTACGCATGTGCTGTGCACAGCTGTAAACTGTATTCCTTAGATGAAAATAAAAGATGTTTTGTAAAAGATGCTGTGTTTGTTTGCTACTGGCACTGCATTTGTATTTATTTATGTGTCGATATGAGTACATTTCAAGAATAAAAAGGGCTATAGTCACAAGTAAAGGTAGACTGTTAAAGATTGACCACTACGTGTCGCACCTAGCATCAGCATGTTCGTGAATTCTCCCCTGCTCTACCGTTCCTCTCTTCCTGGCTGTCACTCACGCTCACAGCTATCACGTCCCAGGGGTCCTCGGCGTCCTCTTCCCGTTCCTCGCTGT
Organism: Lota lota; assembly: GCA_026745465.1. NCBI lineage: Eukaryota > Metazoa > Chordata > Actinopteri > Gadiformes > Lotidae > Lota > Lota lota. Next base: position 1,038,856 of record JACYXH010000705.1, on the reverse strand, counting down.
CCCCGGTCTCACCTTTCCATCACTGGGCTTCTACTTACCTTCAAACGGTAAGTGGATGGTGGGATGGGGAGAAGAAGGAGGAATACTGTCTAACACATAGTATATTTCTATGTAATTATCCAGCCACTTAAATGTATTATTATTATATATGCATGCACTTTATCGTGCATGTTTACAGACACCCCCATACATTTTCAAACATTTATATTGTGAGCATAAAAGGCACGAGATCACCTATATAAGATGTGGGCTCCCGCTGCGTTCTTCAGTCGGCCGTTAACATCAAATATTGTGTTTTCATTTATTCTTTCAGGTAGTTAAATATTCTATACATTCGTATAATTTGTTAGTAATGTAGGTTTTCTATGTAGTGTACCGTTATCCATTGTCGGTGTATTTTGCAGTCTGTTAGCGGTAGTTGCGCTGGGTTTAGGATCGGGGACGAGTTGGTTAAAATACATGTCAAACTTTAAATACATGTCAAAGTGAGTCAGAAAAAGACTCCACGGATACATATGTATGTGTAGGATTTAATGTTCGAGTGTATTGCGCTTTATATTGCCATTGTTTCATTCATGTTCTCCTAACGGGTTTATTCGTTGTTCTAACTGTTTTATTTCTTTTCTTCTAACGGTTAACAGCATACCGGTCAGAGCCGGTGGGAGCCGGTGGGAGCCGTCAGCAGCGCTGGAGTTTGCAGGTATGTAAAGAATGTCATACATTTTAAACAGTGTAAAATGACTCTAAACAAACACACAGTTAACCATTGATGTAAATTAATTTCTTCTATGCTTTATTTAGACCCCATGATATTCAAGCTAACATCAGTACCTCGTTGGACCACATATTTGTAGTGCTAACACCAGTCCTGAATAGCTTCTGCATAGAGTGGTCAACACAACACCATATACCGTTTTATGGGTTTGAGATAAATCAGACCCTACAAACATGGCCTCCCTGAACTTCCGCCCAGGCCAAGACAGACTTACCATTTACCATTCCGCCCATATCAATATAAACAGATTTTTTTAACCTGTATTCGATAGATGCTTCATGAACCACCTCCAGAGTACAAGCTCGTTTACTTTGTTCTCTGAATAAACCACAAATTGAACATTTACCACTCTCCGAGTCATACCTAGCCCGTAACGACGATACCACAAAGGATCAATTTTAGTTTTCATCACCATTAACAGTAGTCAAAGTAACATTGGACGTCTCAAGCTAACGCTAGCAGGCAAACTATATTTTCCAAAATCATAGATATCCAGTTAATGAAAGTCAGACTATTATACCGTTTTTAGGAGATTAAACACTGGACGCTATCGTGTAAGGGAGGGGTGGTATTTTCTTTTCGGTTTGATACTTTCAAAATCTAGCTTACTCTGGCAGGTTCCTCCAAATTGCCAAACATAGCTTTAACAAGTATGTATATGGCCTCAGATCTCATCGATTCTTCCACCAATCAAACCGCATTGTACCGAATAATTTCAAACTAAAAGTATCATCACAAGCAGAGTATGCAAGAGTAAAATTCTTAGGCTCGGTTCCTCAACAGTCACATAGCAGCATCAATACAAGATCATAATAACAAAGTAAGTAATATTAAATATTAATAAGTAGCAACATCAATACAAGTGTTCAAGTGGTAGTGGTACTGGTGGTAATGGTCATGTATCATGCTGTATCGTATCACATCGCCAATGTATCGAGATGTGAAAGAAGAGATGCACAGCATTTAGTTTTGAGTACACAAAATTATCTTCTCTAGGGAAAAAAACATGTACAGTGAACGTTACTAGCATTTATTCAGCAGAATTTAACATTGCAACTACCTTTTGTCTTAACCACTTGCTGTGGTTGCAAACACTCAATCAATAACAACCAGCAGCCAAAGTCAACACGCTAGAGTCATGTCAACACTAATTTACTATTCATTTCTCTCCACCTCTCAAATTTGCCAATGAATCCTGATTTTAGCCCTCATTTTGACGTTGGCACCAAGGTATTTTTGCAGCTGAAGGCGCTGATACACACATATATATACATACACACACACACACCTGGGAATTAGTTGGAGTGAAAGGAAGGGAAATAAAATGAGCAATGTGCTTGGATAATGTTGGTTTGCCAAACAGAATTAATCATACAGGAGTAGTATACAGGAGGAAAAGTGTCTTTATCAAAAATGTCAGCCATTAGCCATAATCAAATGTTGAACAAGCATTTCATAACTATGTTTAACTATTAAACCACCACTGAATTAGAATATAGTAGCAAGATAAATAAAAAGAAATCTGAATAAACAGCTATGTAGATCACTACAATGCTAGTCAAATATAGTGATAAAAACATTACGTATAAAAGCCAACACACCCTTAATTAAACAATGTTAGTAACTGAGAACCCTAACCACCATCATTTATTTTCAGTGGGATGAAATTGACTACCACCAATTAGTTAGGTAACTATTTGTACATTGTGTATCTGTAACAGTATCATCATGTTTGTTATTCGTCAATAGCAGAACATATACCATTTTGCTGTCAGTATTTCTTTTCATGATAATAACTGCAATCTAACAATGGGGGGTGCAGTAGGGGGCCCTATTGTATCAGTTTTTGCACAAAACAAATTGGATTTTGGGCACCCGACATGATTTTGAATTAAAACATTTGTAATATTTATTATTGTAATGTTTTTGCAAGGCTGATTGCAGTGACGGATAGACCAATATCGGTCGCCACAATCGTTAAATATTTAGACCTTTGGACATAACTGAATCCAGTATGAGCTCCTTGCAGTGGGTGGGTCCAATCTCATGCTGAGTCAATCCCAAATTGTCTATAATAAAACTGAAACTAATATTTGGCACTGCTGTCGCTGGAGTAATCAATATGAATATTAAAGTCTATGGTTAGAGAGTATTTAAGTGGCCTGTAAGTGGTTAATAGTAAAATGCGAGAGGCAGATTTCAATGTGAGGGCAAGATATTCAAAGGATGCAAAATTTCCAAATGATATCCCGGCATCGTTGAGCATTATCAGACAGGGATGCTCCTACTCCGGTAGCAGACATCTTCGTGGCTGTAGTCATATAGACACACTATTCTCGATCTCCGAGGGTTTCAGGTAGCAGTACGGGACTTCAAGACCTTTGTTCCTCGTTGTGATCCTTTCCTCGATGCTGGAGAGTTCCTTCTGGAAGTTCTCTATAATCAGCTTGGCCGCGGGCTCACCAAAGCGTTCCTCAGGGTAGGAACCAAGAACAACCTGAGGGAACAAGACACATTCCATAGATGGCATTCCCTCTGAGATGTCGAGGGCGTTACATTGTTATTGTCAGACAGAAGCTTCATCTGTCTTACTGTTCCAGTAAATAAGGCGAGATAACTTTTAGATGATACGCAAGGTAAGGGTTTCCCTCAGGGAATGATAAATTAAACGTATCTAATTTCATCGTCTTCTTATTTTAAAGCTTATTTTCCTCATCTTATCTTTCAAACCTGAAAGTCTCACCATGAATAACCTTGTTCTGTTCCTACTACGCAGTGCTCTCTATATCCCAACTTACCGAGTCTGTGTATTTCTTGTATAGAACCAATGAACTGATGATGAAGGCGACGGTGTCCCCAATATTTGGCAGTGTCTCCAGAATGGTCTCCATGGTAACCAGTCCCTTGGTGGTCGGAGGGGCTTTTCGAAGCTGAAGAGGGGAGTTCGGGAACCAGCAGTAGTAGTCAAACTAAAACATAGAAGGAAGTTAGGATATGTCCATCAATCAGGTTAGGGTGAGGTTAAGTTTGTTCATTTGTTTATGATGAGGACCACCATTAGCTGACACATTGATGACCAGCTAGTGTTCTTAGGGTTAGAAGGGTAAACCCGCTGGGGCAGTGGTGGCGGGGCATCACGGCCACAAGGCCTGCCATATTTAAAGGGGCATTACAGCCAGACGGAGGGCAGTTGGCCGGAGTGAAATCCCTACCCTGCTCGGGGGAGTTGGACAATATCGTTTGTCCAAAGGGGCTGTGGTTTTAGCCCTGTGAGACCATCCTGATGTTCAAGGTGGCGTTGCCGTCGCTGGGCTGCAATTGATTTTACAATTATGGGCGCAGCCTCCTCTTCTTAAAAACACATCCGAGTGATGCGCTCGCTGTCTTGCTCTTGTCAAATTCGGTTGGAAGTAAAACAGAAACATATTCCCCTCAGAGAACCGCCTGCCGTGCAGATTTCTGTTAATCTTGTTACGTCTTTATTCAGTCTATTTCGGTTAAACTGTTTTGATTGCTACACTTTCCTTTGGTGCCACCAATGTTTTCCTTATTGGGCCGACTGCGGCGCTCCTTGTGTCATGAACTGAAGCTCCCTCTCCTTAGCACTGATTGGACCTATCGTTTAGTTTGTTTGGAAGAGGCTTTCTACGGGCTCGAGGCCTGACTGATCTGCAGAGAGCAACGTGGATAAGACCAGGATCGGAAATAACCGTCAGAAAAGTCCATCTAGTTGCAGCCTGTTTAATGTCCCTGATGAAGAGAAAGAGGTTGACCTCTGACCTGTCCACTGTTTACAGCTGCGTGTTGAACAGATGTTGTGAAGATCACCATGGTGACAAACTTGACAACTTCTTCCACGGTGATGAAGGACTCTGGCATCCCTGCATGGAGTACGTTAAGCATTATACATTGTGTAATATGTAGAAGCAATATTACATCATAATTATAAACATAGCCAAACACTGACTGAGATACTGCCATTTAAAGTTATAAGCTTGCCATAGTACCACCTGTTGGCCAATGGACTCCTGAGTCACATTGCGCACCTATATTTCACGATTTGACAAAGCAACACTGAGTTATAGAGCTGGCTTAGATGATGAGCAACTGGGGTCACATTTAAAAAGAAATGCTATGAAGTCTGTGGACTAAAATTATATTTGTCTTCAAACACCACAAGGTATGGTTTGTTTTGATCATTTCTATATTTCTATTTTATTTTTTATTACAATATACAATATCCTTGTAGTGAGTTTGTGATTATTTGGCTAAAGATTTCTCTCTACCTTTTACTTAACTTACGTGATATCTCCCTCGCTTGACACAACCACTAAGCTTTATGCAAATGAACGTGCCATGATGTCGTCAAGCACATGACGCAATCTTGAGACTTTTATCAAACGTTAGTGGTGTGCCTAAACCTAACCAAGAAGTTGTCTTGCCTAAACCATTCAGCCACACGACCTAAACAACCAAGTTGTTTTGTTGCCTGAACATTACCAAAATATTAGGGCAACTAAGTCTGTAAAATAATACAGGACATGAATCCCGGCCTTATGGGTGAAAGTCTTGTGTTTGACTCATTGACGACCTCATCGCTACATGTACTTAGTCACTCTTTATACTACGTCACCTGTCTTCCTAAAGCCTTTCTAGCAGGAAGGGAAAGCCCTGAATGAAGACTTCTCCCGTGTAATTTGTCGAAGACAGCAGAAGAACAAAAACGTCCTGTTCTTTCAGCCAGGCCTACATAAGAAATGTCATTGTCAGGCTAAGCCAATCAGAGGCAGAGTAGGGCGGGTCATGCCTTCACCATTCTAGGAAATTAAACTGCCACCGACAAGCTTCCAAAAGACGTTAATCACAGGATTTTTGAAGGAGCGGGTCTTTACCCAAAATGTAAACTTGAATATTATAGCGTCACCATCTTCCCAATCTGAATTATTTTTAGTTTGATGTTTCACTGTGAATATCTTTGCATGTACAAAGTTTCATTTCTCTAGCATTTCCCATCTCATGGGAAAGACAGCTTTTCATGAATGTTACCTTTACATATAGTGGCACACTACACATACCTGAGCGGCTGTTGCCCAGGAAGCCCTTTGTGAAGATGTCTTGGATCCATCTCTGGAGCTCTGCATCCCCAGACACCTCGTCGTCTGTTGGGTAGTAGAGCCCCAGCATAGCCCTGACAAAACTGGACACGAATCAAAAAGCTTTTCATGCATTACAATCATAGGATGTTTGTGCTCAGGAACATACCTTCAATTCTTTACATTTTGAAATGAAATCCAATTGCAGCTTTTAGCATACGTTTTTTGTTTTAACTATCCCCTTGCATTAGGAAAAAACAAAAGCAGTTGTTTGTGTTGAATACAACAAAGATTACTGGCATATGCAACTACAGATTAATTATGAATCCCATTCATTTTTAAGTTCTATAAAGACAGTAAACTATTAACACAGCGTAGGTATTCAACATGTCTGAGATGTCTCCCTGATATCAAGAGCTCTCTTCCATTCAGTGGAGACCTATGATGTTCTGTAAGGTAACCTGTTGATGGCCGTCCATAACTTCAGTCCATCGTCTCTGTAGTAAAAGTTAGGGATGTTCTGCAGTCCTCTTTCAGCCACGTTGTCTGGCAGACAGAGAGATGAGTAGGTGGTTTCAGCCAGATGTCTCCTCAACAGCTCAATTATACCCTCCATGCCAAGTGTGCTCTGAGGATGGAAGTCAGTCAGCCTTCTTAACCACAACCAACAACAGCAACAACAGTAAAACAACAGCAACCACTAAAGATTCAGTGTTAAGTAAGTACATACTTTTGTTAAAAGTCCAGTTGGCCCAAGTAGCGTATTTCGAGCTGCTGTGTTTATTTGCAGAGTGTAGCGGAAGTGGGGGGTCAATAACTATAATAAATGATTAGAAACGATGCATCAAATTAATTAATGCAAAATATCTGTCCATTATTGTGTTAACATGCACACTCAAAATCAAGTTGATACCCCTAGGTAACCCAATCTTAATCCGATGTTGTCATGTTACATGGTCCTGCCACCAAAATCCACATAGACACGATACTCTACTACATTTAAACAGTCTGAGGTCAAGTACCATCAGAGAACATGACGATTGCGTTTTCCCCAATGCAAAAATGTGTTACGCTCCCCTCAAACACACGGTTTGATTTTGGGACTGTGCATTGTGTACGTCAGCTTGTCCTACCTTGTAGAGGGGGTGCACGGCTGGGAAGTGACGCATTGTAGCGACGGCAAACACCTCGGCCACCAAGTGGGTCTTCATTAGATGAGAGATAATCTGATGGATTACTGAATCTGTGTTTTTCACAAACATCTTCACCAGGAGCCAGTCGAGCTCTGCATCGCTGGGGACGAAGATGGGGCATTTCTCTGATGGTTCCTGTCCCAGCTTTAGGGAAGAAGAAAAGACCACACAATCTGTGATTATGTTTATATATATGCGATTTTTTCCAACCTGGACCCTATTTTGAATGGAGAAATTCAAGTCACCTCGGACATTCTACACCTCAGGGTTGTCTGATGTGAATTATGATTGTCATAAAATGTTTTATTGCTGGTCAGTTTGTATTTGAAGGCTGTGTAATTATAAATTTATGTTTTATATGAACTCAAGAAAACTGGCATCGGAATAGGTATCAACAAGTCGGGCATTGAAAGAAATCTGAAATCAGTATTGGTCTGAACAAATGAAATCGGTTCATCCCTACTTTCATCTTACCTATTGTATCTTATTCCCTAAATCTGTTCTCACCTGAATAGCAATGGGTTTGAGTCTGCCTGCGGTGTCCAGGTACAGCAGACAGAGGGCAGCAGTGAGCGGCAGTGGCTTCCCCTCCACCACGCGGGTTGGTAGACCCTCCACTGACTTGTAGTCACACAGGAATATGTTCCCTTTCTAGATTACAAACACAGGAAGATACAATAAAGAAGACACTGATACAATAATGGCACACACTCAACAGACAGCTAGTAGCGCACATGTGGCCTCAAGTAAAACGATATTTCTGATCATGGTGGAGAAAAAGTGGCCCTTCAACCATTGCTAAATGTAGATCTGTAATAGTTGTATTACTATCGTAGGTTTGTAGTTTTGAGGTATGATGCAGGTAATATTAACCTTTGGACTATCCAGCCATGCCACTATTTCAAAAAGATAGATGCCATGGAGTCACCATTCAGCACCATAGGAGACATCTTTGACACAACACAAATCATGAGCTTGGTAACCTCCAGGGGCTCTCCTATCTTAGAACTGCTTCATACAGATGTGTATATTTGGAAACGGGTTTGAATATCACTCACATGCTTTTTGTGTGGCACTTGTGAGAACATCTATAGAAACATGTAACCCACTTGCTTTGAAGCGGGTTACCTTTCTGCGGACACCTTTCTGGGTCCGCAGTTTGCACTCCTCCCCATACCTGGATCTCTTGTTGTAGGGAAGTACCAGCCTCCAGGAACGGCTGCGCCATCTCTTCAGTGACGGGGAAGTTTGAGGGCAGACGGGGGCAGTTTCTGATCACGGAGGGATGGACACCGTTCAGGAACTGGTAGCCATAGAAAGCATCGTCCTTCCAGTGCTCAGAGACATATTCTTCAGAGAGCGGAAGGTAACATATTCATTACAGCACTGTAGTCTTCAATAGTATTGGTTAAAAGTCACAATCACAAATCACAATTTTGAGTTTTTGCTCAGAATTAATGGACTTTATAGTGGAATGCAAACCAAATACAAAGTGAAGATCAATGTTAGTCTGTGTTTCCACTCTTTACTATGGTGTGATGCCCCAACCGCGTTAAAAGCCAACTGCAAAAAGGTTTCTCTTCCCACTCTGATCAAACTACGGTCACAACGATAATGCATTCATTTATTTATTTATACATTTATTTTTATTTAAAGCACATGCCAAACAGTAGTCTTTAGAAAAACTCTGTTTTGGAGGCCCATGAATGACGTAATGTTTCAATGGCTTACTATTTCATTAAGTTCAGCCCCAGTTGTTGCAGGTTTTGGTTAACTCCATGTCTTTAACAGTAAAGGAAGGCCTTGTTGATGACTGCAATATTTGACTGCAATTGCAATGGTCTTCTGTATTCACAGAGTATCTGTGGGTACCTATTGTTATTCTAGGAATTCTTCTTCTTTAAATCTTTGTTTTGAGCACCTCTATCTCAGCCCCACTCCCTCAGAAGTCCCTCCCTCTCTCTTACCACTAAACTCATGTAACTGAAGAGGACATCACTCCCTCAGAAGTCCCTCCCTCTCTCTTACCACTAAACTCATGTAACTGAAGAGGACATCACTCCCTCAGAAGTCCCTCCCTCTCTCTTACCACTAAACTCATGTAACTGAAGAGGACATCACTCCCTCAGAAGTCCCTCCCTCTCTCTTACCACTAAACTCATGTAACTGAAGAGGACATCACTCCCTCAGAAGTCCCTCCCTCTCTCTTACCACTAAACTCATGTAACTGAAGAGGACATCACTCCCTCAGAAGTCCCTCCCTCTCTCTTACCACTAAACTCATGTAACTGAAGAGGACATCACTCCCTCAGAAGTCCCTCCCTCTCTCTTACCACTAAACTCATGTAACTGAAGAGGACATCACTCCCTCAGAAGTCCCTCCCTCTCTCTTACCACTAAACTCATGTAACTGAAGAGGACATCACTCCCTCAGAAGTCCCTCCCTCTCTCTTACCACTAAACTCATGTAACTGAAGAGGACATCACTCCCTCAGAAGTCCCTCCCTCTCTCTTACCACTAAACTCATGTAACTGAAGAGGACATCACTCCCTCAGAAGTCCCTCCCTCTCTCTTACCACTAAACTCATGTAACTGAAGAGGACATCACTCCCTCAGAAGTCCCTCCCTCTCTCTTACCACTAAACTCATGTAACTGAAGAGGACATCACTCCCTCAGAAGTCCCTCCCTCTCTCTTACCACTAAACTCATGTAACTGAAGAGGACATCACTCCCTCAGAAGTCCCTCCCTCTCTCTTACCACTAAACTCATGTAACTGAAGAGGACATCACTCCCTCTCTCCCGTCAATAACACAGATTTGGGGCACCCCGTTTCTAAGTTGGCTTCAACAACAAGCTTTGGCTGTCCCCACTCTGGAACGTATTTATGACATGCAGGACGCTGATGCGGTACTCAAAATATATAACTGCTTTTTTTTATATGTAAGGATGGAATCAATCCCAGTAGTGTGTATTTCTGTTCCTCTTTAAACGCGAAACTGAACCATGAATCAACTAAATTGTGCTAAAATAATTGATTGAATTTAATTGCAAATTCAAAGGACATTTAGTGCAACTAAGTTTTCTGTAGTATATATACTAATATTTATATTCTATAGATATAAAAGCATGAGGACATTACCAGCTGTTGGGGATGTCTGGAAGGTGAGTGTGCTCTTTATGGACTCCAGGCTCGCCCATGATTCCTCAGATCCAAACAGACCTTTCATTCTGAGTTCAGCTATACTGCAGGAGGAAGCAGAAGACACTTCAGACAGACCTACAAATAATCACAGAATCCTGATCTTGAAATGATAAGGCCTTTATATTATAATTATTATATATAGTCTCACAAATCAGACTTTAGATTAAGAATCTGTCCGATAGCAGACTAGCTCAAATCAGACGTGACGCTTTCATGCTCAGAGTAGCTTCCATGTGTTACTTTGATACAGTTGAGTTCATTTATCTGATACAAATAGTGATTCCTCAACGCACACTCACCAAATAACATTTTTATTGTCAACCTTATTAGTGTTAACCAAGGTAAAATGATTGAATTGTCAAGTTCAGCTAATTGGATTTGAATCCTAATTAAACAACACTCACGCAAATTCTTTTGAAAACTTGAATTCAAGTCCTTTGGAAAAGGAGAAGCGGACTTCAGATGGAAGCTTAGAGAACTCAAAATGAGTGATGTGTGCTGCCCCCTCAGCGTAGACCTTCCACCTGTAGAAGACGCACATCGTTACGCAAGACAGACGAATAACCATCGGAGAAATGGAAACGCTAATGCCAAAATGAAAGGAAGCACTGCACTTTATTCATGAATCTAGATGTATCAACTGGAAAATTACTATTGGGCTGCAACTGGAAAAGCTGAATAGACTCACTGATGAAGTTGAGTACGTTCTGCCAACTCTTTCCCCCTGTGCTCAATCAGCAAAGGATGGTCATCATCACTCGCCTTCATGGCTGTAATTATGCAGATAACGTATACCAAAATATATTATAACATATAACAACAACAATAATAATAATTCCATATAAATATCAAAAGTGATCGGCCCACTGCATGAATATCCCCAGAGAGAAATCAAGGATTGAAGTGTAACTTGGTGAAAGACCTTTTGCTCCTCTGAGTTCCAGTACTTCTCCCCTGGTCAACCACCTGTGGCACGGGAAGAGGACGGCCTCTTCTTCTGGGGTCTCCACCACAATCTTGGAGCAGAACCACTCATTTTCTGGCAGATAAAGAAATTGAGCTTTCTCCAGCCGGATGAGCAGCAGGCGGCCCAAGGCATGGGTGTTCACCGTGTAGGTGCTGGTCTGTTGGACAAAACAACAGCAATCAACTCTGCTCTCACGGTGACTCTCCTCCGTCTCAGGTCATTTGAACAAGCCTGTCAAGCAACATCCAGTATGGCCTTGTTTACATTTTCGGCCATCTTTCAAAAAGACCAGAACCGGATCATCAAACTGCTATTCCTCACCTGGTTGCAGCAGAAGTCCAAGCCGTAGTTGTCCAGCTCAGTGCGCTCGCTCTCGCCGTCCGTTCCCACCAAGGTAACAAATACGTGGTCTGATGTTCCCGCCAAACACATGTCACCCGTCGTCACGTGCACTTTGTACACCGCCATGATGAGAACCTGGAAGAGACCACAAATGTTACCAATCCTTCCATCGAAGGCCACTCTCTGAACTTCCTAGACACCTACCTACTACTACCTACTCTAAGGTCAATAGATCTGTAAGTAATCTCTAGGTCGGTTGGGTTTGAGTCAAAAAGGTTTTATTGTTTTTATTAAGGATGGAGGGAGACAGGATTGGTAGAAATAGGCTTCTGGCATTTCATTTATATTTGGGGATAAATATTCACATAGCAAACTGTACAAAACAAAACAAATAAGGCTATACCCCTCTTGGTCCACACAGTGACACAGGGGGCTGTACTTGGACATCCCCTAACTCAACTAACTCCCAACTGGCTTGAGTGAGCTCTAGTATTAATGAGGACAATTATATCATAGTAATAAAATGGTCCATTCATTATATTTCCTTCATTAAACAATCCAAACCCCTGAACAATAGCCACACATTTAAAAAACCAACTGATAAACATATATTAGTGAGTGAGATGCACTCGGAGAATATGTTGGGAGTGGGAGACTGCGCCTGCCTCTGTTTGAGACACTTCAGACCAATCAGGGAATCTCTCTTCACTGATTGGTCAGGGGGATTCATCTTGCCTGTCAATCACAGGTGTGCAAAACGCAACTTTTTTTCAATGGAGGAGAAATGCACCAAGGGAGGGGGGAAGCGAAGGAGGGGACTTTTTGGGGTTCTTTAGTTTCTAAACATTTTTCTCTTCTGCTCTTTTCAATTCTCGAATCTCCCCTAAACCACCAACTAATTTTAAAAGGCTAGAAACGCACCGTGTCCGTTCCACGGTGCCTGCGGCTTCCAAAAAAGAAAAGAAAAAGGCACTCCAACAACAGAAGTGCATCGTGTGAGCGTCATCTTCCTCTAGTTACGCCACCGCGGCACAGCTATCTGGCCTGTATTTCCTGCTCCGCTGTTGGTGCTCTGCAGAAATACTCTTTTAAAGTAAAGTCCTGCGGTCACTAACTATCGCCGAATGAGCGAACACAATGCTGAGCCTCTGGCGACATATGCCAAAAATCACGAGCAAAAATGACGGTCAATTAAATGCAGGGTTTTACTGTTGTAGTTGGAGCTCATTTTGAACTATTTTGTGTGAAACGGCAACTACTGATTATTTTCATTACGGATTATTCTGCTGATTATTTTCGACATTAATTGATTGTTTAGTTTGCAGTCACAACTATCCATCGATCAAAATCCCATAAATCCTGGTGTATACCCCCCTGGATCCTTACCTGTCCTGGTGGCTACCCTCTGAAAAGTCGGGTCTTTCTTCCCTTTGCAGGAGCTGGTGGGATCGCGGTGGTCGACGGTGCCGCGTGTCTGACCTCAGTGTAGAGCGCGCCTTGTGTGTCGCATCTCACAGCCGCCACTAACCGCGCCCCTCTGCGCTGAAATGATGAAAGCGGAGACGGTCACAGATGGATGAGATAAGCAAGTTGCAAGACGAGGCAAGTTGTTTGCTCAGTTAACAATTAAAATAAGCAAATGGCCATTAGTAAAAACAAAAACCCACACGGGGCTCTTACAAATATCTCACACATTTAAGAGAAGTAAGGAAATAAAATATTGCTCAAAAGTATTAAGACAATAACAGTACCAAAACAATTAACATCGGCCTAATAATAAATAATTCTAATCTTAACAATTTAAAGGCCTAATATGTTACATTTCTGCATTAAAATATATACAAACGACTAGAGCTATGTTATATATTTGGTTGAGTTGTGTACCTACATTATCCAAATTGTTTCCAACAATGTTCGATCCCAGAGAAATCCGCAGTTTTATTCACGGTAACGGACCGATACTTTTGGTCACACGTCAATGTCTTTATCATCCGGGGAAACACTCGAAAAAATGAATCCAGTAGAGACAGGATATGATGAAGTCATATTTCATTGTAGATCTGCTCTTTCACCAACACACTGACAACGGACCTGCGATGAACCCCTCCTCTCCGCGCCCACTCAGCATCAAAACAGGAGGGAGGGAGGATGGTTGATGGCTTTTCCCCGCAGAGAAAACAGCTGGCCAAATTCAAGAATATAATAAGAACTCTTATCAAGACACGGTCTAAATCTCAATGAGTTCCCGTGCACACTTTTTTTGTAGGCTCTTTTTGTAAGCTCTGCGATAGTTTCCACCAAGTACACGAATGGAAAGTCAGTTCAACCATTATATACAGTCTATGTTAAATCAGTGTAATCTGTATTAGATACAGTCTATGTGCGTTACACCCACACTGGATGTCGACACACCACCTGAAGCTCAATCTGGACAAGACTGAGATGCTCTTCCTTCCAGGGAAGGCATCTCCCATCCATGACCTCTCCATCAATGTCGACATCTCTGTGGTGCCTGGGACTAAGACAGCAGGGCCCTGGGTGGGACACTGGATGACCAGCTGTCCTTCGCTGCAAACACCGCTGTGACCACCCGCGCCTGCAGATTCATGCAGACCAACATCAGGAGGATACGTCCGTTCCTCACCCAGAAGGCAACCCAGGTTCTGGTCCAGGCTCTGGCCATCTCACGTCTAGACCACTGCAACTCCCTTCTGGCTGGTCGGCCTGCATGCGCCATTCCTCCTCTGCAGCTCACCCAGAATGCAGCAGCCCGACTGGTCTTCAACCTACCCAAATTCTCCCACACCACACCTCTCCCTGCACTGGCTACCAGTGTTTGCTTCAATCCCATTCAGGTCACTGTACTCGCCTACCGTACTTTGAACGGCTCCAGTCCATCCTACACCCAGGCCATGGTGAAACCACACACCCCAGCCCGTCCTCTATGCTTCACGACTGCCAAATAGACTGCCAGTATAGCATACTATAGTATAGCATAGTATAGCGTACTAGTATAGCATTCATAGCATTCCGGAGTAGAACCCCTGCAGCCACTCACGAGCCTGAGGTTACTGTCCTGGCTCCACATTGGTGGAACGAGCTCCCCGCTGACACCAGGACAGCCGAAACCCAACCAATCTTCAGCCACAGGCTGAAAACTCACCTGTTCAGAGAGGTGAATGAACAGTACAATTATTCTTGCACGTTTTAGGGTATGTCTTCGTTGTTGAATGCACTTACTGTAAGTTGCTTTGGACAAAAGCGTCTGCTAAATAAATATGTAATGTAATCCTATAGCACTATGTTCTAATAAGTAATAAATATGTAATGTAATCCTATAGCACTCTAATAAGTAATACATATGTAATGTAATCCTATAGCACTATGTTCTAATAAGTAATAAATATGTAATGTAATCCTATAGCACTATGTTCTAATAAGTAATACATATGTAATGTAATCCTATAGCACTATGTTCTAATAAGTAATACATATGTAATGTAATCCTATAGCACTATGTTCTAATAAGTAATACATATGTAATGTAATCCTATAGCACTATGTTCTAATAAGTAATACATATGTAATGTAATCCTATAGCACTATGTTCTAATAAGTAATACATATGTAATGTAATCCTATAGCACTATGTTCTAGTAAGTAATAAATCCACCCCACCCTCCCTACCCATGGGGCATGCAGCTGAAAGGGAAGTGTTTTTGTATCAAGCAAAGATGTGTTCCCACGGGTGTACGGAAGTTTGAACCCTTCCCTCTTTATCCTTTGCCAATGCATCGGCTGATTGGCTGCTCTGGACCTCTGACCAATGACGGCTATGTGGTGAACAAGTACAGTTGGGTGCTACTCCCCCAGGACGCTCAATGTGTCACCAGGCTCTCGCTGCCTTCAAACAGGAGTGGCATGACCAAGCAGGTCGGGTAGTCTGACAGGTGTTGTAGAATACAAGGCCCTTGTGTCTAAAAGACAACTGAGAAAACCAGGATACAGACCAGGCATGCACACTGTAGCACTGCAAAATAGGCACTAGAACAAATATTTCTAGCATAAACTTCTGCTATGGTAGCTAGTTATTACTTGTAATGTACAGTATTTATTAAGTGTAAACTTCATCAGCACACATGAGGAAATGACTATTAGGCTACATCTACTTCTCCAATATGTTCATCAATGCTGCATATTAAGATCAAAATAACAGGAAACATCAACAAGCTTGATAGATGCTTTCTGTCTCCCAGACAGGTCGAAGCTATCAAGCATGTAGCCAGCAGCCCAGGCTAGCAGGAATCTGCCGTTACGTTGAACTTCAGACCATGCTTATTATACCTGCTGTGACAAGAGTGCGGCAACACCGTACCGCAAGGACTCCTGATTAGCTTTCACATGGCAAGACTGCCTTTCATTACTGTAAGTTAACGTTAGCTGTCCCAACCTGTTTCATGTTACCACACATCATCACCAGCAAGGGCTGAACGATGCCAGGTTGAGACAGCCATGCAGCAAACAGATGATCTCCCTAAAACGAGCGTGCACAGCTGCAGAATTACACCGTTGAGACTGGTGTGAATAACAGACATTTTTATTTTGATAAACATTGTGTGTCAAAAAGATTGCCCCGTTGCAGAGCCTTGCCCTTAAAATCACGAAATTCCAGGCCTGGTCATATCACATATGATATTCACAGCAGATTCCCTTACTAGGAGGAGCAAAGCTAGCCCTGGAGACCATCCTGATCACGTGACCTCACCTTTCGCTACACGGATCAGTCTGGACCTCTAGCCGCCCACATCCATTTTCTGAAATTACAATGTAATCAACCAATCAGGGACTGTGTCGTGGTTCATGGTGTAACCCGGCCAATCAGGGACTGTGTTGTAGTGGACGATGTAACCCCGCCCACTCAGCGTAATATCACGAACACAAAGGCGGCACCCCAGAGTCACTTTCAACCCAGTGTGCAGACATAACAGGAACATGTTGAGATCTCATGGTCCGTGCACGCCGTGGTCAGCTGTCCAGTTCAAGTGCCTTGCAGCCACGATGCTTTAACGCACCCCGATGAACCAGCGAAACGACCTGATGGACTGATACTCTGGACCGTATGTTCAAACCAGACAACACACATTTACCTTTCCAGACCCCACAACCCATCGCGACGTCCATGAGTGACATAATATTACTCAGCGTCTCAATGAGTAGAGTATTTCCTTATGTACTGGTGTGTGTATTTGTTTAACTGTAAGTTAGGTGAACAAAGGAATTAGAAGGATTTTATGAATCAGTTTCATTCTATTATGGCTATTAAGGTTAAATGTAGCTGATTTGTTTCAGTCGCAATTTCAAGTAAAGAATTGTGCTTTCAACTGGTAATTGGGGAGTAATCTCAATCTCAACTATGTGAATATCCTATGACTACAGTGCTGTAATGAATATGTTACCTTCCGCTCTCTGAAGAATATGTCTCTGAGCACTGGAAGGACGATGCTTTCTATGGTGGGTTACATGTTTCTATAGATGTTCTCACAAGTGCCACACAAAAAGCATGTGAGTGATATTCAAACCCGTTTCCAAATATACACATCTGTATGAAGCAGTTCTAAGATAGGAGAGCCCCTGGAGGTTACCAAGCTCATGATTTGTGTTGTGTCAAAGATGTCTCCTATGGTGCTGAATGGTGACTCCATGGCATCTATCTTTTTGAAATAGTGGCATGGCTGGATAGTCCAAAGGTTAATATTACTGCATCATCCCGTCACTCAAGAGATGGGGAAGTTTGAGGGCTGGTACTTCCCTACAACAAGAGATCCAGGTATGGAGCTATAACCTTAAGCACTATTTCAACCATTTTGCTTATTAGGTTTGCTATTCACGTTTTTTTTCTTTGGGCAAAATGTGTGTTGATCCCGTGTAGATATCTAAAACCAACGTAAAGACTTCACTGGCACAAAAGGCCTAAGAACTTTAAAGAGCCATGATCCACAAATGCGCTACCAGCTGCCTGTTGCGTCTCCCATTGCCACATTCACCTTCCTGTGTTTGTTTGTGAGCCAGAAGGGGAACATATTCCTGTGTGACTGACTACAAGTCAGTGGAGGGTCTTCCAACCCGCGTGGTGGAGGGGAAGCCACTGCCGCTCACTGCTGCCCTCTGTCTGCTGTACCTGGACACCGCAGGCAGACTCAAACCCATTGCTATTCAGCTGAGAATTAGTCTCACAAATCAGACTTCACATTAATATGTAAGGTCACGTCATATTCACCGTGAAACCCATCTCAAACTTAATATAATTCAAATTGGCCAGATAGTGGTGCCATAGTAAGTTACGTTTTGGCAAATAACTTTTGAAACATACGTCTGTCAAAATTAAGAGTTTCCTGGGTCCTTTGGTCAATACAATTCCCATTGTATAAACCGGACAGATTTTCCACTGGTTTGAGTTTTGTGGAACATTTTATTGAAATATATATTAGTGCGCGTGTGTTTTGCTTGGAAGTGGATTGTTTTGCGGTTTTCTTTTTACATTTCTCCACGTTCAACTTGAGTTTTGCGTTTTCGAGATGACCGAGCTTGTTGTTGACGTCCCCTCAGTCAACCCAACCATCCCAGCATACCTCGCGTGTTCAACGGCTCTCTCCGTCTGCTTCACGGGCCTGTTCGGGGACGGCAGTTTACAAGGCTGGGGAACACGGGATTGGATCGGTACATAATACGCGTAATTGGTCGTATATGTTGCTACCGCCTTGGGGTGAAGCGCACAGTTCGGGGTGTGTAGGGACGGAGTGCCGGGAGGAGCAACACTGAACTCCGGCTGCACCGTGCAGATCTGCGGGGCAGCTCCCAGATGATGGAGCTTGAGTCGGCGAGTAGAACCGAGCTGGGGGCGCTGGGGGATTCGCTCCAACCGCAGACCCCAAGCCGACATGAAAAAAGTCTTGGTTTGCTCACAACCAAATTCGTAACTTTACTGCAAGAGGCGAAGGACGGCGTCTTGGACCTCAAAGCTGTAAGCATGCACCCATTGTTTGTTGTCAGCACGCGGATGTCATTTTTTGAACCTGTCCATTAGCATTGCATTAGCACTCTAGCATTGCACTAGCACTTTAGCATGGCACTAGCACTTTAGCATGGCTCTAGCACTTTAGCATGGCATTAGCACTTCAGCAATGCACTAGCACTGAAGTATTGCACTAAGCACTTTAGCATTGCATTAGCACTATAGCATTACATTAGCGTAGCTAGCCAGCCTATTAGCTGGCCGTGTGT
>JACYXH010000705.1:1010000-1015000 GCA_026745465.1 Lota lota | reverse complement strand
GGTGGCATCATCCCAGAGCCAACAGCTTCAGTCCTCCGCCTCCCTGGATGGCTCCGCCCCCTCCTCTGGCCCCGCCCCCTCCTCTGGCTCCGCCCTGTTTGAGTCGATCAAGGCCGATCCGTCCGACTGTGAGCTGCGTTTCCGTTCTTCTTTTGCGTATCAACAACAAACCGCCGCAGTTTACAGCTGACATTTACGGGGTGCATGGGGTGAGTGAAGGAGAGTGAGCGATGTAGCGAGTGAGGTGTGTGAGTTCACCTGTCCTGTTCTCTTCCCCCAGTGTTGGACTTCCCTAAAGATCTCTCTGACATGTTTGACCCAACTAAAGGTAAACACGTTACTGCTCTGCGCCATGTTGTCCTCAGCAGCAGATTCAAATTACGTTATTGTGGCGGCCATTTTGGGATTAGACTTCTCCTGCGTCCTGTCTCGCTCTGTCTCTCTCGGTTTCTGTCTCTCTCTGTTTCTGTCTCTGTTTCTCTGTTTCTCTGTTTCTGTCTCTCTCTCTGTCTCTGTCTCTCTCTCTGTTTCTGTCTCTGTCTCTCTCTCTCTGTCTCTGTCTCTCTCTGTTTCTGCCTTTCTGTCTCGGTCTCATTCACTAACTATATATATATATCTCTCTCTCTCTCTCTACATATATTTGTTTGCTACAGGTTTGGGTTTAGACTTCTATGTCCTAACTCAATATAATCTCTCCTCTCTGTCTCCCTCTACCAACCAACCAGAAATCATGAGTGGGGACCTTCTGGAGGACCTGATGTCCTCAGAAGGTAGGTTATTTTCTTCTCACACAAGCTAGCTGGAGAGAAGCTCCAAGATCTGTTTTACTGTCGTGTGTGTGTGTGTGTGTGTGTGTGTGTGTGTGTGTGTGTGTGTGTGTGTGTGTGTGTGTGTGTGTGTGTGTGTGTGTGTGTGTGTGTGTGTGTGTGTGTGTGTGTGTGCGGGTCCTCACGTGTGTGTGTGTGTGTGTGTGTGGGTCCTCACGTGTGTGTGTGTGTGTGTGTGTGGGTCTTAACGTGTGTGTGTGTGTGTGTGTGTGTGTGTGTGGGTTCCCGTGTGTGTGTGTGTGTGTGTGCGGGTCCTCACGTGTGTGTGTGTGTGCGGCTCCTCACGTGTGTGTGTGTGTGTGTGTGTGTGTGTGTGTGTGTGTGTGTGTGCGGGTCCTCACGTGTGTGTGTTTCGTCTCCAGTGTTTTCTCCCCTGCTGCGTCTCTCTCCTCCGCCCGGCGACCACGACTACATCTACAACCTGGATGAGACGGAGGGCCTGTGTGACCTCTTCGACGTCCCCATCCTCAACCTCTGACCCCTGACCTCCAGGTGTTGTGGGCAGGAGGTCTGCTTGTACGCCGCCGTCACTGTGGGGGTCATGTGACGTCACTGTGGGGTCATGTGACGTCACCGTGGGGTCATGTGACGCCTCCGGGATGCCAGACAACAGATCAACCTTTTATCTTTTTTTTAACCCCCACTCTCGTTGCCATGAAAAGTAAATGACAGCAAAAAATAAGTGTGTGTGTGTGTGTGTGTGTGTGTGTGTGTGTGTGTGTGTGTGTGTGTGTGTGTGTGTGTGTGTGTGTGTGTGTGTGTGTGTGTGTGTGTGTGTGTGTGTGTGTGTGTGTGTGTGTGTGTGTCTCTTCAGGTTTCTCTGTCCAGCACCACGTCACAGAACCTTTCACATCAACGTTTTAGATACCAAGAAAGGCTGTTTTAAAATCAGGTACCCATTCAGAGCGCTGGAGCCGTCTGTACGGCCCACAGAGCTCCACGCTTTGGCCTTTCCAAACACACTGTCTTTATGTACATAGAGAATATATATTTTGTACTACCAGCATATGAGGCAAATGTGGAATAATGTTCAAAGGCAATTGTTACTGGTGCGGTCTGAAGAACGTCTCCCAGGGCTAGGGGCGTCTCCCAGGGCTAGGGGCGTCTCCCAGGGCTAGGGGCGTCTCCCAGGGCTAGGGGCGTCTCCCAGTGCTAGGGGCGTCTCCCAGTGCTAGGGGCGTCTCCCAGGGCTAGGGGCGTCTCCCAGTGCTAGGGGCGTCTCCCAGGGCTAGGGGCGTCTCCCAGGGCTAGGGGCGTCTCCCAGGGCTAGGGGCGTCTCCCAGGGCTAGGGGCGTCTCCCAGGGCTAGGGGCGTCTCCCAGGGCTAGGGGCGTCTCCCAGGGCTAGGGGCGTCTCCCAGTGCTAGGGGCGTCTCCCAGGGCTAGGGGCGTCTCCCAGGGCTAGGGGCGTCTCCCAGGGCTAGGGGCGTCTCCCAGTGCTAGGGGCGTCTCCCAGTGCTAGGGGCGTCTCCCAGGGCTAGGGGCGTCTCCCAGTGCTAGGGGCGTCTCCCAGTGCTAGGGGCGTCTCCGTCTCCCAGTGCTAGGGGCGTCTCCCCTGCGTCCGACAGGAGTCTTCACCGTCCGGCCCCCAGCGAGCGAGGGAGGGATGGGGGGGGGGGGTCCAGGGTTGGCCAAAGCTTTGCTATTTGCCAAATGAGAAGTGTTGTGAAATCCAACACAGTGAATATAAGCTCGTTTTATATGCCGCTGGTTTTCCACGCTCTTGATGGCAGGTCTTCCACCGAGAGCTGGAGGACGTGTGTTCAAACTAGCGGTTCCACCGCAGTACCCAGGTCTCTCTGTCCCCACTTCTGCTCTCCAAGCCGGCCTCTGTTGATTTTGTCTAGCCTCACTCCTGAAAAGGTCTGCTCTTGTTTGTATATAATGCTATCTTGTTGCTAACGGCCGTGTGTATAAGGATGTAAAGGATCATGTATGTGCCTCCTCTGTATTTCTTTTGTATTTTTGCTGATGCTGTAACTTGGGTCCCGTTGTCAAGTATGCTATGGATAAAACAATTTTGTTTGCATCTTTCTACGTGCAGAATGGATTAGTTTTACTCCTGAATATTCCAGTTGAAGTACTGCCTACGCCCCACAACTTAAGCTCTAGGTTTCATTTTAAACATGTCCAGAAGTGTGGGCTCCCTGGAAGGATCACATGATGTCATCGGTCGGTGTAAAAACATACAAGCTAAATATTGTTTGGCAACTTTTGTACTTTTCATGCTGTGAAATCAGTTTGCATTGAACCAGTTTTCAACTTTTTCCAACGCTGTGTATAATCTGACTTGCATAGAATAGCATTTATTTTTATATACCTGCTAGCTTTATGGATATTGCCCGTACTCTGAGTAATAAGTAGAAAAATGTATAAAACCGTTTTTTAACCAAGCAGGCTCTCATCACTGCACTTTACATCACGTTGGGAACTGTCAGTGGCAATACAGAAACCCTGGGAAGAGCTGCTTCTGTCCCATCTGGTTCAAACGCAGAACTCTGCTGCAGCGCCCCCATGAGGCTGCTGCTGTCACTTCATCTGAAACACAATAAATACTTTTTTACGCTCTCTATGCTCTCTGAATCCTTCTGCAGTGTACTCTGCTATACTATACTACTATGCTATAATATACTTTAGGATACTATAAAAACTACTAAGCTATAGTATATACTGTACTGCATTATAGTATATACTGTACTATACTATAGTATATACTAAATTACACTAGTATATACTGTACTATACTGTACAATACTACGCTATAGTACATACTATACTAGTATATACTATACTACACTGTATACTGTACTATACTACACTATAGTATATACAGTACTATATAGTATATACTATACTACACTGTATACTGTACTATACTACACTAGTATATACTGTACTATAGTATAGTATATACTGTACTATACTACACTATTGTATACTATATTATATACTGTACTACGTGTCGTCCGGCAAGGGGCGCACTTGACCGTCACGAAGCAACCCGGAACTTTGGCGATCAATCACTTGCTGGAGCTTAGCTGTGGACTTTGTCCGCTAATCGCTCGGATACTTCGTACTGGTTTCAGACCAGCGGTGTACCATCGCACGCAACGCGTTCATCAACCGTTTGTGAAGTGATGTGCTGATTGGACGCGTCGGGACCCAAGTGAGATTTCTCTTTTCGTATCAGGTAAGCGCAGACACTGTCCAGCACCACGGATCGCTAGTACAAACTACAACGAGGCATGCTTATTCATATTTAGAGAATGCTTATTTTGTGAACCAAATGATATACGAACGATATAGCCACTATTTAACACTGGACAACTCGGCTGGGCGGTTGTTCAAACTTTGTTCTGCACATGGAATCCGAAACGTTCTCAAGCAGCGTTCAGTCCATAAAGGATTAAAGTTCTCTGTTCAGCCGATCACCAGGAAACGTCCCAACTTTTACCTCAGGCTGTTCTTACTTGTTAGTTTCATAGTGTGTGTGTGTGTGTGTGTGTGTGTGTGTGTCCGTCTGTCTGTCTGTCTGTCTGTCTGTCTGTCTGTCTGTCTGTCTGTCTGTCTGTCTGTCTGTCTGTCTGTCTCTGTCTGTCTGTCTGTCTGTCTGTCTGTCTGTCTGTCTGTCTGTCTGTCTGTCTGTCTGTCTGTCTGTCTGTGTGTGCGAGAGCGAGTGTGTGTGTGTCCGTACGTACGTACGTGTGTGCGTGCGTTTCAGTCTGTTTCGGGACAGCTGTAGCCAAATGCATTTCCCCGTTCCTGGTACCAGCAAATGTTTTCCTAATCTCAGTGAGGGCGGCAGAGGAGCGTGTGGTGGTTCGATGCCGCCGGGTAGGAATTTGAGGCAGCTGGGTGGGGGGGGGGGGGGGGGGGGGGAGATTAGGTGGGACACGGCGATGTTGTTGCGAGCCGCGGTAAAACGATTAGAGGTGGTCACTGGTTTGGTTTAAACTTTATCTTTCCCGATTCGCGCATTTCTACTACCGTTTCGACCAAATAAAAACATTTCCTGAGACAAACCAAGCATTGTGCATAAGTACAGACCCCCCCCCCCCCCATCTACTGTCAACAGGTTGGAAAGCTGCAAAGAGATGGCATAGTACTAGCTGCAGTACTCTGCACCTCCCTAGGCCTGTATGACGCACAGACGCACAGACGCACATAATACAACG
>JACYXH010000705.1:995000-1000000 GCA_026745465.1 Lota lota | reverse complement strand
GAAACATCATGTCGCAATCACCTGCGCCCACATGGAAGTGACTCTTACCACACGCTGGGAAATACCAGAAAAGACGTTTCCCAAAAAGCTTCACGCAGAATCCTCTTTCACTGAGAAAGAGGTCAGAAGGGCACCCTGTCTTTCTTGAGTGAATCCAGAGGCGCATAATAGATGATGCAAATGTCAATGGAGAGGGAATTATTTGAGTAAATGTTAACCTAAGTTTACATTGACCTAAAGTAGACCAGGTTCCACACACGTACACACACAAAAGACTGGACAGGAAGTGAAAAGCAACGTTGATTCCCTTTGGTCCGTGCCAGCATGGCTCTATGGACCACGCACGGTAACCCTCTGTTTACCCTGATCCCCCTCACTTCCTCTAAGGCCGAGCTAGCGACAGCATCACCGCGTCAGCGTGCGAATGACACTCACACCGATGTGGGAACTGGAGTTCCTGTTTCTGGAAACCAGCGCTGACCTATTGTTGTCCTCGGCGCCAGAGGGAAATAATATTTCTGCTTCATTTGGAAACACACCGCCGCTTTCAAAATGATACGGGCTTCACTTATTAAATGTAATGAGCTGACGGCGTTCGCACGCAACCCCATGCTGTCGTTCCCTCGTTCCCTCGTTCCCTCGTTCCCTCGTTCCCTCGTTCCCTCGTTCCCTAATCCTTATGTGGTGCACACTATTCAGATAGTGGAAATTCAGACAATAATTATGCGCCAGAAATCTATCAGCGTGACGAGTATTTGTCTCGTAAACGAGCCGACTTACATTCACGAGATGAACAAATATAACCGCTATGCATCATGGGACATAGTACAGAAATACAGCACTTTGTACACTTCTTTAACAGGGAATTATGGGTATTAAGTGGTGTGTGTCTGTGTGCATGCGTGTGTGCATGCTTGTGTGTGTGTGCGTGCGTGTGTGTGTGCGTGCTTGTGTGCGTGCTTGTGTGTGTGCGTGTGTGCGTGTGTGCATGCTTGTGTGTGTGTACGTGCGTGTGTGCGTGCGTGTGTGCATGCTTGTGTGTGTGTGTGTGTGTGCGTGCGTGTGTGCGTGCGTGTGTGTGTGTGCTGCAGGGCTGCTGTGCTGAGGACCTGTATAAGGGCATCCAGAGCTTAGACTCAGGCGTGCGCTGTGATTCGCTGAAGCAGCTCGCCAACGTCTCCACGGACGTGACCTTCGCCCAGGAGTTCATCAGTCGAGACGGACACATCCTATTGGTCAAGATAGTGGAGGACGCCAACGAGTACGTACTGCTCTCTCCTTCGTGTGTGTGTATGTGTGTGTGTGTATACGTGTGTGTGTGTGTGTGTGTGTGTATGTGTGTGTGTATGTGTGTGTGTGTGTACGTGTGTGTGTGTATGTGTGTGTGTGTGTGTGTGTATACGTGTGTGTATACACGTGTGTGTGAGTGTATATGTGTGTGTGTGTATACGTGTGTGTATATGTGTGTGTGTGTATGTGTGTGTGTGTGTGTATAAGTGTGTGTGTATGTGTGTGTGTGTGTGTGAGAGAGATCTCTAAACTAAATGATTCCTACTGTAGATGAAATACTTCAGAAGATGCTATGAAGACTGGAAAGGCCTGATATGAAAGGGTGATTGACAGCTCTGCAGTGTACATTTACATTGGATCTTGTGTGTGTGTGTGTGTGTGTGTGTGTGTGCGTGTGCGTGCGAGTGTGTGCGTGCGTGTGTGTGCGTGCGTGTGTGTGTGTGTGTGCGTGCGCGTGTGTGCGTGTGTGTGCGTGTGTGCGTGCATGTGTCTGTGTGTGTGTGTGTGTGTGTGCGCGTGCGTGTGTGCGTGCGTGTGTCTCTGTGTGTGTGTGTGCGTGCGTGTGTGTGTGTCTGTGTGTGTGTGTGTGTGCAGGACTCCTCTCATCATGACCCACACTCTGAGCAGCTTCATGGAGCTGATGGACCATGGCATCGTCTCCTGGGAAAACCTCTCCTCTGTCTTCATCAAGAAGGTCCACACACACGCACACACACGTACACACACACGCACACACACGAAGGCACACACTCGATCGCACACACGCACACAGACACACACACACACGACACGCACGCACACACGCACGCACACACACGCAGGCACACACACGCACGCATACACGTACACGCACACACACACACACGCAGGCACACACACGCACGCACACACACGTACACACACACGCACACACACGCAGGCACACACACACGTACACGCATGCACACACACGCAGGCACACACACGCACACACGCACACACACACAGACACACACACGCACGCAGACACGCACGCACACACAGGCACGCACACACGCACACACACAGACACACACACGTACATGCACACACACACACATGCACGCAGACACACACGCACGCACACACACGCACTCAGCCCAGTCTCCTGCCTAATGGAAAGATGTTTATACTTGTCTTTTTTGCCGTCTCTTCTTTTTTTTAAACATTGATCTCTCTCCCCCTCTCCCTCCCCCTCTCCCCCCCTCTCCCTCCCCCTCTCCCTCTCCCCCTCTCCCTCTCCCTCTCCCTCCCCCTCTCTCCCCCTCTCCCTCCCCTCCCCCTCCCCCTCCCTCTCTCCCTCCCCCTCTCCCTCCCTCTCCCCCTCCCCCCCTCTCCCCCTCTCTCCCCCTGCAGATCGCCAGCCTGGTGAATGCCAAGGTGGGCGACGCCTCGATCCAGCAGGTGTCCCTGGACATCCTGGAGAGCATGGTGCTGAGCAGCCACAGCCTCTTCCTGCAGGTCAAACAGGAAGTGACCATGGAGCGCCTCCTCGCCCACCTGCAGGTGTAGGTCACCCGACCTCTGACCTCACAGCACATAGCACCCGCGTGTCTTAACAGGGTTTAAACGACCCACCCATCAGGGGTGGGGTGCGGCACCCACCTGTGATGTCACCAGGACATTTAGGAGCGGCTTGTAACACGGACCAGGCTGTTTGAACACATGATATCATGAATGCTGTTGGGAATATTATGAATGAATTCATGTTTTCATGAAGGGCAAACCAGCAGATCCAGACCAAAGCCATGGCACTGCTGATGGCCCTGCTGCAGACAGCTGGGGACGCAGACAGACAGGTACGCTCCTCCTCCTGTCTCCTCCTCCTGTCTCCTCCTCGCTCTGTCTCTGTGTGTGTCTCTGTCTCTCTCTCTCTCTCTCTCTCTCTCTCTCTCTCTCTCCCTCTCCTCTCTCTCTCTCTCCCTCTATCTCTCTCTCTCTGTCTCTCTCTCTCTCTCTCTCTCTCTCTCTCTCTCTCTCTCTCTCTCTCTCTCTCTCTCCCTCTCCTCTCCTCTCTCTCCTCTCTCTCTCTCTCTCTCTCTCTCTCTCTCTCTCTCTCTCTCTCTCTCTCTCTCTCTCTCTCTCTCTCTCTCTGTCTGGTGACTTTACCGCGGGGAGAGCTTCGTCTCGTCCGTTCCCTCTTTCCTCCAGAACATTCTGCTCTGGGCTGCTGCTCCTTCTCTCCTCACAAACACTCTCTGCTCACTTCAACAAAAGCTCCTCTATTAGGACCCAGGCTGCTCCGCAAGCAGCTCCACAAGCAGCTTCGCAAGCAGCTTCACGAGCAGCTTCACTGGCAGCTCAGCAAGCAGCCTTTCTGCTTGGGGTTGGGTCGTTTGCTTAGCACCAGGGAGAGAGTTCTTCCTCGGGGGTCAAAGTACACACACACTCCCTCGCTGTACCAGTGCCCTGCCCCTTCGTGTGATCACTGGCTCTACACCGCCACCCCGTGGCAGAGCTTTGTCACTGCACCTCGTCTGTCTGATAGTCTACTTCAGAATCAGCCGTGCGTGACATTACTTTAACTTAAAGGAGTGGTTTCTCTTTCATATGAACATGTTTTTTTCTTTTCTATGTTCTGAGAATATAGGAAATGCTGAATATGTTTAGGGTTTCCTCTTTTTTATACATTTAAGATCAAATAAGATAGAACTTCATTACTTTACTGGACTTTGTTCCCCAATGGGAATTTCAGATGTCACATTTCCGGATTCTTTATATTATAATATATTATAGTATAGTATAGTATAGTATAGTATAGTATAGTATAGTATAGTATAGTATAGTATAGTATAGTATAGTATAGTATAGTATAATATATTATAGTATAGTATAGTATAGTATATTATAGTATATTATAGTATATTATAGTATATTATTGTATTTTATATTACATTGTGCTGTTATATACTATACCATACTATACTTTACTATACTAGTAGCCTTAAGCACCAAATCTAAGGTAAGGTAAACTAGCAAAGGATGATTAAGTTATGATTTAGCTCATGATTAGCCTAGCATGTTTGTGTCACTGTTTAACCAACTAGTTAAGATAGCTAACAGCTAACTAACTCTTGGCTCATGTCTTCTGTCTGCAGGAGCTGTTTGCATTCTTAGCTAAGAAGAACCTGCGCCAGTACATCTACAAGGTAAACACACACATTACCCGGGTCAATTTAGTGATGTAGAGCTGGTTGTACTGGTGTTAGTCTGGTTCTGGGTAATCTGGGATCCAGCAGTCCTACTGTGTTACAGCAGAACCTCTGATCCAGCAGTCATACTGTGTTACAGCAGAACTCCTGATCCAGCAGTCCTACTGTGTTACAGCAGAACTCCAGATCCAGCAGTCCTACTGTGTTACAGCAGAACTCCTGATCCAGCAGTCCTACTGTGTTACAGCAGAACATCCAGCAGTCCTACTGTGTTACAGCAGAACATCCAGCAGTCCTACTGTGTTACAGCAGAACTCCTGGGGGGGGGGGGGGGGGGGGGGGGGGGGGGATAGAGAGAGAGGGAGAGGGGAGAGGGCACAGAGCCTTGGCCAGAAACCCAAAACTCATTGGGGCGGAGTTACGTTTCCTGTTTGGTTAGGGAGATATTTCACCAGAGAAAACTCATTCCCTCATTCCTTATTTAAACAGGGTTTAAATAAGTATTCCTACAGTGGACAGTCTACACGTTGTTGATTTGAA
>JACYXH010000705.1:980000-990000 GCA_026745465.1 Lota lota | reverse complement strand
CATTCGTAAAATGTTTTACTAATGAGAATTGCTAACTGCCACTAGTTCAGCCTGCGTCAACCAACCCTGTAGAACGTTTTTATCCATAACCTCCGGTGAAGTAATTTAAATGGTTTGATAACCAATTCACAACTAAAAACACTAAATAGAATATAAAATAAAGTAATTTCCATCTGTGTACCACAGCGTTTGTGTTTAGACTTGAGCAACGTTACAAAATGTGATCAAACCTTCCATTGGTTTCTGTTTGGAGCCATTTTAACTGGGCTTGTGTCCAGTTGTGCTGGGGTTGAACACATACACCTGGATGTCTACAGAGATGGAGACTCCCATATCGTCATTAAACATACAGTCTGCAGGGACCATAAACAAGTGTAGCAGTGGAGGTACACTTCAGGTGGTTGGTTTGAACAGTCAACTTTATTGAAGCTCATAGCTGTTTATTACTGCTTACACACACACACACACACACACACACACACACACACACACACACACACACACACACACACACACACACACACACACACACACACACACACACACACACAGGGCTTCGGGGGGACGGGGGACGGGGGGGGGGGGGGGGGGCGGACAAAGGGACAGGTGGTGTGAGGCAGCGGAAGCAGCTGGAAAAAGAGAATAAAACAATGAGAGCAACAGTTGACTTTATTGAAGCTCATAGCTGTTTATTACTTATACTGAAAAAGATCTGTAAGTTACTTTTAATGTCATTCAGCAGCAGGTAGGGGTTAGACAGTAGAGACAGGTCATTAAGGAGCAGGTAGGGGTTAGACAGTTAGTACAGAGACAGGTCATTAAGGAGCAGGTAGGGGTTAGACAGTACAGAGACAGGTCATTAAGGAGCAGGTAGGGGTTAGACAGTACAGAGACAGGTCATTAAGGAGCAGGTAGGGGTTAGACAGTACAGACACAGGTCATTAAGGAGCAGGTAGGGGTTGGACAGTACAGAGACAGGTCATTAAGGAGCAGGTAGGGGTTAGACAGTACAGAGACAGGTCATTAAGGAGCAGGTAGGGGTTAGACAGTACAGACACAGGTCATTAAGGAGCAGGTAGGGGTTAGACAGTACAGACACAGGTCATTAAGGAGCAGGTAGGGGTTAGACAGTACAGAGACAGGTCATTAAGGAGCAGGTAGGGGTTAGACAGTACAGAGACAGGTCATTAAGGAGCAGGTAGGGGTTAGACAGTACAGAGACATGTCATTAAGGAGCAGGTAGGGGTTAGACAGTACAGAGAAAGGTCTTTAAGCTGGTAGTCGAACAGCCTAGATGTCAGACTATCCGGTCTCTGTTTTAGTTTTGGTGGTGTATAGTAATGTGAAAAAGCACAGAGTTTGGCTAGTGAAGTATTATTATTTAAATGTGTGGAGCAGTGTGTGTGAAGGGATTTGCATGTCCGTTGTGGTTACCATGACAGTGGTAACCTTGGCACGCTAGACATCGCTGTGGTAGTTAGCTAGCTGGTTAGCTGAGCGTTGAGTCAGAAGTCAGAGCGCTAGTTAGCTAGCTGGGTTAATGGGTGGTGAACCGTGCTCACCTAGCTGGCTAGCTAACTAGTAAATGATTGTGCTAGTTAGCTAGTTGGCTAGTTGGGTGGTGAAACAGAATGCTAGTGGGCTAACTAGCGCCTGAAGCAGCCTGCTACAGATTTTATTTCCATTGATTTTCCTTTTTTTTTTACAATCATGACCCCAATCAAGAAACTATAGATCTCTCTCAAACACACACACACATGCACGCAAACACACAAACTCACACGCACACACACACACAAACGCACACACACACACACACGCACACACGCTCACACACACATGCACACAAACTCACAGGCACGCACACACACAAACTCACATGCACACACACACACACAAACGCACACACACACACACACACACGCTCACACACACATGCACGCAAACACACAGGCACGCACGCACACACACAAACTCACACGCACATACACACACACACACACACACACGTATGACCTAGTAGTGATGGTCTGGCTGGCAGTTGCAGAAGTCCAGAATATCCCATCATCCACTGCACACCATTCTACCAATGACATCATACACAACACTCATGCCCACCAATCAAAAGCCGTGGCATCTATTTAGTGGTGTTTCTGCAAGACCAGTATGGCTTCTATACTGATCTGGTCTGTGCTGGTGTGATCTAGTCTATACTGGTCCAGTCTGTACTGGTCTGGTCTGTACTGGTCTATATTGCTCTGGTCTATGGTGGGTTATGGTTTTGTGCCCCAGCTGTGTTTACCCTGCGTTCTGACGGTGAACTCTCATCTTTCATCTCTCCCCTCTCCCCTCTCCCCTCTCCCCTCTCCCCTCTCCCCTCTCCCCTCTCCCCTCTCCCCTCTCCCCTCTCCCGCTGCAGCTGGCAGAGATACACCGCCTCTCTCACCGTCATCTATTACCCAAATATTGCTCTCAAACCCTCCCTCTCCCTCCCTCTCCCCCCCTCTCCCCCCCAGGTGATGCAGGTGGTCCGGGAGCAGATCACCAGGACCCTCTCCAGTAAGCCCACCTCCCTGGAGCTCTTCAAGAACAAGGTGAACGCCCTCAACTACAGCGAGATCCTCAAGCTCCGGCAGACAGAACGCCTGCACCAGGAGGAGACGCTGGCCCCGCCCGTGGTGTGAGTAGCGACCCTGGGGCCCCTAGTGTTAATAACCTGGGGCCCCTAGTGTTAGTAGGGGCCCCTAGTGTTAGTAGGGGCCCCTGGTGTTAGTAGCCTGGGGGCCATAGTGTTAGTAGGGGCCCCTGGTGTTAGTAGCCTGGGGCCCCTAGTGTTAGTAGGGGCCCCTGGTGTTAGTAGCCTGGGGGCCATAGTGTTAGTAGGGGCCCCTGGTGTTAGTAGCCTGGGGGCCATAGTGTTAGTAGGGGCCCCTAGTGTTAGTAACCTGTGTGTGTGTGTGTGACAGGGAGCTGAAGGAGCGTCTGAAGCCAGAGCTCATGGAGTTGATCCGCCAGCAGAGACTCAACAGACTCTGTCAGGGAACGCTGTTCCGGAAGATCAGCAGCCGGCGCCGTCAGGGTACGCACACACACATGCACGCACGCGCGTGCACACACACGCACGCACGCACACACACACGCACGCACACACACACACGCACGCACGCACGCGCGTGCACACGCATGCACGCACGCACGCACACACGCACGCACGCACACACGCACGCGCGTGCACACACACACACGCACGCACGCGCGTGCACACACACTCACGCACGTACACACACACACATGCAAGTACACGCACGCACACACACACGCACGCACCTCCACACACACACATGCAAGTACACACACACGCACGCGCACGCGCGCACACACACATACACATACACACGCACGCGCATGCACACACACGCACACACACGCACGCACGTACACACACATGCAAGTACATACACACACACACGCACGTACACACACACACGCGCACACGCACGCACATTCATACACGCACGTATTTCCTGTCAAATTTCCCATCTGGGATTAATAAAGTTGATCTTATCTTATAAACACACACATATGCATACGCACATGAGCGCACCCATACCAACTGAGGACAATAGGCCACGCCTCCTATCTCTAACTGTGCTGTGTGATTGGTTACTTCCAGATAAACTGTGGTACTGCCGCCTGTCGCCCAATCACAAAGTGCTGCACTACGGTGACGTGGAGGAGGACACAGAAAATCCACCAATAGAATTACTGCAAGAGAAGAGTAAGTGGGCGGGACTTGTGGATGGTGTGAAAACTGGTTCTAACTGGAAAATAAATGTTCCATATGGTGGGTAGCCCTGACCGATCCCTGACTTCAAACACAAGTCATTCCCAGTCTGTGCAAAACTACAGTACAACGTGAAGTTTAAAAGAACTAAAATAAGAAAAAAGGAGAACACGGCTTGATTGGAGGAGGATTAGGAGGCCTGATCTGTAAGATCCTGTCATGGTTCTAGTGATGAAATGTTCTGTTTGTGCTCCAGATGTTCTGTAAAGGATCCAAATGTTCTGTTCATCGTCCAAAACTTCATTGGTCATCCAAATGTTCCGTTCCTGAGCTAAATTTTCCTTTCGTCATCTAAATGTTCCTTAGTGAGCCAGATGTTCAGTTAATGATCCAGATGTTCAGTTAGGGAGCCAGATGTTCAGGTAGTGATCCAGATGTTCAGTTAGTGATCCAGATGTTCAGTTTGGGCCCCAGATGTTCAGTTAAGGATCCAGATGTTCCGTTTGTGATCCAGATGTTCAGTTAGGGCCCCAGATGTTCAGTTAGGGATCCAGATGTTCCGTTTGTGACCCAGCGCTCTGCTCTCGTGTGTCTCTAGTTCCCGTGGCTGACATCAAGGCCTTGCTGACGGGGAAGGACTGTCCTCACATGAAGGAGAACAAGGGCAAGCAGACCAAGGTTAGGAGCTCTCAGGCTAACCATGCTAACCATGCTAACCATGCTACTGCATTTACTACTGCATGACAGGTTAACAGCAGTTCCAACACCTTCCTGAACTATCTAAGTGCACCCTTAAAAGAAAGAGCTAATTAAATGTTATTGCTACATTCCGTAGGTTAATTGCTAGTTCAGGTCCATTGTCTGTGTTTATTACTGTTGTCTATTCAACACCGGCCAACCTAGTAGAGGCATGCAGAGGCCTGCTCTTCAAAGGCATGTTTGGATCTAGTTTGTGTATGTGTGTGTCTGTGTGTGTGTGAGAGTGTGTGATTGTGTGTGTGCGTGTGCGTGTATGTGTATGTGCGTGCGTGCGTGCGTGCGTGCGTGCGTGTGTGTGTGTGTGTGTGGAGGGTGGGTTCCCAGTTGATGGTGTTTCCTGGTTTCTTTCCTCCACCTCTGAGGACAGGAGGTGCTGGACCTGGCCTTCAGCATCACGTACGACGTGGAGGACTACAGCCTCAACTTTATCGCCTCGTCTAGAACTGACGTGAGTCCTGCAGACCTTGAGATCTTCATCACCACGTTGCTAGTGCTTCACCATGCAGTACTTTCACCGAACACCAAGCAGGACGCACTGATGGCCATGAAGGGCTTGCAATGCTTGAGTTCCAGGCTAGCTTAACAGTGCAAAACAAGTCATAACCAATGGAAAGAAGTCAATTAAATGAAATAATAATTCATAATAACGTGATGTTGTGACCTCACTAACGTGATGTTGTGACCTCACTAACGGGATGTTGTGACCTCACTAACGGGATGTTGTGACCTCACTAACGTGATGTTGTGACCTCACTAACGGGATGTTGTGACCTCACTAACGGGATGTTGTGACCTCACTAACGGGATGTTGTGACCTCACTAACGGGATGTTGTGACCTCACTAACGGGATGTTGTGACCTCACTAACGTGATGTTGTGACCTCACTAACGGGATGTTGTGACCTCACTAACGGGATGTTGTGACCTCACTAACGGAATGTTGTGACCTCACTAACGTGATGATGTGACCTCACAGTGATGTTGTGACCTCACTAACGGGATGTTGTGACCTCACTAACGTGATGTTGTGACCTCACTAACGGGATGTTGTGACCTCACTAACGGGATGTTGTGACCTCACAGGGATGTTGTGACCTCACAGTGATGTTGTGACCTCACTAACGGGATGTTGTGACCTCACTAACGGAATGTTGTGACCTCACTAACGTGATGATGTGACCTCACAGTGATGTTGTGACCTCACTAACGGGATGTTGTGACCTCACTAACGGGATGTTGTGACCTCACTAACGGGATGTTGTGACCTCACAGTTCTGCCTGTGGACGGACGGCCTCAGCGTGCTGCTCGGTCGGGACATGAGCAGCGAATCGATGCGCAGCGAGCTGGAGATCCTGCTCTCCATGGAGATCAAGCTCCGCCTCCTGGACCTGGAGAACGTCCAGATCCCTGACCTCGCCCCCCCCGTCCCGCTGCCCCCCAGCAACTACCACTTCTGCTACAACTTCAGCCAGGCCGAACAGTAGCGCGTGTGTGGGTCTGTTTTCATGCGTGTCTGCTTGTGTGTGTGTGTGTGTGTGTCTGCTTGTATGTGTGTTTGCGTGTGTGTGTGTCTGTCTGCTTGTGTGTGTGTCTGCTTGTGTGTGTGTGTCTGCTTGTGTGTGTGTGTCTGCTTGTGTGTGTGTCTGCTTGTGTGTGTGTCTGCTTGTGTGTGTGTCTGCTTGTGTGTGTGTGTGTGTGTGTGTGTGTGTACACACATTTACTTGCGTCACTTGATTACGTGCGTCGGTGCACTCGTTCATACGATGCACTCGTTCATACGATGCACATCATTAGAACCCACTTCCTGGTCGCCATCTTGGAGACTAACCACAAGTAGTAATTCTCAACAACTACAATGACCATTTTTAATCAAAAAAATAATAATGAAATATGAAACATAATATCATGTTAGCATCATTGATCAGCTGATCGGGTCAACTGACCCTGAAATGTCTAGCTGTGCTTGGCGTCATGTCGACTTCTCCTCCGTGTTCGAAAGACGCTCTGCTGAAGGTACTGAGAATAGAATAAAACTATACTTGATATCAAGTAAGGGTACAGAAATCCATCCCAGCTCAAAGTCCTTTGACATCGACGCACAAAAGAAGCGTGTGTGTGTGTGAGCGTGTTTAAAAGTGGCTATACTTAAGTCAGTTCCCTGATCCTGCTCCATGCTAGGCGGTGCTTCACCTTTGTCACGGCATCACTCTTGTTCATCACTCGTGTCATCACTCGTGTCATCACTCGTGTCATCACTCGTGTCATCACTCGTGTCATCACTCTTGTTCATCACTCGTGTCATCACTCGTGTCATCACTCGTGTCATCACTCGTGTCATCACTCGTGTCATCACTCGTGTCCATCCCAGTTTTATAGAGTAGTTCTTCTCATCAGATCAACCGTTCTGTGGTCCTTGAATCGGGAGAAGCTGCGGTACGTGGTTGTATGTTCAACGTGTTACATGTATGTTCAACGTGTTACATGTATGTTCAACGTGTTACATGTATGTTCAACGTGTTACGTGTATGTTCAACGTGTTACGTGTATGTTCAACGTGTTACATGTATGTTCAACGTGTTACGTGTATGTTCAACGTGTTACGTGTATGTTCAACGTGTTACGTGTATGTTCAACGTGTTACGTGTATGTTCAACGTGTTACGTGTATGTTCAACGTGTTACATGTATGTTCAACGTGTTACATGTATGTTCAACGTGTTACATGTATGTTCAACGTGTTAAATGTATGTTCAACGTGTTACATGTATATGTATGTTCAACGTGTTACATGTATGTTCAACGTGTTACATGTATGTTCAACGTGTTACATGTATGTTCAACGTGTTACATGTATGTTCAACGTGTTACATGTATGTTCAACGTGTTACGTGTATGTTCAACGTGTTACGTGTATGTTCAACGTGTTACGTGTATGTTCAACGTGTTACATGTATGTTCAACGTGTTACGTGTATGTTCAACGTGTTACGTGTATGTTCAACGTGTTACATGTATGTTCAACGTGTTACATGTATGTTCAACGTGTTACATGTATGTTCAACGTGTTACGTGTATGTTCAACGTGTTACGTGTATGTTCAACGTGTTACGTGTATGTTCAACGTGTTACGTGTATGTTCAACGTGTTACATGTATGTTCAACGTGTTACATGTATGTTCAACGTGTTACGTGTATGTTCAACGTGTTACGTGTATGTTCAACGTGTTACATGGACATACAGTGGAGGTACGATTGGATTTGGACCCCACCAGATACTCAGGGCAGTCAAATAAGCATATGCATGTATGTTTTATACATTCTCATTACTAAGTCAAAAAAGTGAGAGAATTGACATTTCTCTGTGTACTGTTTATTTCCCATCCACACAGTGTTCCCTTTTTCAGTCTTCAAACATACCAACGATCAAATTAATCAGACACGGTGTGGATATTTGGAGAAATGGTCCTAAATATTTTGTTCCTATGAATTGGGTCCATCCCGAGAACTGCTTGCCATTTTTACGGGTTACGACCTTCAGTTTGGAAACAAGTGCTCTGTCGTCACAGGTTGTTTCTGGAAAGACTTTAAAAGATCATGATGCATGTCATTTCTTCTGAAATATCGTGATAGGGTTTTCTTGCTGCAATCAAGACCACTCGGAACGCCGAGAAAACGACCTGAATCGAACGGTTGGTTTGTCAGACTTAACGACGGTAACAGCATCAAACATGGCGGCCTCCATCGTTAATGGAAATTAAATTGTTATAAAGGTATTTGTTGACGTTTTAACACATCATTTGATGTGTAATTATGCAATTACACATCAAATTATGTGTCTGTATCGTTTATATTTCACTATACTTATAGCAATATGTGGTATTTAACAGCTATTGTAGCCTACCTATTAAATTAGCTAGCCAGTGTTCGTCTCCTCTCTTATGTTTCCAAAATATGCATAAATTGCTGCTGCATATATATTTTATATTCAGCACTGAAATTGCATACCCCCCCCCCCCCCCCCCCCCCCCCCGAGTTAATTTACAGCGTTAACACAATTAGGTTGGAAGTTGGGGTCTCCGGGTTGAAAGGTCAAAGTTCAGAGTCGTTTTGAACGCGCTACCTTGGTGTTTGGTGAACCTGTGTGAACACTGCAGACCATTCTGTTCACTGTAAAACAGTCCGACGACCATTTCATCAATCTGTTTTTTTTTTAATGTTTGTTTGTGATTAAAACCCTACAATCTCAATCTCGCATTTGCAACTCCTTTTAGTTTGCAGATTTTTGCTGGCATTTTGTTCTCGTCGAAGCATCTTGACCCCAGTGCTGAGCGTAGTCAACAGGTGACCTGGGAGCACTCGGTTAACCGCTGTTGTATTCAATAAATTACCTGTCTAATGAAGGATGTTTTCTTATTTACTTAGAATTAATCCCCATCAAAAAGCAGATGGCCGAATTCAACTACTTTGCAACTTAAATTGGACTAAATAATTAACATTTCCTGCTTCATTTATTAGGACTTTCAGCGACCGTGATGGGTAATAAAACACTGCCCTCTGCTGGACGTGATGGGTAATAAAACACTGCCTTCTGCTGGATGTGATGGGTAATATACCACTGCCCTCTGCTGGATGTGATGGGTAATACAACACTGCCCTCTGCTGGATGGGATGGGTATTACAACACTGCCCTCTTCTGGACGTGATGGGTTTTATGAATTAACATTATCTCAGAACACAGAAGTTTTCATGGAAAGAAAATGCTCAGTTTTTCTGAATTAACGAGATACCTCAAAATCCTGCTGCATTACACTCCCGTGCTCCTTTTACTAGTAAGAGGGCCTGCACTTTGCGCACAAGTTTAAATGGAAGGATTGAGGTTTGATGAAGATCGTTATCACTTATCGAAAACTAAACTTTACATGCCACTGTATTGCATTGATCAGTGTATCGTTTTGTCGCACTTATCGTCCCATAGCCAATCCTTCCCCACCACGGCCCTGCATCTTTTATGAACTGGGGCACGGCTAGACTACACTAGTGTACACACGCCTCCTATCCGTGGAAGCATGGTAGCGTCAACAAGGGTATGGTGTTGTAAACACCACTCAAATGCGTATCTGTCATTTAGGAAACACTTGGGGTGTCCCAGTAGACCTATCACGGGCACACAGGGGACGTTTTGTCAGCTCCGTTAAAGCGTGTCACAGTCAATCAATTCAGTTCCACCGATAGGCTTCTCAGGAGGCCCACAGATCTCCAGGCTGGCATGGCTGTCATGTTTCGTTGAAATATTGTCTTCCTAACAGTCTTACCACCAGGGAGAGCCATTACGCTTTCCACCTCATTAGTCCACTGATTCATCCCGAATACAAACAGGAATAAATCACCTGCAGGCTGGATATATGTCGGCTACGGTAAACCAGCAGGCTTTGCATGTGCAGACTACGTGGTTATAGGG
>JACYXH010000705.1:952500-975000 GCA_026745465.1 Lota lota | reverse complement strand
CCTTCCCACCACCGCATCAAACCTGGAATCTTTCAAGAGTTGTCGTTATGAAACATGAGGCAGCTCCAGGCCGAAGGGTTTAAACGCTGTTCAAACTGGATTTCATGTTGGCCAGTGTCCCTGAGCCTTTACATTTCCTGCAGCTCTGTCAACACCAGATACACGGGGACAATATGAAATATTAAGAAGCTCTCATCACCCCCACACCTGTGCTCCATTACATCAGAGATAATAATACTGCACACTCTCACAACAGCAGGGCTAGTTTCCCTCCGTCCAGCCCAGCGTTGCGTGGAGCGCGGGGTGGGGGGGGGGGGGGTGGAGCAGGAAGTGGCAGGAAGCGGCAGGAAGTGGCTGGAGCAGAGCTGATTGTAGTGGGCTGGGGGGGAGAACCAGGTGTTTCCCTGCCCGTGGACCAGCATCCTGCTGCACAAAAGAGACCCCCCCCCCCATCAGCCCTCTCTAGAACCATATGACACGGACTGTTTATTCACCTGCCTGGCCCAGATGCACCGCCTGTTTCACTGTTGCTAGTAAAGCCCACTAAGGGGTGAAACGTCTCTGTCTGTCTCTCTTTTCTTATCATCTTCTTCTGCTTGTATTGGTCTTTTCTTTGTGTCATTCTGTCTCCTTTCGTTCTTTCTCTCTCTTTCTGTCAGCCTTCAGATTCCAGTTCCCTCCCTTCGTTCTTTCTTTCTCTCCTGACTTCATGCGGGACATGTCCCCTTGTCCTCCAGCGGTCTGAAGGTCAGAGGACATGTCCCCTTGTCCTCCAGCGGTCTGAAGGTCAGAGGACATGTCCCCTGACCTTCAGACCGCTGAGGGCAGGGGACATGTCCCCTTGTCCTCCAGCGGTCTGAAGGTCAGAGGACATGTCCCCTGCCCTCCAGCGGTCTGAAGGTCAGAGGACATGTCCCCTTGTCCTCCAGCGGTCTGAAGGTCAGAGGACATGTCCCCTGCCCTCCAGCGGTCTGAAGGTCAGAGGACATGTCCCCTGCCCTCCAGCGGTCTGAAGGTCAGAGGACATGTCCCCTGCCCTCCAGCGGTCTGAAGGTCAGAGGACATCGCGGTGTGATCGTGGGAATCCCTTTGAGACGTTGACACCCGGCTACACTGCTTCATCTGAAGTGTTACCCGTGTGAACCCTCCTCCACCCAAGCATGCGGTGGTGTAGGGGTGTGGGGTTCTGAGAGGAAGAGCTAGCCGAGGAAGAGAAGGGGTTGGGGAGGGGGGTCAAAGTCATCCAGGTCTTTGTCTGCGCACGCTTGACTTGTTTGCTCTGTGCCACATAGCTCAGGTATTTGCTTTCCCTGCTTGTTTCCAACGGTGTCCGTAACCATTAACCAGCCTCTCGCCTTGTTGCACACCTATCACATTCCTCCACTGCATTTGTCAGCCACTTACACAATGACCCACTTGTGTGTGTGTGTGTGTGTGTGTGTGTGCATGTGTGTTCTTTAATGCCAAGTGGAAACCAAAACAAATATCGTATCAGCCTGTTCAATCGGCCATGCTGGTAGCTATTAATATCACAACACTACTTTTGATGCTCTCTGAGGACACTATGAGGACGCTCGTGTTGTCCATGTGATGTCAGCGTGTTGTCCATGTGATGTGCAAGGAATCAGAAAACTAAACTAAAGGTGGCTTACCACTACAGGACATTATTTCCAATAATGGCTTATTCCTGTTACCACAGTTACCAACATTGATTAGTTACTCATCTTTAACATTATTGGATTTGTATTGACCTCCTTTCTTTTATCATTCCTATATGTATTATATTGTGGAACGGTTGAAAGGCAGAGGTGTCTTGTTATTGAAAAAGGAATGCACAACCCTTGGTTCCGCTGTTGACCAATCAGGATAGAGTATTCAACAATGCGGCGGGGTCAGAATAACAGGCGTGACGCGCCGTGGCCCTCAGCGCTGATCGTGCGAACGAAGACCAGCTCTGCTGCATTCCTCGCTGCGCTAACAGAACGCTTCTCCCCGTTCTCCGCAGGACAAAGGACCCGGAGGCCGAGGGGGGGAGGGAGCTTCAGGTTACCGTGTGCGGCGAGGAGAAAGTGGTGTGCGGCGTGACGAAGCGCACGACGTGCGCCGACATGGTGCAGGCCCTGCTGGACGACCACAGGGGCCCCCCCGAGAGCAAGCCCCTGCTCCTCGGAGACGCCCAGGACTTCTGCCTGGTGGAGCGCTGGAAGGGTCTGGAGCGCGCCCTGCCCCCCCTCACCCGCATCCTCCGGCTGTGGGACGCCTGGGGCGACCAGAAACCTCTGATCCAGTTTGTTCTGGTCAAGATCAGCGACTTCGTGCCCCAGCCCAGCAAGAAGGGCAAGCCCCAGGGAGCCAGGCCCCAGGGAGCCAGGCCCCAGGGAGCCAGGCCCCAGGGGGCCAGGCCCAAGCGGTCTGAGCGGGGCAGCGCCCAGCAGCCGCAGGCCGAGGAGCGGCAGAAGCGCATGGTGAAGAAGGCCTTCCGCAAGCTGGAGAAACTGCACAGGCCCCCCCGCGGCTCCCCTGGGGCGGAGGAGGTGGACCGCATGGTCCGGCTCATCCTGGCCCAGGACCACACCCTCCGGGAGCAGGGCCAGCAGCTGAGGGACCTGGACGTGGACATCAAGCGGACCGAGCTGTGCTGGCGGGGCGCGGCGGGCGTGGAGGCGGGGGCCGCTCCGCCGGCCCGGAGCCCGGAGCCCCGCGACGAAGACGAAGACGAGCACCAGCGGTACCTGCGGTGCGCCGAGGACAGCGTGGACCAGCTGGAGCTGCAGGTCCGGAGGCACCAGGACCTCATCCTCCAGCTGTCCCGGGACATCGACCTGGAGCTGGCCGCCGCGGCCGGCCCGGCCGGCCCGGCGTGGCCTCAGGGCCCGGATGAGGGCCCCTGGCCGGAGCAGGAAGGGGCCGCGGCGGGCCCCCGGATCTCCAAACGAGAGGCGGAGGCGGACTCGTTGTTCTACGCGACCGAGCTTGAGCTGGTTCGGTCCGAGCTGCAGCGCAGCCTGCTGGCGGGTGTGGCCCTGCACCGCCAGGGGTCCCAGCTGGACCAGGAGCTCCAGCTCTACCAGGCTGCCATGGCCTCCAAGGACCAGGAGTGCTGGCAGCTGGCGTCCCAGCTCAGCTCCATGCAGCCGGGGTGTGTGGGGGAGGAGACGGGGGGTCCGGGGGGTCCAGGGGGCCCAGAGGGTCCAGGGGCCAGTCCCGGACCGGGAGCCGCTAAGAGCTCTGTTCGCTGCTCCGTTTCCCCGGCGACCGTGAGACTGAAACACAGCGTGTCTCCGACGGACGTCACGGACACGGACTCAGACACCGGGATCAGCTCCACACACAGTCAGGACTCCCTCTCCCCCTCCCACTCCCCCTGCCTGGACTCCCTCTCCCCCTCCCTCTCCCCCTGTCAGGACTCCTTCTCCCCCTGTCAGAACTCCCTCTCCACCTGTCAGGACTCCCTCTCCCCCTCTCAGGACTCCCTCTCCCCCTCCCTCTCTCCCTGTCAGGACTCCCTCTCCCCCTCTCAGGACTCCCTCTCCCCCTCCCTCTCTCCCTGTCAGGACTCCCTCTCCCCCCTCTCAGGACTCCCTCTCCCCCTCCCTCTCTCCCTGTCAGGACTCCCTCTCTCCCTGTCAGGACTCCCTCTCCCCCTCTCAGGACTCCCTCTCCCCCTCCCTCTCCCCCTGTCAGGACTCCCTCTCCCCCTGTCAGGACTCTCTCTCCCCCTCCCCCTGTCAGCACTCCCTCTCCCCCTGCCTGGAGTTCCCTCCCCCCGTCGACACCGACGTCTGAACCAGCAGCCACCTTGTGCTGTGACGTCCTCACTGGCACCCATACATTCCCACTGACGTTCCCACTGACGTTCCCGAGAGCTGGATTTCTCTACATTTCTGTCAGGTTGGGGCCAGATAGTTAGGGGCCAGATAGTTCGGTGGTTAGTGTGTCTGACTCCCAGCCCAAAGCTTCTGGGTTCAAACCCCGATGTCTGCAGCACGCCTGAGGGTGTCCTTGTGCAAGATGTCCTGCTCCTCAAAGACATGGATCTCATTCACTGCAAGTGGCTTTGGGATGCAAGCTAAAGGCTACTGTGCTACAGAAGTAGCACAGTCCAGCTGACTCTATGGGGCTACTGTGCTACAGAAGTAGCACAGTAGTAGCTACAGAAGTAGCACAGTCCAGCTGACTCTATGGGGCTACTGTGCTACAGAAGTAGCACAGTAGTAGCTACAGAAGTAGCACAGTCCAGCTGACTCTATGGGGCTACTGTGCTACAGAAGTAGCACAGTAGCCCCATAGAGTCAGCTACACTGTACTGCTGGTATGTCTGCTCAACGTCTGGCTATTTATGTCATTTGTAACATAAAGCTGTAGTAATAGATCAATGTTTTATGTTAAAACAGGCAAACTAGTAGAATTCAGCAATTTCTTACATTTACTTTGCTACACCTTACTACAACAATGTATATAAGCTGTACCATAACTGAATATGACATTTTTTAAAGAACACCTGGAATAAAGCAATATATTTATTTTGTAAGTGATTGTATAACAAATTAGATTTTAGTTATGTTTAGATAAAATTACATTGTATGTAATAATTGGTGGACATTTAGCAAATTTAGAAGAAAATAATTTTTTTATTGATTTGCCTTTGGGTTCCTATTGTGTAACCTCAGTCTCAGAAAGCTACAAAAGTAAATTATGCATAAGCAAAAATAAAATCAATTTCTATTAATGACTCTAAAGTTCTTGCATTGATTTTGTGGCTGTAGTTCTGATGTGTCAAGTGAGTGTTACTGAAAAAACACATAGGCGGTCTACAAGGTCCCCTCAAATTCCTTCGAGAAACCTCTTATCACCTCTGAGAAAACGCTGATGACAAAACAACACATTTGGAGTAAATGCACAGCCGGTAATAAAGGCAAAATGCATCTCACAGCACCCTGTAACCACGAGAGACGGGATGACCACCACTGAGCTCTCCTCTCTGGCCTCCGCGACGCACGCTTTGTACCCAGTGAAGGGGGCCGGGGGGCATATCTGTTTCACACACTAATTGCTTTGCTGCCCTCTCACCCACCACCACCACCACCACCAGCACCACCAGCACCACCAGCACCACCACCACCACCAGCACCACCACCACCACCACCACCAGCACCACCAGCACCACCACCACCACCAGCACCACCACCACCACCAGCACCACCAGCACCTCCTTTCATCTAAAGGAGCCTCCTGAACGGCCGGGAAGCGTACAATGTTAACAAGCACCCCCGCTGGCCCCCCACTTGTTGAGTGAGACTGGGGGGCTGGGGGGGGGGCACAAAGGAATGCCTTGGCGATGACGGTCCACTCGAAGACACTCATCGCCACACTCGCCTATGCAAGCAAAGTGGAACAAACCGCATTTCCCAGAATACCCATTGTAATGATAAGCTGAGCAGTCTTGGGGATGGTGGATAGTTGGGGTCAAAGGGCAGGGGGGGGGGGGGGGGGGGGGGGAGTCGTGATCTAATTACA
Source organism: Lota lota (assembly GCA_026745465.1). Classification (NCBI taxonomy): domain Eukaryota; kingdom Metazoa; phylum Chordata; class Actinopteri; order Gadiformes; family Lotidae; genus Lota; species Lota lota. Next base: position 969,483 of record JACYXH010000705.1, on the reverse strand, counting down.
TGCTGTGCAATTTATTCTCAGATTGAGGCCGATGGGGTTTTGTTTCCATGGCTGCGGACTCGGACGAGGCGTCGTCGTCCATCTCGTTGCCATGGGAACGGGGGACGTGTGTGTGTGAGGGCTGTGTTTATCCTGCTGTCCCTGTCAATGATCTGGCATTCAAAACCTGCCAGCTTGCAAGTGCGCCTGCCGAAAACAGTAATTACCGAGAACCAAAATGGCAATTAACCCCTGCAGCACACAGGCTCCTTTGTTCTGAGGTGCTGACGGGGTTCTGCATGACTGCTGGTCACTTCTGTAGGAAGACTCTCATTTGGATCATGTGCTGTCTGTACACTCGGACGGTGAACACAGAGACTGGACATTTGTTTGTGTACTTTTTGTCGGTCTTTGCTGAGGAAGCCTCTTTCACGGTGACCACTTTTATAGAAGCTCCCGTTTTGATCAACTTTAGCGTTTTCTAATCGTTCTGATTGGACGGTGAGGGAGAGCGTCATGAGGGCCTCAGCGGTGAGGGCCAGGACCCCCCCACTGGCTCTGAGCGTGTTCTGTATGATGGGGGCTGGAGCCACGCCCACATTCAACCAGGAACCGGACCCAATCCGGAATGATCATAACTAACGAGTTCTAACTCAGTCTTTGCTGGAATATTCTAACCTTGTCGAACACACGCCAATTCCCATGCTCAGTTGAAACATCCCGACGTCATGGATCCTATACATACTGTTCTAGATGTATGGTATGCACACCTCTGGACAACTTCCTTAATTCACTTTCAGGCATTTGTTTGACATTCAAACGTTTAAAAAAGGTGAACATGTAAGGAAGCATAGGTTGATGACAAAGCAACATACTAGTTTCCCAAATTACATTTGAATGAAAGAGCATGTCACTGAGATTTATCGTTTGGTTCACCTCGCACAACCAGCCGTTCAAGTGAAGAAGTGAAGAAGAACAAACGAATGAGCTCGTCAAGCAGCTCGTCAGACAAACAAGACGTTGACTATCGTTTATTTTAATAGTCTCCCATGATCAAACCAACATAAGCAACGTTCAGTCCCACACCGTCCGTCAACCTGGATGGTTATGGTTCAGTCTCTCTCGGCACCGTACCAGTCCATCCTCGTGTTTGGCGTAGATAAAGCACTGATCCATAACCCTGAACCCAGAGACGCTGGCACCATCTCCTCCTATTGGTCGTGACGAGCGTCTCTCAACATCAGAAATCCCCTGGGGGCGTGTTCGTGGGGTCCTTGCTAGGACTTGTGTCCCCACAACGTCTCAATTAACTGCTTTGCATCAAAGCAAGGTGCTCATAAATCATAAGTCAGTGTGTATGTGTGTGTGTGTGTGTGTGTTTGTGCTTAAGTGAGCGTGTGTGTGTGTGTGTTTATGTGAGCATGTGTGTGCGTGTCTAAGTGAGCATGTGTGTGTGTGTGTGTACTTCTGTGAGCATGTGTGTGTGTGTGTGTCTAAGTGAGCGTGTGTGTGTGTGTGTGTGTGTGTCTAAGTGAGCGTGTGTGTGTGTGTGTCTAAGTGAGCGTGTGTGTGTGGGTGTGTTAAGTTAGCGTGTGTGGGTGTGTGTGGGTGTGTGCCTAAGTGAGCGTGTGTGTGTGTGTGTGTGTGTGTGTTAAGTTAGCGTGTGTGTGTGTGTGTGTTTGTGTGTGTGTGTGTTAAGTTAGCGTCCTAACCGTAGCGCTGTCAGGAAAATTAGCAGCTAATGAAATGAATCTGAAGAACAGGTTTTTGGATCTTCAAAGCGTTGGCTATGTTGAGGCAGGGGTGAGGGGGTGAGGGGGTGAGCGGTGAGGGGGTGAGCGGTGAGGGGGTGAGGGGGTGAGCGGTGAGGGGGTGAGGGGGTGAGCGGTGAGGGGGTGAGCGGTGAGGGGGTGAGGGGAGTGAGCGGTGAGGGGGTGAGCGGTGAGGGGGTGAGGGGGGTGAGCGGTGAGGGGGTGAGGGGGTGAGCGGTGAGGGGGTGAGGGGGTGAGGGGGTGAGCGGGTGAGGGGGTGAGGGGGTGAGGAAACAGGAGCCCACCTCTCAGGCCGCCATCAAAGAACGCCAGACACGGCGCCCGGGGCCACCCACTTCAAACCCGGATCCTGTTCAAAGTCCGGTCCGCTCAGGTTGCTGTGTGAGAACGAGCCTTCGGGCCCCTGCTGCTACAGTACCCCCCCCCCCCCCCCACACACACACACACACACACACCGCAGGGGTCCCCCGCAGAGACTCCCCCCCACACACACTGCAGGGGCCTCCGCACAGAGACCCCCCCCACACACACAAACCGCAGGGGCCCCCGCCCCGAAGTCACATGTTTGTACGGGGACACGGGGACACGGGGACACGGGGACCCGAGATTGAGCCAGAAAACAGGACGTCACGGGATCTGTGACGTCCACAACCGACGTAATCAGCGTGCGCTCGTTCCTCCTCCGCCGCTTGGCTGACCCTCTGACCAGCCGGCAGACCCACTTCCTGCTCGCGTCAAAGGGACACAACTCCCGCCAGAGATACCCTGGAGACTACAATGAGTGCGACTGTAAAAACAGTCCCCTGATCAGAAGGCCCCCCCCCCCCCGCAGAAAAGCAGTGTGTGTGTGTGTGTGTGTGTGGTGTGTGTGTGTGTGTGTGTGTGTGTGTGTGTGTGCATGCTAGCCTTCGTGTTTACTTGAGAAGCTAATCACAGATGGTAGGCCGCGAGTAATCAGGAGGAGGAGGAGGAGGAGGAGGAGGAGGAGGAGGAGGAGGAGGAGGAGGAGGAGGATGGGGGGGAATTACTGAATAGTACACATTTTTATTAAATGTCAGTTGGTCTGTCTGTCTGTCTGTTGGACTAAGGATTTAAGCATCATCTGTCAGGCCATCTGCATGGCTGTCATGCATCTATGTCTGTCCGTCCGTCCGTCTACCTGGCACATTACCATGACAACATGTTTCCTCTTGAGCTGGACAGAAAGAGGAGGGGCTAGAAACATCACTCCACTGACTCCAGGTTTCTGCTGATCCAGCCCGGGTCTTTCCACATTTATCTGATTTCCAGTCTGGGTTCTGAGGGGTGGGGGAGGTGGGCATGGCCGGTGACTTCCTGTGTTTTCAGGACACGCTTCCTGTTTCGATAGAACGGAATAACGGAACAGAGAGTCCAGTGGAGGCATGCTACATTGGTCAAATACGCACCATAGGTTAAGAATAACTCAATTTAAACTAACTAGTTAGACCAGAGACCAGTGTTCTATGACAAACCACTCTGCAACATGGGGGGTGGTGGGGGGGGGGGGGGGGGGGGGGGGGGAGGACAGAAAGCATAGCAGGAATTCATAAGCAAGGCACTTGCAAGTTCTGTTCTGTGACAGAGCTGGAGATTGGGAAATGGCTGGAAGTAATATTTGAAATGATATTCACACAATTAAATTATTTCATACATATCTCACTATACCTGTTTAGCTAAATGCTACAGCCTATTGTAGCCTATTCTTTTAATCTGTTTTGTGACCATTTGCAGTCAGGGGTGATTTCTGTCGCTCTATTCCAAACTTACATCCCAGCTTTTGAACAGTTTAACTAAGACTGGTAGATTTAGACTGAAGTGGTATTTATTAAATTTAATCCAGGGCACTTCATAACTCAGAAATATGTACTCGAATATGGAATGCCAGTTGAATCAACATGTTATAAATAAATAGATAAATATGGCTATGAAATAAATAAACGATGCAAGAAATATATAAATAAACGTTAATATATAAATTAGTCAATATACTGAAATAAATAAATACGCTTTCATAATTATAAAAAAAAAGACGTTTTTCAAAATGATAAATTCGAGAATAAAAACACCAATGATGGAGCGGCCATTTTATTTGGGCGCACAATAGCGATGAAATGACGGGGATTTTCTTCTGGGAATCAATAACAGGCAGCGCACTTTAGGGCCTGACCTTCAGCCCTTTCTCCTGACTCGGCAGGACTGTTTGTTTAAGGGCGGCGTTTCGGTAGTGAAGGAAACAGAGGTCTTTGTGCTAAATCCCAGATCCCATCATCATATTTATGTGCTCCTATTTCAGTCCGGAGCTTCCTGTGCCGACGCGAGCGCTGCTCCGCTGCTCTCGGGACGCGACCCGCTCAGACGCCCACACAATGAACAGTAAAAACATGCGATGAGGTGTCTGCTGGTCCAAGGAAAACCTTGGCCCCCACCGGAATGCTCATCCTGTTTCAGTTGATAACACCGAGGAATGTGGGAAAGAATGGAAGACAAAAAGGTGAAGGTCATTCCTCTGTCTGCAGTTTGTGACCCCTAACATATTTCTAGAGTACAAACAAAAAACACGCCTTTGTCATTCGGCCTGAGATAGTGAGAGAGAGAGAGAGAGAGAGAGAGAGAGAGAGAGAGAGAGAGAGAGAGAGAGAGAGAGAGAGAGAGAGAGAGAGAGAGAGAGAGAGAGAGAGAGAGAGAGAGAGAGAGAGAGAGGGAGGGAGAGAGAGAGAGAGAGAGAGAGAGAGAGAGAGAGAGAGAGAGAGAGAGAGAGGGAGAGGGAGAGGGAGAGGGAGAGGGAGAGGGAGAGAGGGAGAGGGAGAGAGAGGGAGAGAGAGGGAGAGAGAGGGAGAGAGAGGGAGAGTGAGAGATATAAACAGAGAGAGAGATTCATTCAGTTATTTAAAACAGTTTAAACATCCATTTTGTTTTGTCTTGATCGTAGGGGAATGAGCTTTGGCCTCCAAAGAGATTGTGGAACACGTTAAATTGTGGGCGTGGCCCCTTGTCTGTGGTAACACGCCACAGTGATGGAGACACCAGTGACGTCAATCACTAATGACATCACTGTCTGCCTGGCCTCTCCCGCGGCGGCCAGTCATAAAGTAGATGATGACTTCCTAAAGCTTCACCACACAGCAGGGAGCTAGCTTAAGCCCTAGTGAACACTGTGCCTTTCACACCACAGGCACTGTCTAACAACGTCTGTGGCACCACCCTAACCACCCTTTTTCTCTCTGCATCATACGTTTTGCTGAAAACAAAAAGGTTATGGAAGCATCTGTACATTTTCTTTTCCATGGCCGGGAAGTGTAGAAAACGTTGGCTGCAAAATGCAGCAGTGAATCGTCTACTACCGCGTACAGCAGTGAATCGTCTACTACCGCGTACAGCAGTGAATCGTCTACTACCGCGTACAGCAGTGAATCGTCTACTACCGCGTACAGCAGTGAAACCGAATCCAACGAACGCAGTGTTTGAAAAATGAAAACGTTTGACAACCAGATCCCAGGGGGGAAAGCAGAGGGCCGAGGAGTAACCACGGAGGAAGGGCATCACACGTCCTCAAACAAAACACTCCGCCGCCACGAAGAAGAGGAATTCCAACCACCGTCACCATGACAACAACACCCCAACAACCAGACCACCCCCCCCCCCCCGTCAAGTGCCTGGGAACCACACATTGAGACAAGCAGGCAGGACCCAGCAGTTCACTGAGTCCTACTAGCATGCTAGGGCTCATCAGCTATTCATATATATTCATATATATATATATACATATACATATTTATACAAACATATACATATATATACATACATATACATATATACATATGTATATATATATATACATATACATACATATACAGTACATATACATACATATATACACATATGTATATATATACATATACATATATATACATACATATACATATATACATATGTAGATATATATACATATACATATATATACACATATGTATATATATATATATATATATATATATATATATATATACATATACATATACATATATATATACACATATGTATGTATATATATATATACTGTATATATATATATATACAGTATGTATATATATATACATACTGTATATATATATATATATACTTTATATATATGGTACAGGCGAACCAAAGATTAGACACAACTTCTGTGTCTCCAGAGACTAATCCAACGCACTGTGTTTCATGATACACATCTGTATGAGCTGTCAAAGGGTGTGTGTGTGTGTGATGGCACCCCCCCCCCCCACACACACACACACACACCCCTGCCCTCCTTCACTCACATTGTCTGCCCCTTGCTTTCATCGGCTGGAGTGTTTCCACTACACCGCCCCCGCCGGAGGGAAGTGATGTCAGAGACAAGGAACACCTGCCTATTTACGCAAGTGGGTGGGTGGGGGGGGGGCGGTCAAAGACCACCTCTACCATGGACACATCCCTAGTGTGGGGGGGGGGGGGGGGGCTGTAACCACGACAACCACCTCTACCGTGGACACATCCCTGGTGTGTGTGTGTGGGGGGGGCTGTAACCACGACGACCACCTCTACCGTGGACACATCCCTGGCATGGAGGGGGGGGGGGGCTGTAACCACGACGACCACCTCTACCGTGGACACATCCCTAGTGTGTGTGGGGGGGGGGGCTGTAACCACGACAACACCCTCTACCGTGGACACATCCCTGGCGTGGAGGGGGGGGGGGCTGTAACCACGACGACCACCTCTACCGTGGACACATCAGCTCACCACACATAACGGTGGGCTCAAATTCACTCTTTTTTCAAAGTAAAAGATAAATAGCGGCATACCCGCTCGGGAACGACAGGAAGTCCAGGTCCAGAGGTGCTTTTACTTTGACAGGAAACACCCACCATTGTTGGTTCCTGGCAGCTGCTCCACGCCCCGTCACCGCTCCCCAGCCTTTGCCCCGCTTCGCCTCGTAAGTAAACGCAACCCCGCCCGGCTAACACTGTGCTCCAAGAGGGGCCTCGCCCACTGGGTCCACACGTCTTTCGAGGGCCCTTCACGGATTCAAGGCCACTGTAGCACGGCCAGTGGACTGGAAGGCCTGGCTTCCATGCCCTCATCAAGTCCCTTTTAGCTGCATAGCCTTACATCCCAGTTCCAGTCTCAAAGGGTTTCACAGGCCACATTAAATGAGCCCCCCCCCCCCCCCCCCCCTCCGAGACAAGGAGAAACTCCCCCAGCCCAGAGAGGAGAGCCCTTGAGAAGGACCACAGAAGAGGAACCCTCCTTCTAGCGCCCAGCAAGAGGTTTATACGATGAAGCTGATCTGGTGCACTCTGAGAGGGATGAAGGTGTGGGTTCATCTGGTGCACTAGGAGAGGGATGAAGGTGTGGGTTCATCTGGTGCACTCGGAGAGGGATGAAGGTGTGGGTTCATCTGGTGCACTCAGAGAGGGATGAAGGTGTGGGTTCATCTGGTGCACTCGGAGAGGGATGAAGGTGTGGGTTCATCTGGTGCACTGGGAGAGGGATGAAGGTGTGGGTTCATCTGGTGCACTCAGAGAGGGATGAAGGTGTGGGTTCATCTGGTGCACTCGGAGAGGGATGAAGGTGTGGGTTCATCTGGTGCACTCGGAGAGGGATGAAGGTGTGGGTTCATCTGGTGCACTGGGAGAGGGATGAAGGTGTCCTTTCCTAAATCCACAAGCCTGTGTTCGACATGCTGTTCCAGTTGGCGGCCGACACGATATCCCCCGTGTAATGCGTGGGTGTCAAGTCCAGTGCGCAGAATGTATGCCTTCCTTTGTACGTTTGTTGTACTGCGTTGGATGCGAGACCCTGTTTCCGTACGGCCCGTTCGCTCTACACCCTGCCTCCGTACAACCACGCGGAAGCAGAAGCCCTTGTGCGGTGCGTGCGTGGGATTTATGTCGTCCGTATTTCTGCGAAACGTCCCTCGGCAAAACACCCCTTTGCAACACAATGCAGGCCACTGGGACAGTTCCCAGGGACACTTTGTCTGAGACGTCGGCCAGACACTAATAATGTCCTTCCACATAAGGAGTGGAAACCAAGGGTGCTGACGATACCATGGAATCGCTTTTTGTCTTTCTAAAATAAGTGTTTAAGCCCGAACAAGTTGACAAAATAAATGTTTTGTGTGAAGATGCTGTTCCTGGTGGTGTTTTCTTTAGCTTTTTCAGCACACACCACAGAGCTGATATGCACCCTGAATGCATGCTCCAGAGGGTCAGCCAATCAGAAGCCTGCTTAGTCACCTGTAGATGTTCAGGCAGGAAGTGCCGTGCCAGGCACCGATGCTTGCCGACAACCAAACGCGACTTCGGCTCACGGTGTCCCGGCTGAAGGCCCTGCGTGCGGACACGCTCAGACGATTAGCCTGCCTGCTGGAAATTCTTCAGACACAAATAAACATCAGTCGCACTCATGATTCACCCTGTAGCACTAAACACCAGTAGGGCACTGCTTCCGAGTGTGTTGTGTTGGGAATGGATAGGGATGTGGAGCTTCACAGGTGCAAATGGGAGTCCGTTTGTGGTCGATTAATGCTTTTGAAACGGAAACAGGGGATGGCCTCTGTCAACGGGGCACCTTCACCATTCCTCTGTCGCCAACATTCACCTGGCGGCCATTATGGTCCGTCGGGGGGGGGGGGGGGGAAAGCTTCTAGAATCTTTGTGGAAACCATGACAACACAATGGACACGCATTCTGAATGCGACCTGGGCGGGGAAAAGGAACGCAGAGCTAAAAATAACCCATTGAGTTGACATGTTGTCCGAGGTTACCCCGACTAGCACACAGGGCTGCCAGGCGAAGGGGCTGTCTTGGCCTCCAAACAAAGCGCTGTGTGACGCGCTCTCACCGGTGGAAACAATGGCTGGTGCTGACACACATAGTTGTGTCTGCCTGAAGCCTCTGGTCTGCTAATCTGGAAATGGTGCAGGTATCTGGTTGAGCGCTGCCGGTCTATAGAGGGTGGGGGGGTGGGGGTGGGGGTGGGGGGGATCTTGTTTTGACACTGCAGGAACGCTTTGTTCCTCCTTATCTTCTAATAACCCAGAGGTGAGATGGAAGAACAGATCATCCCACTGGTCTATTGGTTCCGCTTTTAAAATCTCCTTCCTTCGGGTGGTCTTCTTTGCGAGAACATGCCGACGAGATTAGTTTAGTTTATATTTTTGATGTTCTCCACCCCCCCCCCACCGCTAAAGACAAAACATAATCTCCCGCCAAAGTATCCCACATGTGGGATTATCTCTACCAACATGCCAAGATAGTACGACTCAGGGAGAACAAACAAGAACAGTTTGATCAAATGCTTCTCAGGCTAATCCCCTGACGGGTTCACACGCAGAGAGAGATGAGGAGGGCACACGCTATTACACCCCATCCGTCCAAACACTGCCCGTATCAACTTGCAGTCCACAGCGTCTCCTCTCCGCACTGCACAGAGCCCTGGCCCTCTTCCGTCCGAGCAGCCCCAGGCTCCATTGTGTCGGAGGAGCCCGGCCTAGGATTTGCGGTGGCGAGGCCCGGATTGCATTTCAGCCCCGAAGGCTTCGGAACGCCGGCAAGCGTCGGGAGACGGAGGATTGACTCCATAAGGAATGATTGAAAACAACCATCCCCCGACCGGGCTGGTTTTCCCATGCATCGGTGTGGATGTGAGAGGGGAGACACTCGAGATCACTTGATAACAAACAAGGCCTCCTTTTACACAATGTGGTGCAGCTAGTGCTGAACAGGCTTAGCTTCTCACAGACCGCGGACAAAGACAACTTATGGATTTGTAGCGCACTGAAATGAAGCTCTTGACCTAAATCGCCTCCACAATGGATTAGTTGAACATGTACGTTTTGTTTGGATAACTCTAGCAAGGCTTGCGTCCCACCAACAACGGCCATGAAAAAGCCAAAAGGACAAATATTCTGCAGAGACATTTCCAACCAATTTCACATCTTTGTGGAGACATAATGTGATGAAAGTAAATTTACAAACAGAAATTACACTGGTCATATCCAAAGAGCACTTCGACAATCTCCCAACAAATGTACACAGAATCATCTTCTCCGTATGCTAACGAGTGCGCTCATTAGCATATTAGCAACATGGTGCCGGCATCTTTTATCATCTAATTAAAACAACAATCCTCTGCTATCGACAGCAACAACAACTTTATTCCCGCTTTAACCTGCGAGTTCTGGCCAATTCCTCCCGAGGGGATGGATTCACTCAGTCATGTGGTGACAAATTAAATCCCTTTTCTCTTTTTTTTTGGGTGAAAGTAAACCTGCTGTGGCAATTCTCCCAAGACAAGATACTGTAGTTACAGAGGCTTCACGGGGGTGTAACTCGAGACTAAAACATCTATTAATCGAGATCAAATTACGTGTAGATCTGCTTGTGCCAGACACACACGCACGCACGCACGCACGCACGCACACACACACACACACACACGCACGCACACACGCACGCACGCACGCACGCGCACACACACACATACACACACACACACACACACACACACACACACACACACACACACACACACACACACACACACCACCTCACAGAAGGTGTGCTCAGTGTGTATTGAAAGGTCCTGGGGCCTCAGCAGAAGACCCATTAAGCTTTGAGCCTTGTCCCTCTTGGAGAATAGAGGCTCCTTACAGGCGCCGTTAAAAGGGGAAACTGATTTCCTAACTTTCCTAACACAAATGGAGAAATCCTATATTTTAAGGGCATGTTGCCAAACCCCGAAGAAATCCTATTGTGAATAGTTATGTCTTCTCTTGCACGTGGCCTCAGACAGACCTCTGTCTATCAGATAGTCGTATAGATCATACACACACACACACACACATACACACACACAGGGACAGACTGGGACTAAAAAAGGTCCATGGGAAATGCTGCACAATGTGCCCCTGTAGATGCAAAGCGGTCCACATACAGACGGACGGACAGACAGACCGAGAGACAGACCGACAGCTAGATAGACAGACAGACTGCCGGATAGACAGATGAATGGACGGAGGGATGGCGAGACGGATAGACGGATGGATAGAAGACAGATGGATAGAAGACAGATGGATAGAAGACAGATGGATAGAAGACAGATAGATGGAAGACAGATGGATAGAAGACAGATAGATAGAAGACAGATGGATGGAAGACAGACGGATAGAAGACAGACGGATAGAAGACAGATAGATAGAAGACAGATGGATAGAAGACAGACGGATAGAAGACAGATGGATGGAACGAACAAGCAAAGCGTTTGTGAGAGAGACAGAGCATCTGTCAGACTACAGCAGAGGCAGCAGGAGACTGAGCCAGAGCTCACCTCCTCGCAGGCTGCTGTCATCAGAATAATAATAATAATATTAATATTAATAATAATAATTCCTAGTTCCTCTAATGTTTGAAGAGCGGGCAGCGCGCGGGGAGATCACGGCGTGGTCCTCGCTGGGCGTCAGGACTGAAGGACATTTTGGTGATCGTACTCCTGACTGCAGAAAAGCATCTTGCTCAAACATGCATTCGGCAACAGATTGATACCCGCGCTTATAAGAAGCAATATGATTCATGTCCCAGCAATCCCACTTAGGTGACTGCAGAAGTACTGGCCAGACACAGGAGACGCCCGCAGTGTGTCTGATAGCATCGTTAGCTCCTCTAGCAACATGCTAAGAGGCCCTTGGCTGATTCACTTGGTAAACAAGCGTAGCGTAAGAGCAAGATCGCCATTTAAAAGCCATTTTGACACAGTTGTATCATATTCATATTCATATGCAAACAAAACGATAGTTTCCGTTTCAGAAAACGTTATCGTCTCTCCACCGTGTGACAGAAAACGTTGTGTGACCATCTCATTCTCTATCTACGGTACGAGCACCATAAAAGGACATTTTCTCAACTGAATTGACTAAAGTAAATCAAGTCTTGGATCTTAGGTGGGGAACCAGCTGGCCTAGGATCAGATGAGTCTACAAGATGCAGCCTTTACTTTTTAAACAGAATAAAGGTCACACAGATAAACTGCTCTTACCCCCTCTCTCTCTCCTTCCCTTTTTCTCCCTCTCTCGTTCTCACTCTCTCTCTCCCTCCCCCCCCCTCTCTCTCTCTCTCATCACTTTCTCTCCCTCTCTCATTCTCTCTTTCTCCTTCTCTCTATGTCCTCTCTCTCCCTCTCCCTCTCTCTCAAACAGAATGATTGACAGCCGGTTTTGAGAACAGTGTCATGCGTTATTCTAGAAGACTCTTTATTTGAATCATTTACATATTATATCATTCTTTTTTTCTAACCCTCTGTTTAGAAGATGATGCAATCATAAAATGATTGCTTTTATGCCTGTTAAGAAAATGTAGAAAAGCATAGAAGCTTATTGCAACTAGACCTTGGTATACATTTATATTTATTTCCGTTTGTTCCCAGTTAGTTGCAGCTTTGAATCCTATCACATCGTAGGCATTTGCGATGGGAACACCAGGAGCATTTGGACCTCGTGGTTCAGTAATGTACCCCAGTAGAATCAGCAACCTGACCCAGTAGAATCAGCAACCTGACCCAGTAGAATCAGCAACCTGACCCAGTAGAATCAGCAACCTGACCCAGTAGAATCAGCAACCTGACCCAGTAGAATCAGCAACCTGACCCAGTAGAATCAGCAACCTGACCCAGTGGATGAGCCCTGACGTGGACGTGGACCTTCCAGACCAGTCCTGGAAGGTCCTTGTGCAGTAACCTCCTCCGGCAAGGTGCATCCAAACCATCTAACACCTATGGAGAGCCTATGGAGAGAGCCACCTATGGAGAGCCAAGCCAACTGTGTTCCTGTCAAAACTCAGCATGTCTCTGGGCTCGGGGAGTTAAAGCGTTGACAGCCGTTGAAAAGCACTATATTATCTGAATACTTGGCTGGGTGCTGGGCTGTATATTGTTTGAGTAACACATTCCAAACATGCCATTTAAAAGTCATTTGCCACCCCCCCCTTTGTTGACGAAACGGAGAGGTAAACTCCAAAGAAGGACATCTAATCTGTAATTTCCCACTTGAGAGGCGTTTCTGTGCACACATCTCGCTGCATACCACAGATTCCAGAAGCTTCCAAAGCTTATTTTGAGAAGTACTCAGCGTTGAACGCGCTGGGCTCAGCATCCTGGTTCAATATTAGCAGGAAAGCTTGGGTTTAAGGGTCTTGGGTCCAAGAGAGAGGGTCAAAAAGAGCTAATTGCCCTCGTGCGAACCTGATACTCCCAGGAAGTCCTACTGTGGCAAGTAGTGGGGATGTATCACAGTAGCGGGCCGAGAGACACACAGAGCGCCTGCGTTTGCCCGCCTGACGGCCTGCTACCATTGGGGGGGGGGGGGGGGGGGGGGTTGCTACACGCCTCCTAGGTGGCTTTTATTAGGCTCCTCCAGACAAAGATGTTGAGAGCCGGTTTATTGTAGAAGTTTGTATGATACATGAGCTGGTGCTCCATGTTGCCATGGGCAGGAGATCTCTCCCTGAGTGTGTGTGTGTGTGTGTGTGTATGTGTGTGTGTGTGTGTGTGTGTGTGTGTGTGTGTGTGTGTGTGTGTGTGTGTGTGTGTGTGTGTGTGTGTGTGTGTGTGTGTGTGTGTGTGTGTGTGTGTGTGTGTGTGGTGATTGCTGGTTCAACCATTGATTGCTCAATGCACAACAGGTGTGCAGCCTCACCAGCCCCCCAGAGTCCAATCGGTCAGACTCGGGCCAGGTGAGGCTGCTTAAGCCGTCCTCCACACATACTGGTTGCGTTGCGGTTCCCAAGGAGTCCCTTCATTTACAATGCAACGCAGCGTTGGACTAGCAACCTGGCGTTGCAGAAGGGTTTGGGAAGAGCCCCCACACGCGTTCAGAAAGTGCCGTGTTTGGTGTTCATTTCAGCAGCTTTTTGCGTTGGGCTGGGAAACGAAGACATCGTCATGCTCCACTGCCGTGCTGCAGGGCGTTCGATGGCTCCGTCAAAACAGACCAAAAATTACAATTGTCGATTGCAAACGCTAGCATCAGCTCACCTCTTTGACTCATAAAGGACGTAATTCTATTGTGCGTGGAAAGTTTTGTGATGCCGTGATGTAATGTCCGCACATCTCCTGAGGGAGATGAACACCTGAACATGAACTTGTGTGAACATGGCTTGTGTGTGCGTGTGCGTGTGTGCGTGCGTGCGTGCGTGCGTGCGTGCACGTATGTGTATACACATGCTTATGGGTGCACCCACATCCTAATTCCTCATTCCTGAGAACAGCAACCCAGGCAGACAGAGCTGATATCTATGTCCTCTGCATCTCTTTCCAGCTCTCGCTGAGGGACGTGTGATTAAAGGTACAATCGACAGAGCTGGACTGAGCTTTACAAGTCATGTTCCCCAGGAGGGAGGAGCATGTATCTATCACCTCGCTCGCACACACTCTCACATACATACACTCACACACACATTCTCTCACACACACACACACACACACATACACTCACACACACAGACACATTCTCTCTCACACACACACACACACACACACACACACACACACACACACACATACACTCACACACACTTACATACACACACACACAGACACATTCTCTCTCACACACACACACACACACATACACTCACATACACACACTCACACACACACACACACCTTATGACTTCTCTCTGCAGCGATCAAAAACACACACACCCTTCTCTGCAGCTGTTCTCACACACACACAGAGATGTAAAGATACGCATTGGTAATGAACACATCTATGTACAGTAATGCATCGAGAAACACCGTGCTCAGAGACAGACTGCAACATCCTCCACATGCATGGACACGCAGCAATCACTACAGCTGGAGACAGCACGTTTATGATCCCGGTAATAAATGATTCATCATTTCATCTTCTCTTACTTTGCCATATCTATTCAATCGAATTATGGGTGGTGTAGTGTGGTATGGGTGGTGTAGTGTGGTATTGGTGGTGTAGTGTGTAGTGTGGTATGGGTGGTGTAGTGTGTAGTGTGGTGTGGTATGGGTGGTGTAGTGTGTAGTGTGGTATGGGTGGTGTAGTGTGTAGTGTGGTATGGTGTGGTATGGGTGGTGTAGTGTGGTATGGGTGGTGTAGTATGTAGTGTGGTATGGGTGGTGTAGTGTGTAGTGTGGTATGGTGTGGTATGGGTGGTGTAGTGTGGTATGGGTGGTGTAGTGTGTAGTGTGGTATGGGTGGTGTAGTGTGGTATGGTGTGGTATGGGTGGTGTAGTGTGTAGTGTGGTATGGGTGGTGTAGTGTGTAGTGTGGTATGGTGTGGTATGGGTGGTGTAGTGTGTAGTGTGGTATGGGTGGTGTAGTGTGTAGTGTGGTATGGGTGGTGTAGTGTGTAGTGTGGTATGGTGTGGTATGGGTGGTGTAGTGTGTAGTGTGGTATGGTGTAGTATGGGTGGTGTAGTGTGTAATGGGTGGTGTAGTGTGTACTGTGTAATGGGTGGTGTAGTGTGGTATGGGTGGTGTAGTATGGTAGTGTGGTGGTTATGGTGGTGTGTGGTGTGGTATAGTTCATTTGCATTTAACACACACATTTATGCATTTTGCTCAAGGGTGCCTACAGGTAGGTTGTGGACATTGGGGAATCTAACCCAGTTCCTTTTGGCTGGTGGTCGACCGGCTAGCCAATACACAATCCCACCCCTAGAGGGCATGACTACAAAACAACAACATGAGTCCACCAGCGACCGCGAGCCACAGGCTGATCTCCAGCCCCGTCTGAGTTCTGGTGTGGCGGTTCAGCAGCAGGAAGAGGGATCTCTGGCTGAGTGTCAGGTAACAAAGACCTAAGCTCCCCTGTTAGCTCCCCATGTTAGCTCCCCCGTTAGCTCCCCTGTTAGCTCCCCTGTTAAGCTCCCCTGTTAGCTCCCCTGTTAGCTCCCTGTTAGCTCACCTGTTAGCTCCCCTGTTAGCTCCCTCGTTAGCTCCCCTGTTAGGTAACCTGTTAAGCTCCCCTGTTAAGCTCCACTGTTAAGCTCCACTGTTAGCTCCCCTGTTAGCTCCCCTGTTAGCTCCCCTGTTAAGCTCCCCTGTTAGGTAACCTGTTAGCTCCCCTGTTAAGCTCCACTGTTAAGCTCCCCTGTTAGCTCCCCTGTTAAGCTCCCCCGTTAGCTCCCCCGTTAGCTCCCCTGTTAGGTAACCTGTTAGCTCCCCCATTAGCTTCCCCGTTAGCTCCCCCTGTTAGCTCCCCTGTTAAGCTCCCCGTTAGCTCCCCCGTTAGCTCCCCTGTTAGGTAACCTGTTAGCTCCCCCGTTAGCTCCCCCGTTAGCTCCCCTGTTAGGTAACCTGTTAGCTCCCCCGTTAGCTTCCCCGTTAGCTCCCCCGTTAGCTCCCCTGTTAAGCTCCCCGTTAGCTCCCCCGTTAGCGCCCCCTGTTAGGTAACCTGTGTGAGGGTCGCGTTGCAGAACAAGGTGACGGAGGGTTTAAACGTAAGATGGTGGCCAGAGGTGGCTGGGTCTTGGATGACTCCAGACCCTTATGACGATCAGATGAAGGCAGGCCATGAATACGGGTATGAAGACAACGCCCGCTGTGTCCGGGACCAGTACCCAGTAACAGTGAGCTGATATGGGATCATTCATCTGACATGGAGTCATCTATGAGAATATAGCAGGGGAAGGATAGTCGCTCCACTTCGGCGTTCCACTCCCGGACTCAAGGTTGCGAGGTCGACGCCCAAAGTCCGGAGGGTACCTGCAGGATCCCCTACCTGCTCATTAACGGCTTCCCGGTGAGGCGCTGTTGGACATACGGGTCCCAAGCGACCCAGATAGAAAACCACTACGAATGATCCCATCCTAGTGTTGTAAAGACGGGAGGTTTGAGTGCTCTCCGGCCCAGCGCACCGCTGGGTCCAACCAGGAGAAACAGCTGGTCGTCTTGTGTCGAGCGGGGTGGTAACGCGATACACCCACCCAGCGACCCGCTTTCCTGCCTGGGCCCACGTGCTTGGCAACCATGGTGGACTTGCTGGGTGTCTCCAGGAGGCCCCGTTGCCTACCGCACATACAGTGTCTACCTCCATCCACTGTTTACATGGTGACCATGACAACAAAACACAGGTGAAGCGAAGAGAGAACAGGAACACGGAGAACAGGAACTGGTATTGTCCGAGGTGTTGCATTGTGTCCTCAGAGGGGTGAA
>JACYXH010000705.1:932500-945000 GCA_026745465.1 Lota lota | reverse complement strand
TTTCATATAAACATGTTTATTCCAAACTAAAGTCGTCAATGACTACAATGGTAAGTTGCTTCAAGTTACTATTATTTGTGTAATATTATCTCAGAGGTAGACCTACTGACTCATAACTTAAGTTGACAGGCTACTCACAATATTACGAGTTTACATATTTTTGCATTAAACGTAACATATTTTACAGCAACAATTCCATGCCTAAACAAGTTCACTTGTAAATAGCCGTGGCTTACAATGACTTTACCGAGTTTTGAATTTAATACAACTTCAATCAAACTATGGCTGGTACTGTGAAACTTAAAAGAAAGACTTCTATATGCACTGAGCTCTACATTCATTTATTATGCTTTCATCCAATACATTTGTAACAGTGTGACCCCTGCCATGTACCGCTAGGTAACTGGAAGCAGATGCAGGTACCACATGATTACCACACAGCTTGGCTGCGAAGGCACGAAGGCATTAGGGTTTAGTTTCAGTCGGTTGGTCTCGGACCCGGTTCTGTGGCGGCTCGGTTCTGTGGCGGCCCGGTTCTGTGGCGGCCCGGTTCTGTGGCGGCCCGGTTCTGTGGCCCGGATCGAGGACTCAGGGGGAGCGGAGGTCGGGGTGCACCTCCGACTTTATTTCTCCCACATATCTTTCTTCTCACACGGACGGAAAAGGATGAAGAGTCCAGCCTGTTGTTCCTCGGGTTCACATTCGCCGAGAAGCTTTGGAGCTCTCGAGTTTCACAACACCGCCTTTAAATATAGAGACATAGGAGAGTGCTATTGGTGTGATTTAACAGTTGGACGGAATTATTTTCGTTATTTATGGTTTCGCTGTGTTTTTCGAGGTGATATATAAAAGGTTAACAGTTAGCGGTTCGTCCGATTCGTGGGAATTTCCCGCTACAGCAAGCACGTGGCATGTGTTCAAACGTTAATTTTATTTCTCTACTTATCTTATGTTTGCTTTAAAATGAAGTTCAAAGAGATAGTTGGAATGGATCCTTATAGTTTGGCCGGAAGAGAGATCTTAATGACATACATCTTCGATCTGGAGAGCGAACTATTCAACATGCTAAACACACGCCAGGGTTTATCATCAGGTCGGTCTCAATGTCGAGCAAATGGCGGGTCATCCCATGGGCATTCGGGGTATGGATGGAATTTGTAGGCCTACATATGAAAAACTTCCACGGCAGCAGACCATAATTCAGACGGACACTCAGACTATTCTAAATGACTTTAAACAATTATCCTATCAAAGCTAGCGTCGCGGTAATGACACCCGGGAAACATGGAGCATCCTAAGTGGTCCATGGTTGTGCTTTGGTGGAGCTACTCTTCTCTTTCTGGCAAACGTTTTTGCCTCTTTGTTTGTTTTTCATTCACCAAGATTGTGCAATTCCCAAGCTTGGGATGAGCCAAATGGAACGTGCTCAAGTTCCTGTTCCACGCCAAGCATTCCCACGATGGCGCCAAAAAAAAAACAAAAAAAAAACCGGCCATCACATGGCCCAGGATATGTTGGCCGCGTGCTCCTTGGCCTTCATGCGCAGCACGGCGATGCTGGACGAGCGCCTTTCGAACTCCGGTTTGGTCTCGAACACGTGGTGGCCGCCGGGCGCGGGGGCGAGCAAGGTGTCCGCGCTGAAGAAGTTGTTGAGGGACACGTGTCCGAACTGGTTCTGCTGGTTGGGGAAGCCCACGTAGCCGTGGTCGACGGAGGCTCCGCCGCCGGCGGAGGAGGAAGAGGAGGAGGCGGAGCGAGGAGGAGGTGGGTGGGGGGAGTAGGAGGAGACGCCGCAGGGTGGGGAGGCGCGCGGGAGAACGCAATGGGACGACACCATCGAGCCGCCCGGACCCGCGCCAGCCCACAGGTTGTTGGGGATCTGGAGGATCCAGAACAGAACAGGGTCAGCAGTCAGGAAACAGTCCCCTGCTCCTTCATGGATCATCATTTTTAATCAATTCTATTATTCGTCTCCTAATTCTGCCGTCCGGTTGTTTATCCAGGACTAGCCGAAATATGTTATGGGTTTATTTCTTCGTTTGTTTGAGCTGTTTACTTAAACATAGTAGTAGTAGTAGTAGAACATAGTAGTAGAAGTAATAGGTTAGCAGTAATAGTAGTATTAGTATAGCATTATCAAGGGGTGATATTTGAGTAGGCCTATCCTAAACCTTATAAAAGTAACAACGGTCAAACATCGCTAAAAACAACAATGAATTTACTGAACAATGAAGGGGACTTTTCACGCAAGGACACTTGATTGCTTCGTATGGAAGTAGTAAAATACAACAAATAAATAAATAGGCCTCATAGTACAAACAACTCTGTTCTGCAGCGTGCAGATGAGGCCTGAAGCCCTGAGAATAGAAAGTATCATGTAGTCCATATCGTGGATGTCCCGCTAGACGGACAACTAGAGACAATGCACTGCAGAGAAAACTGAAAACAGGATTTAAATACAACAGCGTTGTTGTCCCAACCATGGAATTAAATAGACAATTTATATTTATTTATATTTAATTTCGGACCCTGCACCGTGCACACGGTATGATAATATACTCTTATATTTTTGTATTTATATAGGCTTAGGCTAACAAAACGAAAGATCCAAACATAAGTTGGGTCTCTGGTTGTTCTGCATAGGTTATGTCACTTTCATATTAGTCTTACTTTGGGACAGTGTAATCTAGGTCTTTATAGGACTACATGTTGAATCAAAAAAAAATAAAGTAATCTTAATACAGACTTATTCATATTAGTAAAAATAGATCAGGGAAATTGGTTCACACATATGTCCAGTATATCTATACTCGAAACAGACACAATTGCATACAAATGATAGGCCTACGTCACTTATGTATTTCTTTTTTTTCTACATGTATAGCTCTGAATGTATAGGTTATATTTCTGCAGTGTGCACACAAAAATAAAAACGTATTCATAAACCGCTGAAGCATTCTGGCCGTTGCGTAACCGGTGCGCTTTAATACAAGGTGACACCGACGTGTGACGTAGCACGCACCGACCCTGGTTTATTAGAGACAAATATGGCTTTTGACAGTTGTTGCGACCCAGTCGGTATGCCTGGAACTACATCAATCAACGGACTTATATAAATTACTCCACTTAGCTTTTGTGACATATAACGCCATTAGGCGCATGATGTCGGCCTACCAATGTGCCAATAGGCCTCAGGCGAGCCAGTTTGGCCTTCATCACTAAATAAACTAACCCTCAAGGATCTGACAGCACGAAGTACAGTCGGGCTTAGTGGGCGCCTGCATAGAATCACCCATCTCATTACAAAACTCAAAGGTAACAAGAAAAACTTGTGTCTTTTTGGTCCAGAGAAAAACTGGAATTGTTTTTGCGCTATTTCAGATGTTGTTGCCTGTGATGGAAAAGTGACTCCATACGCGTTTCAGCCCTACGCCTCAAAGTAGGCCAGCGAGAACAATGTAAACAGCCTATAAATCTCGTTATTTTAGGGTTAATCTGTTCATGTCTTTGGCGTACACATCAGCGCTTTATGTCTTCTTCCACCTCGGCTTCACGTGACCTTTGCCTCGGCAGCGAGATGAATCGTCTGACATGAAATCCGAGACCAGGTCATCAATTCATCCAGGACACCTCACCGTCAGCGGTCATCAACCACCACGACTTAATCCCAATAAGGGGGGACGGGATCTGCGGCTTCTTCAGTTCTACACGTATACTGAGACGCAAATTATCTGCGGCTTCTTCAGTTCTACACGTATACTGAGACGCAAATTATACATTTATAAACGAGCATAAAGACTTTCCACAAGAAAGAACACAGCGAAGCCACTACTCAGTAGAACAGATTTTCAGGACGATTTGTGGAATCCAATCCCGAGCTGTACCTCGAGCACATAGACTCCGCTCCGCACAAAGTCTGAATTCATTCAGAAGCACACTGGACCAAACGATGCTTGGGACAGCACTTAAATATGACGACGGGAGGCCTACATCCAACTGAAATGTGTAGGCCTTAGCTGTTGTTTTATTTGATGTTAGTATTAATGCTCGGTCCAGTGTACAGGTTCTGGAGAACCAACTGGCGAAGACTTTAAAATCCTCGGGACGCTACATGCGTCTCTCGTCGCGCTCCATCTGGTAGAATTTATGTCTTTTTTTAAGGTTCATTGAAGTTCACATTTCTCGAGGAACCAATCTAATTGGTAAAACGAGGAGTTTAAAAGTACTTGCCTGTGAATAACTGTCGGCTCTGGGTAAGACTGACAGATCGTAGGTCGTTGCAAAATGGGTTTTGGCCTGTTGAAGTTGTCCATAGCGCTCTCGTTTTCTCCACTTTGCTCTTCTGTTTTGAAACCACACCTATTGGCAACAAATATATTGAAAGACATTACAATTAATACCATGATGAGATGACAAAATTGTCGACATTGTAATTATTGTATTTTGTGTAAAACGCTACGCATTCTCCACAATTGTATTATTAATATACCTTTCGTTGGTCCAATAAACTGTGAAGTCCAAATTACGCCCTTGGAGCTAATACAAATGTCCTATAAATATAATTTAAGTGTGCAGCCGGCAACATAAATATAGATAATATATTGCTGGCGGCACTTCAATTAAAGATTGTGTGTGTGTGTGTGTGTGTGTGTGTGTGTGTGTGTGTGTGTGTGTGTGTGTGTGTGTGTGTGCGCGCGCGCGGCTAAATGTAGACCTATACCTGCACTCTGGCCTCTGTTAATTCCGTCCTCATCGCCAGCTGTTCCCTCACGTAAACATCTGGGTAATGGGTTTTCTGAAACACCTTCTCGAGCTCCTCCAGCTGCGCGCTCGTGAACGTGGTCCGGTGCCTCCTCTTCTTGCTGCTCGAGACGTTACTGTCACACTTGCTGTCTCCGAGGTCGTCCAGCTCGCCCATCTTCTCCGGGCCCGGGGCCCCCGGAGAGCCACCGCGCATGTTACAACAACTGTCCATCGTCCTGCCGAGCTCGCGGTGCATGGAGTCCTCTTCCGGTTTGGAAGAGTAGGAGTTCACTGGAACCCAACCAGAACATAACGGATGAGCCCACAGAACCAACCCAGAGGAACCCGGGATGCTTCGTGACTATAGTTCTTATACAGGCAGCCATGTCTTTATAAATTAAATGAAATCATTGGTATTTAATTTAATTTAATTAATACTCATGAGCAACAATATATATATTTTTAACCCGCTGAATACACAAACGGATCAACCTAAATGGCTGCTGACTGACGAAATGAAACCTTATCTAAGAAATGTCAAATGCTGTCCGTTAACACAGTTTATAGCTTAATAAATAAGCTACAAAATGCACAATAAATACATAAATAAATAGGCCTGGATATAACAACACATAAATCAATGAGAAATAAATTAAACACAAGTTTACAGAAAATGTATCTCTAAGTGCAGGCATAGGTGGGCTATTGCTCTATATGATAGATTATATGATATAGATATAATATTAAATATGGACATATTTAGATATAGACATAGCTAAAGATAAAGGTAAAGATATAGTATAAGACATATATAACGATATATAGCTATAGATATAGGTATAGAAATATAGATGTACACATTGTTAAGATATAGTTATAGATATAGCTATATAAATATAGCTATAGACATAGTTAAGATAAAGTTATAGATATAGTAAGACATTGTTAGATATAGATATAGCTATATAAATATAGCTCTAGACATAGTTAAGATATAGTTATAGATTTAGTAAGACATTGTTAGATATAGCTATAGGTATATAAATATAGCTCTAGACATAGTTAAGATATAGTTATAGATATAGTAAGACATTGTTAGATATAGCTATATAAATATAGCTCTAGACATAGTTAAGATATAGATATAGATATAGTAAGACATTGTTAGATATAGCTATATAAATATAGCTCTAGACATAGTTAAGATATAGTTATAGATATAGTAAGACATTGTTAGGTATAGCTATAGGTATATAAATATACCTCTAGACATAGTTAAGATATAGTTATATATATAGTAAGACATTGTTAGATATAGCTATATAAATATAGCTCTGGACATAGTTAAGATATAGTTATAGATATGTGACATAGGTATAGACAGCTGCCTACCGTCTCCGCAGGGCGAGGACCGGTCCAGTCCGTTGTGGTGGTCGCCGCCCTGCTGGCCGAAGCTCTGCCCGCATTTGGGGGCCGCCTTGCTGTAGTAGGACTGCTGCACGCCAGCCTCCAGGCCGTCCATGACCTGCTCCAGCGCGGCCCCGGGACCCATGTAGTACTCGCTGCCTTTCATCGCCTGGCTCTTCAGGGCGAACTTATCCTCCATATAATCCATCATCATTCTACCGGAGTCCGCGGGCCGGTCAAACGTCCCCACCATAAACCCTCCTGTGTCGTCACACCCGCCGAGAGGATACGCGGGATCGATACGTAGTTTTTAACCCTGCAAAGAGTTGCAGATGCTTCGCTTTGGGAGGCGTCTGGGAGGAGCGGCCTCCTTATAAGAAACACGGACGGGCTTATGCCTGGGGTCGGCCAATGAGACGTCATGAAAGTTCCGAGCCACGCCCCCTCCCGAGCCAAAAGCAAACACAAATTAAAACCATTATATTCCCCAGAAGGACGCATACGAAAGGAAACAATCAAATTACCTTTAATTTATTACATGTTTGGATATCCAGTTATAAGGCAATCATTTATGCAGTGAAAGAAAGAGTTTGGTGCAAATGGGATTTGTAGGCCATGTCCGTTTGGGGTAGGCTTAACTAGGAGCGATGTTCAGGAGCAGTTTTGATGCAAACTGTGGCCGATATGTAAGTGAATAGCCTACTCTTGCAGTGCTATGGGAACAACGAGGAAATTGTGTGTGTGTGTGTGTGTGTGTGTGTGTGTGTGTGTGTGTGTGTGTGTGTGTGTGTGTGTGTGTGTGTGTGTGTGTGTGTGTGTGTGTGTGTGTGTGTGTGTGTGTGTGTGTGCGTGTGTGTGCGTCTGCGTGATACAGACTTGAGTTCATCATCGAACTCAAGAACCACTACCTAAAATAAGACCCCATTAGTTTCTACTGGCCTGTTTCTTTTTGTTAAAGCATACAGCCTTGGCCCGCCCATGGCCAGACCCTCAGTGAACGTTTAGGTCTACAGCTAAATCCGTTTGCCATTAAATGGTAGGACTTGTGAAGAATATTTAATATAAAAAGTGAACAGGGATACACAATTTATTGTTTTGCATTTGCTGACACTATTCCCATCGTTCTTTACGGCCATTAAGCGCTGCATTTTCTACAGAAAAGGATCACAATTCATGGGGAAAATATTTTTTTTACAAGGACTATTGTATATTTATTTGTAGTCCTATTGTCCCACACAACGAAATTACATTCGCTCGAGATGTGGACGTCATTTTTATGATGGCAGTAGAAATAGACAAAAGGTGATTCTTTTTAAGAACCAATTGCTCGAAATAGAAAAAAAAAGTTAGAAAAGTGTGCATTGTGCACAAATAACTCAAGAGATTGCCTACATGGATATAAGAATTACATCTGAATAACATAATTGGTTCATTATTATGATATATTATTTAATAACAATGTAATAATAATAATATAATATAGTATGGTATCATAATATAATTATGATATCAGTATTATAATTATGTAGGCTAATAATTGTTCCTGATATTTTAATCAAAATGCAAATAGCCACGTTTAATCCATTTGTGTATACTATATTCATAGATATTTTATAAATGCAGGCAAAATACTTAATGGCCTGAATCTAATCACGCAAAAATCGACATTTCGCTTGAGCTGCCATGAATTTTCAAGGTCAAATGTCCTACACAGAAAGATAGAGAAATATAATTTTAAAGTGTCGCCCTCCTGTATAGGCCAGGCTAAATCAAATACGCGCCTCGCTTCAATGCATTCCGATTGGTCAAAGCATTTCTTTAATGTATGGCCCCAGTATATATTCAACACAGTCGGGCGTTTATGAGCAAAAGCCTCACATTTAGGAAGGCATAACTGCAGCGGACAGAGGAATTAGCTTGCCTAAAGATGGGGTATTTCAGTGGGGCAAGGAGGAAAGGGGGTCTTCACTTCGACTTAGAATTATGTTACCTCTCGCGGTCTACATCCTCAGTAAGACCACCTGTATCCCACGCCGTGCGTGCGGTTCGCCGCCGGGTCAGTGGCACCGTCGGCTCGACCCGAGAAGATATCCAAATAAACACCCGAGTAGCAGGGGGTTCTTACGGGCTTCTAGAGACCCCTCGCCATGCACTCACGCTGAGGAGAAAATGGGAAAAGTTCAGCGCGCTTTGGTGGACCTGTAGAGAGGAGAATTTCTGCCACACACCAGTAGATCCTGAGATAGTGCGCTGTGGGTGTGGGTGTGGGTGGGTGTGTGTGTGTGTGTGTGTGTGTGTGTGTGTGTGTGTGTGTGTGTGTGTGTGTGTGTGTGTGTGTGTGTGTGTGTGTGTGTGTGTGTGTGTGCGGGCACGCACGACAGCTTCGATTCGTTTTAGCTTTGCTGAGGCGGCCGTCTGTAAGCCGGCTCGTTTCAGAACCTCCGCGGTTCGAGCTGAGCGTTCACTTCAAATTGTTCATGAGGTGTTCCTATAAAAAGAACAACAACAACAACAACAACAAATCCCACACGTCGACCACATATGGCAGTACAATATTTCAAATTTTGTATTTTTGGGCTAAAACATAAATCAATAGCCTACATAAAAACAAATCTTAAAAAGAAATGTCCCATATAGCCTACCAAGTGATAAAAAAAACACATTTCATTCTAGCCATCTAATATACGTATGTAGGCCTTCTTACATTTCAGAACATCGCCGCATCTTCCAAAAGGGGAATTATTGACTCAGGAAAACACTGTGGTGCGTTTTGTTTGTTTCCAACAAGTGTGTTGTTCTTCAGTTAGCTGAGGCGACAGCCGTGCGCAACTGAACGCACTTAGAGGTTAGCGCTGCTGTGGACACGTCCCCAGAAGGCCTCACCACGCGCACGGTAGAACCACAGAGCGACAAGGCCACGTGCCCAGCCTGCACGTCAGACGCGTTTGAAGCAGAACAAAAATGATCTACTTTGCAATGAGCTTTTATGAATGAGAAATGACATCAATTTAAATTACAATGTACAGGCCTGTTATAGCCACAGTCCCGACGTAACCTTTTGTGAGTCGATACAAAAACGAATAGAACTCTGTAGAATATATAACTACAAAAATACAAAAACAATTAAACCTTAAATGTTGGCTTATAGGTTAAGTGTACAATTCACGTGCAATTATACGGAGAGATGTTGTAAGATCCTTCCTTTCTACCTAATGTCATGACGTCATGGGGATGTCATGGTGGTGTGCGTTAATGAATAATCATGCAACTTACAAGATCACTACAACTAAATGTGGTTTACTTTCATGCTATATTTTTGCACGTAATCCCTCCCATTTCAATCATTGTTTCAGTATGTTTCGGTGAACGCTTTCATTTGAACACTTCCTTGACTTGACAACCACACACACACGATGTGGAGTCATGATGCTGCGCAACGTGCACGTGCTAACTTTCCACAGCATCGGGACTCCAGAGTCGCGTGTGTGGGGGCTGTGTTGCATGCTGAATGCACCTATGTCTGCACTTGCTTGTGCTCTGCCCTTAATGTCTGTTAGTTATTGTATGTATTTCTATGTGGTAGCCTTCATGCCCTAGACAAATTTCCTAGGGACAAATTAAGTAATTAGAAACTTTGAATATAGATATTTTGATTCCATTATATATGAGAAAAAAAGAAAAAAAGAAAAAGATGCAGCTGTAGGTGGAGATGGAGGTTGAGGTGAAGCTTGAGGTATCGATATAGGTGGAGATAGAGATGGAGGGTAAAGATAGAGTAGAAGTGGAGGTGTAAATATAGTGGAGGTGGAGGTGGAGATAGAGTGGAGGTGTAGATAGATGTGGAGGTGGAGGTGTACATAGATGTGGAGGTGGAGGTGGAGATAGAGTGGAGGTGGAGGTGTAGATAGATGTGGAGGTGGAGGTGGAGATAGAGTGGAGGTGGAGGTGGAGATAGAGTGGAGGTGGAGGTGAAGATAGAGTGGAGGACCGGACTGGAGCCGGATCCCCGAACACCAGACAGATGTACGCCATGCTCCCCTCCCCCCCTCCCCCCCGAACAGCCGAAACACAGTCCCAGATCTACGGAAACAGAGCAAGAGAGAGAGAGAGCAAGAGAGAGAGAGAGCAAGAGAGAGAGAGAGAGAGAGAGAGAGAGAGAGAGAGAGAGAGAGAGAGAGAGGATAAAAGCCAAACGATGTGTATTTTCTGCCAGGGAGTCGTTCTCTCCTCTCGCGATTTGTTTTGACATTCGTTACCTCATCGATTCCATGCCGTTGCGTAACCATAGGAACCCCGGGAAGCGAGGTTTACCGCTTCCGGTGGGACAGCTTTAGAGGACGGACGCCTCGACCGGGCGAGTGTAATGCTGCAGGCAGGCAGAGAGCCACTGAGGACGGCGTCTGGAGCCATGGGGGAAAGACGAGGCAGATTAGAACAGAACTACAGATCTCAACGTTATCTTGTTTCACGGGAGTAACAAAAGTGTATTAGATGCCAAAAGAGCTGCGTTTCAAAAACAAAATGACAAAAATATAATGATAATAATCGTAACCTGTAATCTGTTGTTAATGGAAAGTGCTGGTCCTAGTTTCCTGGCCCCTTGCATGGGCATGCGAAGCGTGTCATTGGCCCTTGCATGGGCATGCGAAGCGTGTCATTGGCCCTTGCGTGGGCATGCAAACCGTGTCATTGGCCCGTGGTACGCCGCCCATGGCTCTCCTGTGTTGCCGCCTGCGGTCACATTAAGGGGCAGTGAGACGCGAGAATGTAACCAGCGCAGGAGACTCGCCTGGAGATGCTTGGGCTGGACCTCCTCTGCCCGGGTCTGGGTCTCCAGAGGATCTGTTTACCTGTACAGAGAGGATCACAGGCTAGACACACCTGAACTACACCTGTACAGAGAGGATCAGACACACCTGAACCACACCTGTACAGAGAGGATCACAGGCTAGACACACCTGTACTACACCTGTACAGAGAGGATCACAGGCTAGACACACCTGTACTACACCTGTACAGAGAGGATCAGACACACCTGTACTACACCTGTACAGAGAGGATCAGACACACCTGTACTACACCTGTACAGAGAGGATCACAGGCTAGACACACCTGAACCACACCTGTACAGAGAGGATCACAGGCTAGACACACCTGTACTACACCTGTACAGAGAGGATCAGACACACCTGAAGTACACCTGTACAGAGAGGAACACAGGCTAGACACACCTGTACTACACCTGTACAGAGAGGATCAGACACACCTGAACTACACCTGTACAGAGAGGATCACAGGCTAGACACACCTGTAGAGAGGTGGAACACACCTGTACAGAGGTGGAACACACATGTACAGAGGTGGAACACACCTGTAGAGAGGACCACAGAAGAGAAAATGACAGGTAGGCTGAAGAGCTACGATTTGTTAAAGGTCTGTCTTTTGTTATTTGTTTACTTACAGAATATGTAATGTACTGTATTTTTGGATCAGGGAATTATTTGTGGTCGATTAGGGTCCTCTGGGAAGTGTTTAACGTCAAATGAATGTATGATCCTTGCATATACACACAAGAGTATTACATTAGAAACTCAAAACAAAGCCGCTCCATGTGGAAGTAGTTGTAGTAGTAGTTTATTCTAAACAAGAACCGTCTCCGTTTAAAGGGTAAGTCCAGAACCAGGCTTCTCAGAAAAGGTCAACTGTGAAGGGGAGGGAAGGAGGAGGGAGGGAGGGGGGAGGGAGGGAGGAGGGAGGGAGGGGGGAGGGAGGGTGGAGGGAGGGAGGGGGGAGGGAGGGAGGGGGGAAGGAGGAGGTAATGGGGAGGGAAGGAGGAGGTAATGGGGAGGGAAGGAGGAGGTAATGGGGAGGGAGGAGGAGGGAGGGGGGAGGGGGGGAGGGGGGGGAGGGGGGGAGGGGGGATGTCCACATCACCTGAGGGATCAGCAGCAGAGTTCTCCAAACACGGAGAACAAAGGCGGCACTTCTGCTGGCCGTGATGCGATCCACGTGTGGACGCTGATCCGGTGGTCTCCCTGCCCCCCCCCCCCCCCCCCCCCACCGCCCCCACCCCTCCGCCCCCACCCTCCGTACACATTCCAGGAGGAGGGGGAACACAGGATACCTGATGCTGGAATACCTGCACAGCTGGGGCCGCCCCTGTAACCCCCCCGCTATTGATGGAGGGTTCACCGTCCTGTCGGATCACAATACTACGACTGTAATAACACCATTCTGCCTTCTTCCTGGGGTCTTCTTTGCAACGGGCAAGCCTATATTGTGTCGCTTAGCATTCGTAGCTCATAGCTGTGTACGGCCGCTTCATGGCCAGTCGACACGGGCTCCGTGTT
>JACYXH010000705.1:925000-927500 GCA_026745465.1 Lota lota | reverse complement strand
TGGCTCCTCCTACGGCGTTTGAAAGGGAGGGGTGAGGGGAGTTGGGGGGGGGGGGGTTATTCAGTTTGTTGCAATATGCAACCTCACCACTAGGTGCCACTAAATCCAACACACTGCCCCTTTAAGCACATCTTACAATGTTCCTTGTCTGATTGGTGTGTGTGTATGTGTATGTGTGCGTGTGCGCGTGTGTGCGCGTGTGTGAGTGTGTGTGTGCGTGCGTGTGTGTGCGTGTGTGTGAGCGTGTGTGCGCGTGCGTGAGTGTGTGTGTGTGTGCATGTATGTGTGTGTGTGCGTGTGTGTGAGCGTGTGTGCGCGTGCGTGAGTGTGTGTGTGTGCATGTATGTGTGTGTGTGTGTGTGTGCGTGAGTGTGTGTGTGCGTGTGTGCGTATGTGGGGGGGGGGGGGGGATGTCATGGAGTGTATCAGGTGAGGTGGGGGAAGGTCAGGCTACTGGAGAAAGAGGTTCTGAGACTAGTGAAGGCTTTCTTCTTTGTAGGTCCTTATTTTAGCCCAAAGCTAGCAAGAGATAAACCAGAGACCCGACGCTGGCACTTAGTGCCCTAAGTCTCCTCCTTCGTCCTCTGAAGCAAACAGGGCGAGGTCAGCCGCCGGCCAGGGACCCCTCCAGGCCCTGGAAGAAAGAAGATGGCGGCCTGAACGTGACTACAGGCGTGCGTTGTCATGAGGTGGCGTGCCAGCGCGCCCTGGAGCCAGGCTCGACCTCCAAAGAGCTCTTTGTTGAGACCCCAGAGATCTGAAGAGGCTCTAAAGTCCACCCCTGTGGGGGGCTCTGAGGGGGACCCAGGAACCAGGACCCGGTCCAGGTTCCTGGGTCTGCCCCCAGGGCTCCCCAGAAACAGCATGGCCGCAGGCTGGCGTTAAGCGAACGATGTTGTCATTTGTGCGTGAGCGTGGTGAGCTGAAGCTGACTCGGGAATGAGGCTCGGGGTTTTACAGCCTGGACGGAGCGGGGAGCACCCAACCATTATCCAGAATCGTGTCCGTGTTTCCCGGCCGCAAAAAGCCGCCGGATCGCTCATTAAACGCGTTGCTCGATGGCTCCGGCAGAGCTCAGGGGGTAGAGGAGGACGGGGCCGACGCTAACCTCAGTAGAGTGACCTTTGACCCTGTGATGTTTTATGTGTCTGGTGGTTGATGACCTTTAGATGGCACTAAGCTTACAGACGGGCTAGTGGGTAGGAGGTAAGGGAGGGAGAGCTAAACTGAGCTACATCTGTAGACTCTCTCTCTGTAACTTTCACTCTCTCTCTGTAACTTTCACTCTGACTTTCCCTCTCTCTCTCTCTCTCTCTCTCTCTCTCTCTCTCTCTCTCTCTCTCTCTCTCTCTCTCTCTCTCTCTCTCTCTCTCTCTCTCTCTCTCTCTCTCTCTCTCTCTCTCTCTCTCTCTCTCTCTCTCTACCGCCAGACTTGAAAGGGAGGGAGAAGTAAGAGAGGGGGGTGGGTGGGGGTGTAGTCTCCCCTACATGCTGACCTCCCTGACCTGGCCAGGGTCAAGGCCCGCTGTCCAGAGTGACAGCGAGCTCCTTGCAGTTGCCAGGACGATCGGCATGGTGACACACACACACAACCACACACACACACACAACCACACACACACACACACACACACACACACACACACACACACACACACACACACACACACACACACACACACACACACACACACATACGCACACGCGCGGCATATATTCCATAATAACCCGGTGCAATGGCGTGGCTGTGATCTCCCAACATCTGCACGACCTGACAACTGTGATGTGTAGGAGAATGAGAACCAAGCTGGTATTAAAGTTTCTGTGCGCCAGCGATCCCTCATCTTGAGTTTACTGGATGAACCAGCAGCGTTATTAGCTAATCCCCGGAGTTGAAAGCTGCCTCTGACAGACACAGTTTCAATAATTACTGCGACCATTCCAACAGTTGATGTAAATCCGCACGTACATTTATTGTAAAATGGAAGTTTACTGGAAACCAGCACTTAATTGGACACATATTGGTATGAGTATTAAATAATTTTTGTATGTTTTTCAAGAAATCATGGATTTCATGACTACAACCGCACTGCCAGTTAAATAGTCGGCTGTGGGGCCTGCTGTGTTCAGTAACCCATTCGGTCTCCTCTCTGGCCCCTCAGAAGGATAGAAGTGTAGCCACTAGCTGAAGCGTAGCAGCTATGTTAGCTAAAGTGTAGCAGCTAGGTTACTAAGTTAGCTGAAGCATAGCAGCTAGGTTAGCAGAAGTACAGCAGCTATGTAAGCAGAAGTATAGCAGCTATGTAAGCGGAAGTATAGCAGCTATGTTAGCAAAAACCTAGCCACTAGATTAGCTTAAGCGTAGCCGTAGGTTAGCTAAAGTGGCAACTCCGTTAGCTGAAGTGAAGCCGCTAGGTTAGCTGATAAAGCTCGTGGGCGTCGCCTCTCTTCTCAGTGGCCCGTGTCTTCTGACGGGTTCTTTATGAAACGTCTGAATGGA
>JACYXH010000705.1:915000-920000 GCA_026745465.1 Lota lota | reverse complement strand
TTTGAACCCCGACGTCTGCAGTCTACCTGTACCTTTGAGCAAGACGACCCCTACCTGCTCTTTAATGACACCTGCATCTGAATAAAATACAGTACAATTCACGCCAAGTCACTTTGGATAAAAGTGTCTAAATGTTAACTAGATCATAAAAGGACATTTGAAAAACTTTCTTTATAAGCAGGAGGATTGAAAGCCTGGAAAGCCCTTCGAGACTCTAACTGTGATGACGAAGGGCTTTACTCTGAAATACTACAACATACTGGACTAGACTTCTCTCGTTCAGCACGGCGTCCACCATGCGAGACAACAGCCAATCCAGAGCAGGTCGGAGCGAGATGCCTTGCTCCGGGACACGTCAACACTTGAGCCGGGAGATGCTGCCAGTCAAACAGCATCATTAGCCAAACGTCAGGCCGCTCTCTCCCTCCTGAGGTAGCTGTAGCAGCGCATCAGAAGCTCTGCGTTGCTTGCGTGGTTAGTCCCGTGGGACGGCGTCCCCGGAGCTCCAGCGAGATGAGGCGTCCCACCTTATACACGCAGCCCCGGCAGGAACACAGTACACCAACAGGAGAGCCCGGCTGCAGACCAGGGAGCCATGATTCACGGGGCCCAGAGTGTAAAGCACAGCGCCCCGGGGAGACAAGACCACGCCCCCCGCCCCCCCCCCCCCCCCCCCCCCCCCCCCCCTGGAGCGCAAAGTCCTGAACTCTGCGTGACTCCGCGGCACTGCGAGACGGATGGACGGCCGGCTGCCTGTAAATCCTCCTCCCGTATTCCCAGCAGGGGGGACGGCGCTGCGCCCCCCACCCGGACCCCCCCCCCCCCCCCCCCCCCACCGAGTGGATCCTGATTCATCATCCTTGTCGCCGCGGCAACCTCCCACCACTACCACCTCCACCACCAGCGTCATGTTGGAGGTTCTATGGGCCCTGCAGGATCTATCAAACGCTCCTGGAGGGAAGTGTGTGTGTGTGTGTGCTTATGTGTGTGTGTGTGTGTGCCTGCGTGTGTGCTTATGTGTGTGTGTGTGTGTGTGTGTGTGGGTGTGGATGCGCGTGTGTGTGTGTGTGTGTGTGTGCGTGTGCCTGTGTGCCTGTGTGTGTGTGCTTATGTGTGTGTGTGTGTGTGTGTGTGTGTGTGTGCGTGTGTGTGCGCGCACGTGTGTGTCCTCCCTGAGGACACTTTAAGCACATCCCCATCACTGCTCCCCACTGCAGATCTCTGAAGTTTAACACGGTACGGTCGAGGTTTGATTCCCACTGGGGACTATCGTACTGGTATCCAGTACGATAGTACAGTACAGATCTACAACACACTTTAGTTGAGCATTCATCTAGTGGCTTGAACGAATATGTCTAAATAGATATATGACTGCATCTGTATTAGTCAATGTGGTCAGCATGTAGACTAACAGCTATATGTAGACTATAACAGCTATATGTAGACTATAACAGCTATATGTAGACTATAACAGCTATATGTAGACTATGACAGCTATAATTAGACTATAACAGCTATATGTAGACTATAACAGCTATATGTAGACTATGACAGCTATATGTAGACTATGACAGCTATATGTAGACTATGACAGCTATATGTAGACTATGACAGCTATATGTAGACTATGACAGCTATATGTAGACTATGACAGCTATATGTAGACTATAACAGCTATATGTAGACTATGACAGCTATATGTAGACTATAACAGCTATATGTAGACCATGACACGTTTAGTGAAGAAAGAAAGCATTACCTGCATGTCTGTTGTTCTCTGGACGGAGGAGTCTTGGGTTAATGATGCTGCAGTCCTCTTCCTCTTCCCCTCTCCTCTTCTTCCTCAGGTGCTGCAGCACTGTAAAACAAGAACACACACAAGTCACACACACACACACACATGCACGCACACACAGGTACCACAAATGTAGCCCATGCAAGTTCACACACAAACATACACATGGAAACCAAAACGCTCCACACACACACACACACACACACATCATGAGGGATGAACATGATGTCATAGCTCTCTCTCTCTCCCTCTCTTTTGCAGCGCATTAATTTATTTCTGAGCAAACATCTGGGGAACAGCTCTCTGGGGATGTCGTCTTCACAAGGCCGCCCTTCATATCAGAGACGTATTACCCCCCCCCCCCCCCCCCCCCCCCCCCCCCCCCCCCCCCCCCCCCCCCCCCCCCCCCCCCCCCCCCCCCGCGACGTGATAACACCAGCGCCAGTGATGGAGCGGCGCCTGAACGAGAGGAAGACGTGTAACATGTCTGCTCGTAGATCACGCGACCGCCATGACGGATGCCCCTCCTCGGAAACTAATAAGGAGCCAAGGTGCTGCTGGAGGGATGGGTGGGGGAGGATACCTCCTGAGGTCCAGCTCCTCCTCCTCCTCAGAGGTCTCTGAGGAGGAGGAGAGGAGGAGAGGAGAGGAGGAGAGGAGGAGAGGAGGAGAGGAGGAGAGGAGGAGAGAAGAGGAGAGGAGAAGAGGAGAGGGGAGAGGGGAGAGGGGAGAGGGGAGGAGAGGGGGAGAGGGGAGAGGGGAGGAGGAGAGGATGAGAGGAGGAGGAGAAGAGGAGGAGAAGAGGAGGAGAGGAGGAGGAGAAGAGGAGGTGTTTCTCCACATTCCAGCGCGGAGTGAGCAGGGAAAGTGTCACAAGTCCCATTGAGATCTAGAAGCTGTTTTTCCAGCGCGGCCTGGTCAGGAAGAAGCATCAAACAACGTGTACCAAGGTTACTACACAAAACAAGACAGGAAACAGATCATACACATAAGTTACATAAGAATAAGTTACACATTAGATACAAACGTTGACCAAGACTCTTCAGCGTGGATACAAAATGGTGATCAGTACGTCCGGTGTCTGTCCAGAGAAGGGGCTCAGCCTTGCAGGGGGGCTGGGAGCTCAGCGGGGTGCTGGGGCGGTCTGGTTGGGAGGGGCTACATGAGGCTAACCGAGGCTCCATGAGGCTAAATGGGGCTACATGAGGCTAACTGAGGCTCCATGAGGCTAAATGGGGCTCCATGAGGCTAACTGAGGCTCCATGAGGCTAAATGGGGCTACATGAGGCTAACTGAGGCTCCATGAGGCTCCATGAGGCTAAATGGGGCTACATGAGGCTAACCGAGGCTCCATGAGGCTAAATGGGGCTACATGAGGCTAACTGAGGCTCCATGAGGCTAAATGGGACTCCATGAGGCTAACTGAGGCTCCATGAGGCTAAATGGGGCTACATGAGGCTAACTGAGGCTCCATGAGGCTCCATGAGGCTAAATGGGGCTACATGAGGCTAACCGAGGCTCCATGAGGCTAAATGGGGCTACATGAGGCTAACCGAGGCTCCATGAGGCTAAATGGGGCTACATGAGGCTAACTGAGGCTCCATGAGGCTAAATGGGGCTACATGAGGCTAACTGAGGCTCCATGAGGCTAGATGGGGCTACATGAGGCTAACTGAGGCTTCATGAGGCTAAATGGGGCTACATGAGGCTAACCAGACCACGGCCCTGCCATCCCGAGTCTTTTCAAGGCAGAGTTTATGAGCGGGCTTTTACAGATGTTATTGACATTTTCCTGACGAGATATTGGGTCGGTGTGCGGTGGATGCATCTGCGACATGCTCCGGTTCGGTCACGCTATTACAAGCTTGCGTCCGTCGACACTCGACACAGCGACGGACGCCAGGCGAGAGGGGCCTTCCTTCGATGGGGCCCAGGAGGACCC
This sequence comes from Lota lota, assembly GCA_026745465.1. Taxonomy (NCBI): domain Eukaryota; kingdom Metazoa; phylum Chordata; class Actinopteri; order Gadiformes; family Lotidae; genus Lota; species Lota lota. The sequence goes on along the minus strand of JACYXH010000705.1, from coordinate 916,263 downwards.
GTTAGAGCACACGCCGCCAGCAGAATGGTCCGACCTCAGTGCACCTGGGGCTCCAGCACACCTGTGGTCAGAGGTGTCCGCTTGCGGCCGGACGGCCCGGGACGCACGCTAACGCCTCGGCGTGGACAGGACAGACAGGACGGTGAAGGCGGGGCCCGGTGAAGGCGGGGCTCGGGGAAGGCGGGGCCCGGTGAAGGCGGGGCCCGGTGAAGGCGGGGCCCGGTGAAGGCGGGGCTCGGTGAAGGCGGGGCCCGGTGAAGGCGGGGCTCGGGGAAGGCGGGGCCCGGTGAAGGCGGGGCCCGGTGAAGGCGGGGCTCGGGGAAGGCGGGGCCCGGTGAAGGCGGGGCCCGGTGAAGGCGGGGCCCGGTGAAGGCGGGGCCCGGTGAAGGCGGGGCTCGGTGAAGGCGGGGCCCGGTGAAGGCGGGGCTCGGGGAAGGCGGGGCCCGGTGAAGGCGGGGCCCGGTGAAGGTGGGGCCCGGTGAAGGCGGGGCCCGGTGAAGGTGGGGCCCGGCGGATCTCCCAGCCGTGCAGTTTTGAGAGCATATTGATCAGACGTCCACGTATAACTCTGTAACCCAGTGAGCTCTGTGTATCACAGTACCCTGACCCGCAGTTACACGTGCTGCTGGCATGGGATGCGACAGCGTGGCCCCAAGTTGGCTTGTCGTTCCGAGTCGGAAAAAGAGGGAATATCGAAATCGGGGGAATGTTAAATTATTACGTTCAGAATCAGATCGTTCACTGGGTTTATCTAAGGTGAGTTTCAACAAGTGTGTATGTGTGTGTGTGCCTGCGTGCGTGTGTGTGCGTGCGTGTGTGCGTGCGTGTGTGTGTGCCTGCGTGCGTGCGTGTGTGCGTGCGTGTGTGCGTGTGTGCGTGTGTGTGTGTGCGTGCCTGTGTGCGTGCATGCGTGTGTGTGCTGTGTATTGTATTGTGTATTGATGCCACATAATGTCTCTTTCAGAAGGGGATTAAGTGTCTTCAAAGCCACTCTACCAGGAAGTTAATGAGTCTTTTAATATAGCCCCCCCCCCCCCCCCCCCCCCCCCCCCTTAAACCCAGGAGCCCTCAGGGGCCCCCGGACCAGCCTCAGTCTGGAGGGGGCCAATACGCCTTTAGGTGTAGGGGGGACGGGATGCCCCCAACAATGGACTGGCTCTCATGGATCAGAGGGGGGGGGGGGGGGGGGGGGGGGGTAGAGAGAGTGGGAGAGAGGGAGAGAGAGAGAGTGGGAGAGAGAGAGAGGGGTGAAGAGAGAGAGAG
>JACYXH010000705.1:782500-912500 GCA_026745465.1 Lota lota | reverse complement strand
GCTGTTAGAACCTCATTCACCAGCACGCAGGGACACGCCGTAATGTCCCTGCTGTGTTGGGACGCAGGGACACCGCTGTAATGTCCCCCGCTGTGTTAGGACGCAGGGACACGCCTGTAATGTCCCCCGCTGTGTTAGGACACCACTGTAATGTCCCCCGCTGTGTTGGGACACCGCTGTAATGTCCCTGCTGTGTTAGGACACCGCCGTAATGTCCCCCGCTGTGTTAGGACGCAGGGACACGCTGTAATGTCCCCCGCTGTGTTAGGACACCGCTGTAATGTCCCTGCTGTGTTGGGACGCAGGGACACCGCCGTAATGTCCCCCGCTGTGTTAGGACGCAGGGACACGCCGTAATGTCCCCCGCTCTGTTAGGGATCCTTCCACACAGCAGATTCGTGGCCGGGGGCGTAGAGCCAGCACGCTCTCCTGCCTTCCAGCTACAAGGAGTTTCCATTGCAGCCCGTTCAGAGAGAAACGAGTGGCCAGGGCCCGATCAGTGACACTTCTACTTCATTCTGTGAATTCAGCCCCAGGCCGTCAAGAATCCCCCGGGACGTCCTGCTCTGGCAGGCCTTGAACCTCGTTTATGCTGGTTAATCACAAACCAGCGATGACGCGATGACGGCCCCCAGCACAGCAACGCTACAGCGCGAAGACGACTGTCCTTTCCACTTCAGGGTGGACTGCAGTGTACAGGGGGATCGAACCCAGTGCCGTTGCATACTGGGTCTTTTGAGATGGATCTGGCTGGCTGGGCCTCACCTGAGCTCCCCGCTCTGCTGCTCAGCGTGTCCTGCGGGCGACGGCCACCAGGGGGAGGTGAAGAGTCGCCCGTCTCCAGGCTGAAGAGGGTCCCGAGGCTAGGAGTCAAATCTGTCACACAAAACAACAAGGCCTCAGAGGACGGGGGGACATGTGGGGACTATGCAACTGGAAGAAAAAACACTTGCGAGAGCAGGAGGAAATACTTTGTCCCACATAACATAAAAACAAAAGTCCACGTAATCACGTCGTTTGGTCGTGTATGAACAATGATTAGCTATTTGTTAATTGGGTTTGTTGCCTACTAGCAACTAAATCCGTTTTCTCACAGCAATCATCAGATTAGCCTACTGCGTCATGAACAAATGATGTGAGCGTCATTTAAAAAATCTGCCAATTGTTGCTGCACATTAATTCCAATCTACAGCGCAGACACACTCATCTGGACTGTGTTCCTGCGATCGCACAAGCCGTGTGTGTGCAATACAACAGCATGTACTCCATTACATCACAGGAAGACAAACGGCAGGAGCGGGAACACAGAGCAGCCCTTAGACTGGTTCAGTTCAGTTCAGTTAACGTTGTCCATCTCTCAGCGTTGGTGAGTTAAAACGCTCACCATCGAGTTCCAAGCTATTTAACACACGTTTCTATTTTCCAGGAGCCAATTTATGTCGCGTCGTGACCAAGAGTTAAACCGAAAAACAGTGGTTTGTCTTAATAATAACCATACATACTTTTTGCTGTTGTTTTAAGAAAGAAGAAATAATTTTAATGACTCTGTGAATGGACTGAATTAGGCCTACAAACTGGCCGTCAGAGCTATATCAATTCTAAATATAAATGATCTCAATCATTCTTAACGTTGTTTTACATCATACTTACTATTTACACAATAGTTGCTAATTGTTGTGTATGTCAGATGTACACAGGCACTCGGCAATACACACGTTTTTACCAGATCCTGATCAGACCAGGGCTACAGAGGCTCACTTGGACTCTTAAGGCATAGGAGGGGATCCTGGGAGAGAGAGAGAGAGAGAGAGAGAGAGAGAGAGAGAGTGGTGGGGGAGTAAAGTCTAAAGAACGCCACATAACCCCAGGCTAAGGATGAGCCAAGGAATCTGAACCATCTTCTAGAGAGAGAGAGAGAGAGAGAGAGAGAGAGAGAGAGAGAGAGAGAGAGAGAGAGAGAGAGAGAGAGAGAGAGAGAGAGAGAGAGAGAGAGAGACAGAGAGACAGAGAGAGAGACAGACAGAGAGAGAGAGAGACAGAGAGAGAGAGAGAGAGAGAGACAGACAGAGAGAGAGACAGAGAGAGGGAGACAGAGAGAGAGAGAGAGACAGAGAGAGAGAGAGAGAGAGAGAGAGAGACAGAGAGAGAGAGAGAGAGAGAGAGGGGGAGAGAGAGAGAGAGACAGAAAGAGGGAGACAGAGAGAGAGACAGAGAAAGAGGGGGGAGAGAGAGTCAGGAGAGAGATGGAGGGGGGAGAGAGAGAGCAAGGGGGGTTCAAGAGAGTGAGAGAGAGGGGGAGGGAGGGAGGGAGGGAGGGACAGAGGGAGAGAGAGTAGTACTGGATCAGAACCCATCCAGCGTTCTGGAGAAAGAACTCGGGGAACTGTAAACACCACGGGAGACGACAGAGTACACAATATTAGAACACAACCAAGGCCCCGGGCTGCAAAGCTTTTTTGTATTTTTGAAATGAAACAAAGGAGTTTTTCTTTTTCCACGTTGGAAGAAGACCAACACAAAAAAACAGCAGAAGTTCCCGTATTGTCACGAGAAAGGCGAGGGCTGGGAGATGTGTTTCTGGGGCTGAGAATGCATGACGGCTTTACGCATTTCTGAATAATTCTTATTGTTCCTTTTATTTGCTTTGAGTCGCACACAGCTCAAAGCACTATCAGTGTTGTTCTTTCAACTCTTCTTTGTTTTGACTGCAAGTACACCACCGCCCTGTTTTTCTATCTGTCTGTCTCTCCGTCTGTCTGTCGCTCTGTCTTGTCCGTCCACCTGTCTGTCTGTCCGCCTGTCTGTCTGTCTGTACCCCTCTAGTCCCACTCCCACGTCTCAGAGCGTAACGTAAACACGGAGACCTGCCTGTCACTCTGGAAGTCTGTTTACATCAGAACTCATGATGCCATGCACATCCACGCCAGCAGACAGACAGACAGGCAGCCAGACAGACAGGCAGGCAGGCAGGCAGACAGACAGACAGACAGACAGACATACAGACAGACAGACAGACAGGCAGCCAGACAGACCGACAGGCAGGCAGGCAGGCAGACAGACAGACAGACAGGCAGACAGACAGACAGCCAGACAGACAGACAGGCAGGCAGGCAGGCAGGCAGGCAGGCAGACACACAGACAGGCAGACACACAGACAGGCAGACAGACAGACAGACATACAGACAGACAGACAGACAGGCAGCCAGACAGACAGGCAGACAGACAGACAGACAGACAGACAGACAGACAGACAGACAGACAGACAGACAGACCGACAGGCAGACAGACAGACAGGCAGCCAGACAGACAGACAGACAGGCAGACAAACAGACAGACAGACAGACAGACAGACAGACGGACTGGGTTTTGATACAGCCCAGGGGGGCTCTGCAGCTCATGGAACCAGTAGGCCTACTGGTTTTTGATACCATGTGAGCTCATCATGGAGGTGCCAGTAGAGAGGGGGACATGAAGTCAGTGACACCAGTTCCCCACACTCAGGGAGAACACAGACTCACCAGTTCCCCACACTCAGGGAGAACACAGACTCACCAGTTACCCACACTCAGGGAGAACACAGACTCACCAGTTCCCCACACTCAGGGAGAACACAGACTCACCAGTTACCCACACTCAGGGAGAACACACAGACTCACCAGTTACCCACACTCAGGGAGAACACACAGACTCACCAGTTACCCACACTCAGGGAGAACACACAGTTCTCCCTGATGATGTCATCATTATGCACCCTGCGTTGTTGTTGGTGTTTATTAAATAGTGAATAAAGTTATTTTTGAACGGTGAACTATTACTGACTCAAGCAGTCATGTAAGCTGTAATGTCGACTATAAAATATCTGCAGCTTCTCAATGGTATTGCTCTACAGCTGTGGTTTGCCGCCATGTTATTTGATTGGGGATTTGTCAGGCATGGTGAAATGAGTATCTGCTGTTAGGCCCGGAGGGAGGAATACAAGTTACTGCTTTTCATTATTCAGAGAAATGCTTTTTTAAATATGCTTCATTCTCTGGAGCCCGAACAGATCACCTGGGATTCAGCTGTTCTGCAGTCTCTGACTGCTGGGTCTCTCGCAGAGTTCTCCTTTCATCTGCACTTCTTCTAAATGGAAATAAATTCTCCTGCGATCCTCCTCCACTCCTCATAGAGAGAGAAAACATTTCCCTCCTTCTCCTGCTGAACGCATATTTCATTTAGTGAAGACTTCCTCTACAAAGCGGGCTCATTAATAAAGCCCAGAGCTGCACCACCACATCTCCCCCTTCTCCTCCACCTCATCCACCCTCCACCTCTACCTCCTCCTGCACCACCCTCCACCTCTCTCTCCTCCTCCACCTCTCTCTCCTCCTCATCCACCCTCCACTTCCTCCTGCACCACCCTCCACCTCTCTCTCCTCCTCCACCTCTCTCTCCTCCTCATCCACCCTCCACCTCCTCCTGCACCACCCTCCACCTCTCTCCTCCTCCACCTCTCTTTCTCTCCCACCCTCCACCTCTCTCTCTCTCCTCCACCCTCCGCCTCCTCCTCCTCTTGCACCACCCTCCATTCTCTCTCCTCCTCCACCCTCCTCCACTCTCTCTCTCTCCTGCTCCACCTCTCTCCTCCACCTCTCCTTCTCTCCCACCCTCTCTCTCTCCTCCACCCTCTCTCTCCTCCACCTCTCCTTCTCTCCCACCCTCTCTCTCTCCTCCACCCTCTCTCTCCTCCATCTCTCCTTATCTCCCACCCTCTCTCTCTCCTCCACCTCTTTCTCCTCCTCCTTCTCCTCCACCTATCTCTCCTCCTCCTCCACCTCCTCCTCTTCCTCTCTCTCCTCCTCCTCCTCCACCTCCTCCTCCTCCTCCTCCACCTCCTCCTCCTCCTCCACCTCCACCTCCTCCTCCACCTCCTCCTCCACCTCTCTCTCCTCCTCCTCCTCCTCTCTCTCCTCCTCCTCCTCCTCTTCCTCTCTCTCCTCCACCTCCACCTCCACCTCCTCCTCCACCTCTCTCTCCTCCTCCTCCTCCTCCTCCTCCTCCACCTCTCTCGGCTCCTCTCTAGGACCAGAGGGGATAACTCTTGTTGGGGCTGAGGGTGCAGTAACTCAGCCGGTGTTGTTGCTGGCTGCAGATCAGAGAGCTGACCCAGGGAGGGAGGGGTTAACTGTTGGCACCGGAGGTGTGGCCCGCTTCAGTCCGATAGTTGAGTCCCTCAGGGAGACCCGGGTTCAAACCCTGATGTCCACAGTCTACCGGCAGATGTCCTTGAGCAAGAAACCCTGATAACTGATTATCAATTAATGCCTCCAAAACATATATTTTACATCAACAATAACAATAAAGATAACATCATCTGTAGATAACAAACAATAATTATGAAATAATAATAATTAACAAAGCGGTTTTCTTATATAGTACATAGCATTATATAGTAATAATATTATATTATTAAATAATGCATTGGATTTATAGTGCTCCGTTAATTACAATAACAGGGGAAAAGATTAAAAAAGATACGACTGATATAATTCCTCACACCTCGACAGAATAAACAACACCATCGCATCACAACCTTTCGCGGAAGAAGGAAAAACCTGCGAGGAATACAAATGTTCCAAGCTATTTAACACACATTCTTATTTTCCAGGTTCCAATTTATGTTGTGTTATGACCAAGAGTTAAACAGAAAAACTGTGGTTTGTCTTAATAATAACCATACATACTTTTTGCCTTTGTTTTAAGAAAGAACACTGAAAAGTTCAATGGAATTTTTCCATTCTGTCAACATTTAACCGCCCCTCGTCGAGAGACAGAGAGAGACAGAGGGGAGAGACAGGGAGAGAGAGGGGGGAGAGAGGGGTGAGAGAGAGACAGAGAGAGCGAGAGAGAGCGAGAGAGAGAGAGAGAGAGAGAGAGAGAGAGAGAGAGAGAGAGACAGAGGGGAGAGACAGAGAGAGAGAGAGGGGGGGAGAGACAGAGAGAGTGAGAGAGAGAGGGAGAGGGAGAGACAGAGAGAGAGAGAGACAGAGAGAGACAGAGGGGAGACAGAGAGAGAGAGAAAGGGGGAGAGAGAAAGAGAGAGAGAGAGAGAGAGAGAGAGAGAGAGAGAGAGGAGAGCAAAAGAGAGGGGGGAGAGAGAAAGAGAGAAAGAGAGGGGGGAGAGAGAGAGAGAGAGGGCGAGAGAGGAGAGATAGCACAGTAGGCTATGACAGCTCATGCTTTGTGTTTGTGAACCAGAAGAGTGTGGAGCACTCTCCACATCACTGTCACTCACGTGCTGAGTCGCCATGGTAACAGGCAGAGGGATTCTGATTGTATCGGAGGTCCAGACTCTGCACCCAAACACAGACTCTTATACACACAGAAAAAAATAAGGGTTAAATACATGTATTTACTACATAGTTATTAAGTATAAATACATGTATTTACTACATAGTTATTAAGTATAAATACATGTATTTACTACATAGTTATTTAGGATAAATACATGTATTTACTACATAGTTATTAAGTATAAATACATGTATTTACTACATAGTTATTAAGTATAAATACATGTATTTACTACATAGTTATTAAGTATAAATACATGTATTTACTACATAGTTATTTAGGATAAATACATGTATTTACTACATAGTTATTAAGTATAAATACATGTATTTACTACATAGTTATTTAGGATAAATACATGTATTTACTACATAGTTATTTAGGATAAATACATGTATTTACTACATAGTTATTTAGGACAAATACATGTATTTACTACATAGTTATTTAGGATAAATACATGTATTTACTACATAGTTTAAGGTCAACACATAAGTCGGCCACTATTGAGTCATTTAATAGTCGCTTTTAGGGACACACAATCAAATTAAACATACATGTCATTAAGGAGCAGGTAGGGGTTAGACAGTACAGAGACAGGTCATTAAGGAGCAGGTAGGGGTTAGACAGTACAGAGACAGGTCATTAAGGAGCAGGTAGGGGTTAGACAGTAGATAGACAGGTCATTAAGGAGCAGGTAGGGGTTAGACAGTACAGAGACAGGTCATTAAGGAGCAGGTAGGGGTTAGACAGTAGAGAGACAGGTCATTAAGGAGCAGGTAGGGGTTAGACAGTACAGAGACAGGTCATTAAGGAGCAGGTAGGGGTTAGACAGTACAGAGACATGTCAGTATTGTCAGTGTGATTGGTCCCTCACGATCACTGATGTTATTTAGCAACCAACCAACTGCATGTGACTAGAACCTCTGGATAATTCCTGGTTGGGAATAACTGGACTAAATAGTTTCAAATATCTCGTATAGTAACTGAATGCTTTGCCCTAGTTGACAATACAATTAAAAGGCTTCTGTCCATATTGAATCAGTTTTAAAGGCTTAATGGCCAATGTAATGCGTTTATCTTCCTTCATGGTCAATATATTTTCATAGCTCCGGGTGCCTCTATTAATTCTGAATACGAATTGAAGTCCCGCTGCCAGAATAGGGTGGAGGCTGCCCCCTTGTGGTGTGTTGCAGCTACGCTTCGAGTCTGTGGAAAATTACGGCCGACAAGCTCTTTCAGTCGGGAGTGGAAATGCATAGATACACTTCGAATGCGTGCACAGCCCACAACTCCGATACAACACGAGGATGGTCGAGTGGTTTTATTTATATTATGGATAGATATGATGGATATATTATTCGGTTTCCTCTGGGTTAACTGAGGTTATGTTAGACCAGATTGGGCGTGTGTCCGAGGGTGTTTAATTAGGCTTGATTCGATTGCAGATCCGCCAGAAACAGCCAGAAAATAAAATACAAATACGTTAATGCCAGGTTTGATCTGGGCCTTACAGACCGTACAGAACACGCATTCAACTTTGAAAATTTTGTAACAATAAATGAAATATTTGTTCGGAAGTAAGATGATGTAATAGGCCTATTATATACATAAGCCTATTATATATGTATCGTTCCTCAAGTGGAAATTTGGGGAAAGTTAATTAATTAATTATAAGTGGCTAGACTCATCACTTTATATATATTTGTTATTATCTATATCTCCGTGTTGCTCTTCATATTGTATAGTTAATAATAAAGCTAAATTAATAGACAAACGGCATCGCACCACAAGGCAGCAGTGACCTCTGCTGGCCACAAGCAGTACCGCCACAGAGAAGTACGGGCGCTCATGTTGGTGTCTTTGTCTGTGTATGCAGTGCCGGTTCTGACCTCCCTGGGGTCCTAAGCAAAATTCTGCTAAGAGGCCCTCCTACCTGACGCGTGAGCCATGCAAACCATTGGCCATTGGCACACAGCTACACCTGGCAGCCCAGTGTTCCCACTACAATCCTCCTTCCTTTCAAAACAGCTTGCTCCATCTGTCCGTCTAAGAATAAATAGATCTATACAGAACAGAATGAGGTACAAACAAACAATAGTTATTGAACAGAATGTCTTCTAATTTACAAGCACGTTGCCCGACGGTGTTTATCAAACGTAATAAATAATTGTATTTCACTCAAACGTTTGTCAGGCATAAAGTCAGGCAAGCAAAGCCCAGACAGCCCAAGAGATGCCCCAGCCCACTAGCGGGCTAGGTCAACCAGCAAGCAGACAGAATAGAGAGACTCGCTGCAAAACTAGCTCCCAACGTAGCATTATTGTTATTCAGCGACTTGGAGAGGACTTTATCTTTATCTGACTTTATCAAATAAGAATGCTTACCTCCGGCGATATTAAACGGCTAAATTACAAGTTGACAGTCAGTTGCCATGGAAACAACAAGCTACAGATCCCGTGTAGGATGAACAGCGCATAACTGTGGGCAGGTGTGCGTGTGTGCGTGCGTGTGTGCGTGCGTGCGTGCGTGTGTGCGTGCCTGTGTGTGTGTGTGTGTGTGTGTGTGTGTGCGTGCGTGCGTGCGTGTGTGCGTGCCTGTGTGTGTGTGTGTGTGTGTGTGTGTGTGCGTGCGTGCGTGTGTGCGTGCCTGTGTGTGTGTGTGTGTGTGCGTGCGAGCAAGCGGGCGTGTGTGTGTACGCCCGTGTATCTATGCATGCATCTACCTGTGTATGCTTGATAAGAGATCTAAAACGGGGGGGGGCTCCCGAGCAGAACCCGTCTCATGCAGCAGGGCCCCTGGGCCGACTCCCACCCAGCGGGGGCCAGTCTTGTGATGGTTGACCTCCTTCATCCTGTCCAACGAGGGCAACACACCACTGCTCGAACCCCCCCCCTGCCTTCTGCAGGTAAGATCCCCCCCCCCCCGCCTTGCCCCGCCTTCTGCAGGTAAGACCCCCCCCCGCCTTGCCCCGCCTTCTGCAGGTAAGACCCCCCCCCCGCCTTCTGCAGGTAAGACCCCCCCCTGCCTTCTGCAGGTAAGACCCCCCCCCGCCTTGCCCCGCCTTCTGCAGGTAAGACCCCCCCCTGCCTTCTGCAGGTAAGACCCCCCCCTGCCTTCTGCAGGTAAGACCCCCCCCTGCCTTCTGCAGGTAAGACCCCCCCTGCCTTCTGCAGGTAAGACGGAACGCCGCCATGCCAACACTGCATGGCTTTGTGAGGGAAAACGCCGTGTCACGGAGACGCTCCGTCCCGTTTGAGCCGGGTCAACCGAACCCACGGCCCCGTAGGTCACCACACGAGGGAGGGGGGGGCCTCCCGGCGCTCCGTTCCGGTCCCGGGGCGCGGCCCGTCTCTCGGCGTGGGAGCGCTGCTCCGGCGCTCCGAGGCCCACACAGGGTTTCCCGTCCGCATTCCCAGGGAGTAGGCGGTGTCCTTCCTCCTGGTGGGACAACAGAACAGCTTGTCCTCCATCGCAGCGCAGCGTTCCCCCCCCCCCCCGCCCGAGGGAGCGCTCTCTCTGCTCCCATGAATTCGCTTTTCCTTTTTTGGGGGGGGGGGTGGGGGAGGGGGGGGGGGGGGGGAGGGGGGGGGGGGAGGGGGTCGAAGAAAACAAAATGAGACAATGGCGCCGGATCAATTTCTGACCCTTCAAAGACCAACGCTATATTCCTCGGCAACAATGGAACCCAGTGCCCCCCCCCACCTGCCCCCACCTGCCCCCCCCCCCCCCCCCCCCACCTGCCTGCCCTCCCTGGTGCTGCTGCTGGTCGGGATCACAGTGTATTCAGGTCCGCGCCGAGACAATGACCTCCCAGGGGTCATTGTGGGTCGCGGTGCAACTTCACTACTGGGGATGACGGGTGGGGAGGCTTTTGGTTCGCAGACAGGGGCCCAGACAGGGGCCCAGACAGGGGCCCGGCCGGGATTGACACTGCAGATTAGGAGCGTGAATGGCGGCGCCGGGCCGAACGGAGCGCAGGTTTAGACAGCGGTCCCGTGTTGACTCTGGCCCGTTTGTTCTGCTGCTGTGAAGCTCCTCGCTGGGCGGTGCCATCCCCTCCACCTAGGAGGGTGGTGCTCTAGCTAGCAGGACGGAGCCATCCCCTCCACCTAGGAGGGTGGTGCTCTAGCTAGCAGGACGGAGCCATCCCCTCCACCTAGGAGGGTGGTGCTCTAGCTAGCAGGATGGAGCCATCCCCTCCATCTAGGAGGGTGGTGCACTAGCGACACAGGATGGAGCCATCCCCTCCATCTAGGAGGGTGGTGCTCTAGCGACACAGGATGGAGCCATCCCCTCCATCTAGGGTGGTGTTGGGTGGGGGTCGGGCTGGGGGAAGAGACAGGAAGAGATGAGTGTGTTTTTTCAGAAGCTACACTGCAGCTAACGCCAGCGGTGAGCGTGACTGAGACAACATATCGCAGGTTAATAATGTTTATCACTGGTGTCCGCAGGGGGAGCTACCACAAGCCGGCGGGTCAAATACATGGAAAATATTGTAGTCCACACATTTTAGCGTTGTTGTTTATACGTTTTCAACAGCATACGGCCTTTTATGTCATATTTTCATGCCAAATGAAATACACACATTTTCCATTAGTGACCTCAAAATGAGGCTTCAGACGGATGACTTCTCGTCTGGTCCATATTCTAAACGTCTGAACCTCAGCTGGGGGGGGGGCCCTCCCTGGGGGGGGCCCTCGCTGGGGGGGCCCCTCGCTGGGGGGGGCCCTCGCAATGGGGGGTGCAGTGGGTCCGATTTGTGAGTTTAAAAGTGAGAGAAGCAAGGAGTAGAAAAGAGTAAGGAGTGGAAAGTAAACAACCGTAGAAAAAACATCCCCTCCCTCTCTGCTCCCTCCCTCCATACGTTTCTCCACCAATGAGAAGTGTTGCATTAATCACGCACCTGTGGTTGACAGGCAAGATCAGCTCCCCAAACCAATCAGGGAAGAGATGCCCTGATTGGTCAGGAACGATGTCTCCTTTTGCTTTAAGAAGAGCGTGTTTTCATCTCGTTTCCTTTCTTGGGGGGCGGCTGCTGCCTGACAAAGTTGAAATCATCTGAATAATACTGCCACTATCAATGGTTTATCCAGACCGCTTACAGGACCCCGCAGTTCCGCCAGCGATCCATCCCTGACTAACATTTAATGTTTCAGGTTCAACTGGAGCTTGTGCAGCTTGTGTACCACACCCTGTAACTGCTCATACGTAGTGTCACGGCACGAAAACACGTAACAGTCAGCGAAGCAGAAACAATCCCATCACTGAGCTGCTCACTTGCTCACAACCCCGGGCACTAGACCCTTCCCATTGGCTAGAGGGTAAATAACGTCATGTGACCTTGTGATGATCAGATGGGGGGGGGGGGGGGGGGGGGGTGAAAACCGATGCTATGAACTTTCCAAACAGAGAGCTCTGGATAACGCTGAAGGCGTCGTGTTACCACAGTCACTGAGCGCTCGGTCATGAAGAATTCAACAGGTAACAGCTGAGGACACACTTGGCTCTCGGTCACAAGATCAGACACACACACACACACACACACACACACACACACCAGCCAGGTTCACTTCCTGCCTTCCACGAGCATCATGGTGCAGAAACTGGTGCATCCTTAATCAGATATGTCATAGATCGCTACAGTAAGCGCCGTAACCACAATCGCTGAATGATTCATCTTTGGCGCATTATTCGTGAGACAGAAAATGCGTGCTTGAGCAGTTTGGGTGAGCGTAACGTTCACCAACAAGCAAAGTCACTACGCATGCAAAGAAGAAGAAAACAATGGCCACCTAGGAAGTGGGTGCCCCGGCGTGGGGGGGCTGCGATGCAGCGATAATGGAGAGGAGAAGGGAGCAAGGGTCAACGAACTCCAACAAAGACCTCGAGCTGTTCTCTTCACTGCCTCCAACACGGCCACCTGATCTGGTGCACAAAGAACCACGGCCTTGGAGGAGCAGAGGAGGACAAGAGGGGCAGAGGAGGCCAGGAGGACAAGAGGCCACTAGCCTGATGCAGGGCTAGGGCCTGATGCAGGGCTAGGGCCTGATGCAGGGCTAGGGCCTGATGCAGGCCCGGCCTGATGCAGGGCTAGGGCCTGATGCAGGGCTAGGGCCTGATGCAGGGCTAGGGCCTGATGCAGGGCTAGGGCCTGATGCAGGGCTAGGGCCTGATGCAGGGCTAGGGCCTGATGCAGGGCTAGGGCTGGCCTGATGCAGGGGGCTAGGGCCTGATGCAGGGGCTAGGGCCTGATGCAGGGCTAGGGCCTGATGCAGGGCTAGGGCTGGCCTGATGCAGGGGGCTAGGGCTTGTTGAGGCCACCAGCAGAACTTGACTTAGTGAAGTCCGTCATCGCACTTTTACAAGAAGGGAACACGGCTTCACCAGAATCTGTGTTAGCGTTTCATTGTCTGGTAAAAGTGCATTCAGCTATTGTTCTTATTATCTGGTAGTCTAATTAACATTATTATTTGGAGAATGTACCAGAAAGATTCTGATGCTCAATTAAGATGAAGAAATAGATTGACATAATAATACAACCTTCTTTTTTTCTTATTTGGATGATTTAAATTTGATGTATTTTAATACAAATGCAAAGATATGAACTAAATGAACCCATGAATTTGATTTCTGTGCATAACGTCGATGTGGGGGTGAAGATTGACTACTAGGTCCAACGAGGGGAGGCTTTGATCGCCCCAAAGCTATATATACATGTACAAAGTTTCTCTCTCTCTCTCTCTCTCTCTCTCTCTCTCTCTCTCTCTCTCTCTCTCTCTCTCTCTCTCTCTCTCTCTCTCTCTCTCTCTCTCTCTCTCTCTCTCTCTCTCTCTCTCTCTCTCTCTCTCTCTCTCTCTCTCTCTCTCTATATATATACAAATAAATATATATAAACACATACACCTATACTGATAGTGATAGTAAATATGGTAATAATGATAGGCTAGTGTCTCATTGAAATACAATTTCAGCTTTCATTTATTTCAGTTGGAAATCTGGGAAATGTATGAACATAAATGATGACCAGTACGTTCCTAAAACAATGCACTTTCAAGACCATATCCTCAACAGGAATAGCCGAAACCTATTCTCACGCTTAATTTAGGAATCACAAGGGAGTACGTCCCATAACAATACTATAAACAATGCAAAGGCATAGCGTACAATAAATAACCATACAATAACCAGACACGACGGGTTCTATTATTAATTTAAAAACAATACAAACATGAGAAGCTACCAACCCCTTTCAATGTAAACCGTAGTGGACCGAACCAACGCACAATAGGGGTGTCGCACTGCATCACGTGTACCTCTAAAATACATTTAATCAGAAATTAATCACACTATACGTTGGAAATGTACTCAACGCACAATAATTACACGCGATTAAATAATACCGTTATAAATAAACCGTATAAACAAATCCACGACGGAGGTAAATACACAGGCAAACCCCTGCCACTCCGCTGGATGCATGACCCGGCGCTGAACAAGGCAGAGGGCTTGGCCGGTAGCATCTCACACTGGTTATAGTGGTCTACAGAAGCAGGTGATAATGTCTTCCCCGTGCATGTCCTCTCACAATTTCATTCCTTGAGACCCAGCTTTTTGGCCAGGACGACGATTGTATGCATCGGTGAGTGATCACATCTTAAATCATAGCGGGGGATCTAAGGGGGGTTTTTGCGTTCCGTCACCCGGGTTTAGGACCACTCTAGGCAGTGCGCAGGATGGGCGATCACTGAATGATGAAATAGCTCACATGGTGGCAGCCTCGCGGAATGGGAGGAATGAATTGATGTGCATCACGGGGAACACATTGTCCCCGAATGCCCAGTCCGCCACATCGGCCGCGGTTCTTATTGTGTGGTTTTTACAACACCAGCCCCGCGTATACGGTAACCCAAATCTTCGGTAATTTAATTAAAAAAAAAATATATATATATATATATATATATATATATATGATTATTTTTTTATATATATTTCAATAGTCACGTGAGCTGGAGAGAACAGCAAAGGGGAAAGATGTGTACAGGACATTTTCCTACGTAGAACAGCGCTTTATAGTCGACTGCTTTGGAAACGGCACCAGGAGCGTAAAGGACAAGCCTATTGGTATTGTGCTCTAAATAATGAACGAAGCCCCGCTTACATCCCGTCGGTTCCGTGGTGCGTTTCCCGGCGGCATTTAGCTGAATTGCGTTGTAATCTCATTTTGTCACGGCTTGGGTAAAATACCAAGAGTGTAAACACTGTTCAAAGACAAGTTGGCTGGTCCAGCGGAGACAGCAGGTGCTTCTCGCCCGCGCAGGTCCGCCGTCCGCCCGCAGAGCGGTCGGAAACGAGCCGAGTGTTTGGGTTCGTATGCAAATTGCCTCGTGCTCCGCGTCGGCCCGTGAATTATTGAAAGCCCCGCGATGGGCTGAAGACCCGGTCGCCCTGCCGGAGCAATGGGGCTTTTCACAGTGTGTATTAGAAATGCTATCCATAGAGACCGGCGCCTTTGTCTCGTGATTTTCATGTGAGAAACAAAGCGATGTGTGTGTGTTGTGTGGGTTGTGTGGGTTGTGTGGGTTGCGTGGGTTGCGTGGGTTGCGTGGGTTGCGTGGGTTGCGTGGGTTGCGTGGGTTGCGTGGGTTGCGTGGGTTGCGTGGGTTGCGTGGGTTGCGTGGGTTGCGTGGGTTGCGTGGGTTGCGTGGGTTGCGTGGGTTGCGTGGGTTGCGTGGGTTGCGTGGGTTGTGCCGACACGCGCAGGCTATTCGCCAAGTAGGGCGATTGTAAAGAAAGACCTTTCAGAAAGTATAGAACACAGCATTTCATTATTTGATTAAACAGCAGAGCATGTTCTAATATACCGACCCCTTAGTCTCAACGAAATTCAACATATATTAACAAGCTATAAATAAATCGTTAAGAATTTAATAATTGACATAAATGATATAGGCCTCACATCTAAGCGGCCTATGGCTGTGTTGGTGTTTTGATTTCAAGATCCTTACAACTGTGTTTGGGAAACCCCCCATAGAGAAATGAACTAGCCCACCTCGCGGCTTGACATTTGCTCAGATAAAAACACTCCACAGAGAGGTGGAAAACTAAAGAAATGAATCACACACACAGACACGCACCAAAATAAATAAAGTTACAACACTAAATATTCGTTTTCTGTCACCCTACAGGCATCTGAGGATAATGAAGCTATAAGAAGACAGTACATCCCATCCTACCTGCCGTTTCCTGCGAACAAACCCAAACCAACCCAAGCGTCACCCCTGGAAACCAAAGGACCGACGTGCAGAAACCAAGACGTGCCTGTTACTGCCTGTCACCCATCACCCATCACCCATCACCATCACCCACCACCCACCACCCACCACCCATCGCCATAAAGAGACTTTCCAGACATTTGATCAAATGCCCAAAAGCAGCAAGGCGGTCACGCTGGACGATGATGTCACAGAGTCAGCCAGGGACCTGCTGTCCAACGAGGAAGCCTGCGAGGAAGCCTTCAAGAAGAGCGCCCTGATGGTCAACCACCATGACCGCCGCCGGGACGGAGACCGCCGGGACGGGGGACGCAAGGAGCGCGACGCCGAGGGGGGCGCCTCAGAAGGAGAGGAGGGCGAGGAGGAGGAGGAGGAGGAGGAGGAGGAGGAGGAGCGGCCTGCGTGGAACAGCAAGCTCCAGTACATCCTGGCCCAGGTGGGCTTCTCCGTGGGCCTGGGGAACGTCTGGAGGTTCCCCTACCTCTGCCAGAAGAACGGAGGTGGTGAGTGAACATCAGACTTCCTCTTCTTGTGCCTCTTCACCTCCCCACCCGAAACCCTACGTCAGTGAGTCAGCCGCGCACACAGGAAGCCCTTGAGCACATCACAATGTGTCAGTTATCGAAACCAAGGAGTCCGCTCAGAGCTTCCTGTGTGAGAGGTGCTGTGCCGCCTCAGGCAACGACCCACATCCACCTCCAGACAGCCACCCCCTCCTTTCTGGCAACCTCAGCTTGTCGCGCCTGCTTCCGAACGAATCCTTCAAACGCCGTCCACGTCACGCCACACTTAGCGCTTAGTAGTAGAAGTTCGCCACGAGCCATCAGTCTGGATGTATATACGGGTCCTTTGTATGTATATATATATATATATATATATATATATATATATATATATATATATATATATATATATATATATATATATATATATATATATATATATACACAGTATATATGAGAATAAGGGTGTATCACAAATGTAAACATTTGTGATACATATCACAAATCACAAATATATCACATGTATCACAAATGTAAACATTTGTGACACACCCTTGAGATCAACGGATCTATTCTGATCTATTCTGATCTATTCTGATCTATTAAATGTAAACATTTAATAGATCTATAGCTTATGAGTCAGCAGTCTCCCATGGGCCCCTATGCAAATCGGGCGACCCCCCCCCCAGTGGGGTCCCGACCCCCCAGTGGGGAAACACTCCTATTTTAAGACTCAGGGTCTTCAAATATCCAAAGGTTGTGATGCATCGGCATCCATTTGCTTCTATTGCAATAGTGACAGAATCCCATTGCAATGTAAATAATTAATAAATAGCTATGGATGCAATTTAAAACCACACTGTGACACGTGAGGATTATTGCAACGTTACATTGCAATAATGAAATCGATATTGCAACATTATGATATGATATTATCATATCATAATAGCTTAAGAAGAGCAATGTGGCGGTACTCTTTGCAATGGATGTCACCACAAACTCCCCGATGAACCAGAAAACACAGTCCCAATAATAGTGATAGTAGCACTCTTTAAGTGTTTTCGTAAATAATTCTTTATTCACGTGTGTATATCCATGCGAGAAGTTCCGTTTCCCAAGTTAGTTGCTCCTCAAGCACAGAGCCTATGGAAGCGCTGCCTCAGCATCTCTGAGGTCACACCAGCCAAACGGTCCTCGCAAAGAGCTTCTCCAAAATCCTCTGCTTGCAGGATGACGCCGCAAGATGTGGACCTGATTGGGTTGTTTTCAACGGTCAGAAGATCCCTACCCTTAGCCCTTGAGCTAGAGACGGGCCGCAAGAGAGGGTCTGCGAGCACAGTAGTGGCCGGTGCATTTACTCTTCAGGCAGACGCTTTTAACCACAGCGATGGACGAGTGAGGAGGAGAACAACCGAAGCTTACGATCAATGTCGATCGTATGGCTAGGAGAGAGTAAGGTCATTTGAAAAGGTACGGCTGTAATCAAAGCAAAAGCGAGGGAGGGAGACAGGGAGGGAGAGGGAGAGGTAGGGAGGGAGAGAAAGAGGAGGGAGACAGGGAGAGGGATGGAAAGAGAGGGAGAGAGAAGGGGAGAGGTAGGGAGAGAGCGAAAGGGAGAGAGGGAGGGAGAGAGAGGGAGAGGTAGGGAGAAAGAGAGGGAGAAGGAAGGATAGTTTCTTTCTGTGCTGAGATTGGCTGTCGGAACCAAACTGGCCCCTATGCCCTTGTAGCTGATTGGACGGCTCCGAGTACACATGAGAGTCATGTGACTGTGTTTATGTTGGTGTGTCCTGTTCACTGCCTTCTTCACACACCAACTGAAACCGACTGGATGAAACAAGGGGGAGAGAACTACGACACGCCCCACATGTCATAGTGATAGTAAAGAAAAAAACCTGACGGGACTTTGGGCCATTTTAGTTCTCTAACCACTTAGTCAAAATGATGCAGAAATATCCTCAACTGAATTTCCCACAATTCCTCAGTGGCTCAAAGGCCATCAGAGCCGGCTCATCTCCATTTCAGTTGAGGCAGTGGAAAAGGCGCTCGGTAACGTTTCCAGGGGACAGCGTCTCCAGGGAATGTGTGAGCATGTCCCGTCTCTTTAACCACAGCTTAGCCACTCACTCCTGAACAGAGCTGATGAAACACAGGCCTGAGAGCGCAGTACACGTGCATACAGGGAGGGTGTGTGTGGGCAAGTGTGTGTTCATTTCCCAGACATCTTTCATGGCTATGTAATGAGGAACTTCAGTGGAAATCGTACGCATGGGATTTTTAACCAGATATTGTTATTTACATGTTTGATCCAACCCAACGAGCCGATTGATCTGCAGTATAACGTAGCCAGTGTGTAATGTAACGTGTGTGTGTGTGTGTGTGTGTGTGTGTGGCCGTGTAATGTTTTCCAGGTTGGTTTGATGCTCGGGCCACCCTGCTGGGTTGAACTATAATTAGATTAAAATGATTGGTCTCTGCTTTTAAGGCTGTGTGTGTGTGTGTGTGTGTGTGTGTGTGTGTGTGTGTGTGTGTGTGTGTGCGTGTGTGCATGCGTGTGTAGTGTGTGTGGTCATGAGTGTGCGTGTGCGTGTGTTTACCTCACAATGCGAGGTTGTGCGCTGCTGTGTTGTGTTTGCGATGTCCGTGTGCGCCTGCATGGCTGGATCCCCTCGCTAGCTCATCATCAGCTGTGCTGATATTAGCTCCTTTGAGCGTGCGCGTTCAATCCACTCAAGCCGTCCTCAAACTCTCCTGGCGGGATGAGTCCAGTGCAGCGGGGGTGATCTTCAGATCAGACCCCCCCGCTGGGCTCTGATCTGAAGCCTTAACCCAACGTTCGACGTTAACCCCTCGTTGAAAAGAGCGAATGGTTGGCCGCGGACGCGCGCTTAACGCTAAGGCTAATCAATTCCCGCCGGCGTCACCAAGACCGGACACACAACGAGACCTGTTTTAAGATAGATCAAATGTTGTTGTTGTTGTTGTTTGTCCCGTGTCGGGCTGTCTGTTATCTGGGCGTGGATCAAAGGAGGGGACGTGGGCGCAGACACAATGGGCTGACGGCACGACGAGGTTTCAAAATAATCTTCACAGAAAGCTTTGTTTTCCCCCTGAACCAGACCCTGTCCATTTAATAATAGAAACAAGTTCAAACATGTCAACACACACACACACACACACACACACACACACACACACACACACACACACAGTAAGCACGCCCATGGTGTAATTTCAAAACCATCACAGCAGGCAGTCCGGAAGGTGTGTCTGGACTGCCATCCTGCCAGATGTATCAATGTTGAAACAGACGCTTTTAATGTTGTCATTGTACAGTGTTAGAAGCCCCCTGCACTCCACTGCACCGCACTGCACCGCACTGCACGGCTGCACGGGAGAAAAAGATTGCTTTGGGAACTCGGCCCACGCACACCATGACTAAGTGAATCCTTCCTGAGGAAACCTGAAACCTGAGAGACGCCCCAAAACGTTTAAAACATTATGACACAGGTACAGCTGTGGGTGTTCTTTATTTAAGGGACTTCTTTTGGATCTCGCCGGCCGAAGACCAGCGAGGAACGTCCTCCACCACGGACATTGGAATTTTCAAAGAGCGGAGAAAAAAGGGTCTACCCTATCCGACTGCAATTTGCCCCTTTAAACACAGATGCCCCAAACGATTCACCAAGGAAACGAGTGTGAGGGGAGAGAAGGACCGTGAGCTAATTCCGGAGAACAATGGGTTTTCTTGAACCTCACGAATCATGTGTCGGCGATTCTGCGAGTTGTTCAGCTCATGCGAGCGTCAGCCCAGAGCCGGCACCTCGGCAACACAGAACACTTCCTGAACTGAGTCTGGGTCACCCCAAGTCAACCCCCCCCCCCCCCCCCCCCCCCCCCCCCCCAAGCTTTCCTTAAGGAGGGGGGAGGGAGGGTGCTTTATGTGTGCACCAGGAGAAAGCCTCTCTGTGTCATTTGGGTGATCTCCTCCTTCAGGGATGGTTACAGAATTGTTTGATTGCACCCCACATAAGCACACACACACACATACGTACGCGCACACACACACACACGCGCGCGCACGCATGTGTGTGTGTGAGTGAGTAAGTGGGTGATCTACACCCCCCACACACACACACACAGACACACACAACTGCGTTAATGATCCAACACTAAGTGCACTATTACAGTTTGTTGTTATATTAAAGGAGCATTGGATAAAGGTTTTTGCCCAAAAAAGGAATATTGCAATTACTGCGATGTAATCCATCAGTGGTGTAATATGTTGTGTTACGGTACCAACACATATGACGCAGAGATGGATGTCGACCCACTGGAGTAACGACAGAATCTAGGGAGTGTATGCGCTCACATTTGAATCAAGCTAGGCGTCCACCACATAGTGGCTTTATTGATGTAAACTCTTATCTCATATTGATATCCTGTTGGTCCACCCTTACCCGTAGCATTTCATACATCTCCATGTGTTTGATTTATTTAACTCATATCTCCAAAAAATAAAATAACTAAATAATAAGAAAATAACAATAACATTTAAATCAACTGGTTTGTGATCTACCACTGATACACCATCTTTTATAATAGGAATAATATATATAATAAAAACGTTTTCCAGGGGCCTACCTGGGGCCCTACCTCGTGGTCCCTGTGTGTTTCTAACGGTGTGTCTCGGTCCCCAGGAGCCTACCTGGTGCCCTACCTCGTGGTCCCTGTGTGTTTCTAACGGTGTGTCTCGGTCCCCAGGAGCCTACCTGGTGCCCTACCTCGTGGCCCCTGTGTGTTTCTAACGGTGTGTCTCGGTCCCCAGGAGCCTACCTGGGGCCCTACCTCGTGGTCCCTGTGTGTTTCTAACGGTGTGTCTCGGTCCCCAGGAGCCTACCTGGTGCCCTACCTCATCCTGCTGGTGCTGATCGGCATCCCGCTGTTCTTCCTGGAGCTGGCGGTGGGCCAGCGGATCCGGCGGGGCAGCATCGGGGTGTGGAACTACATCAGCCCCCGCCTGGGGGGCATCGGCTTCGCCAGCTGTCTGGTGGGTCTGGGGGTGGAGGTGGACGGCTGGGGTTCGATCACACATCTGCTCACAGAGGGGGAGGGAGGGAGGGAGGGAGAGAGAGAGAGGGAGGGGGGAGGGAGGGAGAGACAGAGAGGGAGGGGGGGGAGGGAGAGAGAGAGGGAGGGAGAGACAGAGAAGGAGGGAGGGAGAGAGGGAGGAAGAGAGAGAGACAGATACAGAGGGAGGGAGGGAGGGAGGGAGACAGAGGGAGGGAGGGAGAGAGGGGGGGAGGGAGGGGGAGGGAGAGAGAGAGAGGGAGGGAGAGACAGAGAAGGAGGGAGGGAGAGAGGGAGGAAGAGAGAGAGACAGATACAGAGGGAGGGAGAGAGGGAGGGAGACAGAGGGAGGAAGGGAGGGAGGGAGAGACAGAGGGAGGGAGAGGGAAGAGAGAAAAAAGAAAGAAGTTAAGAGAGAGAGGGAGAGAGAGGGAGGGAGACAGACAGACAGAGATTAAAGTCTCTTAGTAATGGCTACAACGGTATTATAGCTTTTTTTTTTTTGGAATGACATCCTTTGATATCATATAAGCATTGCATTAAAACACAAATGCTTGACTGTTGACGTCTACCTTTATGTGTTTACAAGAGTGAGTCAGTACCATGCAGTCAGAGTCTGTAAGGTAGCCGGAAAATGACTCAGCTGATGAATCATGAATCGTCACCTTGTGCTGCTCGATCCTCCTCGATCCTCCTCGGTTCCTCTGATGTAGCAGAAAGCATTTCATGAGGTAAACAGAAGACTGTTTAGTCAGAGCAGTGCAGAGCTACACTGATCAGCACAAAAAGCCTCATGTTTGTCTGGTGAAAAGGTACAAATCGATACTGAAACTATACCAACGTGGAACGACCAATGAAAAGATTCAAATCTATACCTTCTGTTACTATCTTTTGTTTAGTGATATTTTCAGTGATTAAGTTCTCACCGGTCATTAATCACGATGCAAACAAAAATGCATCAAAAATAGTTTGACTAAAACACAAAACACACACGACAATATGTTCCGATAGCGCTGAGCTCTGGACTGACTTCACCTTCGAGCGTGACCAGCCAGTCCACCTGTACTCAGCGGCCCCTGTGGACGGAGCCCTAACGAGACACCCGGCCCCTCACACCTGTGCCTGACCCCTGCAGGTGTGCTTCTTCGTGGCCCTCTACTACAACGTGATCATCAGCTGGAGCCTCTTCTACTTCTCCCAGTCCTTCCAGCAGCCCCTGCCCTGGCACGAGTGTCCCCTCATCAAGGGCCAGAACAGCACCTGTAAGCTGTGATGCATCATGACCCCACTATCATCATCCTCCTAAGTTTTTATGTTACCGCCGCCGTCTGCTCGTCACAGAACAGTGTTACTCCCCCATCGGTCAGCCGTTACTCTGTTGACCAATAGCTTACAAAAGTCTGCATGATTTAGATTGATGTTCAGCAACGCAGGCGGACACTCCGCGCGCGCGTGTGTGTGCGTGTGTGTGTGTGTGTGTGTGTGTGTGTGCGTGTGTGAGTGTGTGTGCGTGTGTGTATGTATGTGTGTGTGTGTGTGTGTGAGAGTGTGTGTGAGTGAGTGTGTGTGCGCGTGCGTGTGTGTGCGTGCGCGTGTGTGCGTGCGCGTGTGTGCGTGCGCGTGCGTGTGCGTGCGTGTGCGCGGCCTGCAGCCCAGCGCTCTTTGTCGTCTCCTGACCCCGGCGCTCGTCTGCCGTCTGCAGACGTGGAGCCCGAGTGCGAGAAGAGTTCGGCCACGACGTACTACTGGTACCGGGAGGCCCTGGACATCTCCGACTCCATCTCGGAGGGGGCCCGGCTCAACTGGAGGATGACGGCGTGTCTGCTGGCCGCCTGGACCATGGTGTGCCTGGCCATGATCAAGGGCATCCAGTCTTCTGGGAAGGTGAGGCCGGTGGACACACCGCCACATTCGCTCGCCGTTTTCACTTCCTTTTGTGTTCTCTCTCTTCCTGCGCCGCCCCCCCCCCCCCCCCCCCCCCCCCCCATGGCTTGCGGCCACGTTGTCCTGGAAACGCAGTGAAAAAGAGAACTCGCCGAAAAACAAAGAGCGCACTTTTAAAGCGATAAGCGCGGTATTGTTCCCGCTGCCCCCGGACTTCCAGGCAGACAAACGGGAGGCCGTGGGGCGGCTGGAACGGCACCAAATTGAATCCGCGCTGTCTGGAAAAAGGACACAAATATTCTTTAACACACACATTTATTTGGAGCATTTTGTTTATCCATTAAGTAGCTCCTCGTCCCTTCAGTCTTATGGATGACTTGAGGACGTTTCCACTTTAGGCAGGGCCTGAAGCTAAGCTAAAGTGACACATTTCAGTCACAATGCAGCCTTAGATGTGATCCATCTATTTCGTGTGGGTGAAATCGTTTTCATTTCATTTCATTTTTACCTTTGCTTACGTTGGACACTTGACTCTAGCCTTTTGAATAGCGTCTGGAAGCATTAGCCTGAGCGCTAAATGGCTGACATTAGCTTCTTGTAATTTCTGTCTCATGTAAAATGACGGTTATGTCACAAAAGACTACAAGATTAATTTGTCATTTAATAGACGTGCTCCAATGATGGTGTGGTCATTTATGTCCTGAAATCTCCCTCCCTGATAATAGTGACTCAATCATCTTCATTATCCCAACTGGCTTTTATCGCTGTGAAGGCCGTTACCTTTTGTCAGAGAGACAAAGGGGCTACAAGGATCTTCAGTTGAACACATTTAATGGCACATTAAATACACCGCCATTACTCAAAGTGTAATCAACCATTCAAAGTGACTGCCTTTAGTTGTTATTTCATTTCTTTCCTTATTTTACACCGGAGAAAATAGCGCATCATCCTGTGTGAGGAGACGAATGATTGAAGCCACACACGTTGGCAGCAAACATCCGTCAACTAGATGGCCATCGTTGGGGGGCCATCGTGGGATGGGGGGGGGGGGGGGGGGGGGGGGGGGGGGGTCCGGCTCCGCGTTGGCCGGACAGAAAACGCACCGAGCACTTTCTAATCCGAAAGGAGACCAAGCTAGCTAGAGCGCCTTTGAAGCTAACTCAGAGCTCCGCGGTACAAAAGAATATCAATGCCCTTATATAGGCATCTTCACAAAGGCCCTGATCCGAGAGGGATACCCCGCTAGCGTCATTAGCATTTCCCTCCGATTTCTATGTGTGGGGGTGGGGGGGCGGGGGGGCGGGGGAACAGCCCTTCTTGATTGCCATGGTGATCCCGCTCTTTATGGCTTGGCGGGATATTCAAGCGGCTGGCGGTGAGAGGGGAAGGTTTCAGGGGCAGATGGTGCCGCATCAGAACCAAGAGTTCTGTTCCTGTCCAGTGTTTTTGAAACTGCAGATTAATTAAAGAAATGCTAACGAATTAGCATTTCTTTCACGAGTGACAGCAGATCATTATTCATCAATAAACAAATGCGTTTATATAGTTGATGCAATATCGAATTAACTGGAAAATGTTTATAGATTTGATCATTTAATTACTGATCTATAAACCAAAAATATAAATTATTGCAGGGTTGATATTCTCGGAAAAGGATACTTAATATATATTTTAAACTTTCATAATATAGTAGTGCCTGAGTAATTAAGTGCTTCTCATCAAAACAGAAAGATCTAAATTACAGTACAGTTAAAAAAGCCTTTTTCGTTTCAGCGGTCAGGGATTCATAAAGTACTATCTCATCTTAGCTTTACCAAGGTCTGGATTATTTCATTTTATTTTTTGTAATGCAAACCCACTAATTATGTTTGCGGCCACAGCTAATAAAACAATATTATTGTTTAATCCAACTATATTTAATATGGTGATATTATAAAAATATAAATAATTAAACTAAGCTATGCAAATGAGTTAAATCATTTGATGAAATATGATTAACAAGAACAAAACTATCCTTGAGGCATTCATATATTTTGTTCGTTTAGTAGTTAGAATCGAACGCTTCCCACCAACACATGGCCATAAAACATTAAAGACAAAATAAACGAGTAAATTCAAAGCCAACATTCGACAAAGTCCCTCTCTGTGTAGTTGAATGATCAAATATGTATTTAGTGTGTTGAAGCTTTGGGGTTCTGGGTGTGTATATTCTACAGTATGGTAGCCATGCTCAGGACGGCTGGCGTTTCTGCCTTCCTGAATGCATGTGGACCACCGTGAAAGACGATGCTTCATCAGGCTCATGACTCAGGACCAAGCTATAGCCCCAGTGGAGGCACCCACGACACACTGGCCTCCACCACATCCCACTCACCCCTCCACCCAACGACCCCACCCACTCACACCCCTACCCCACCCACCCACCCACACATACCCCTACCCCACCCACTCACACATACCCCTACCCCACCCACCCGCACATACCCCTACCCCATCCACCTGCACATACCCCTACCCCACCCACCCGCACATACCCCTACCCCATCCACCCACACATACCCCTACCCCACCCACTCACACATACCCACCCACTCACACATACCCCTACCCCACCCACTCAGACATACCCCTACCCCACCCACCCGCACATACCCCTACCCCATCCACCCACACATACCCCTACCCCACCCACCCGCACATACCCCTACCCCACCCACTCACACATACCCACCCACTCACACATACCCCTACCCCACCCACCCGCACATACCCCTACCCCACCCACCCACACATACCCCTCCACCTCACCCCACTCACCCACGTGTCACACAGCAGATGATCAGCCTTACCCCCCCAGCCCTCCTCGTTCTATACATCTTCTAATGACATCACCGCTTCTCTTCCTCCATCCCATTGGCTGCCCCGATAAGACTGTATAGCAGTGAGTATGAAAGGAAAAAGCCCCGCCCCCCCCAAAGGATGACCAATGGGACAAAAGCTTTTTTGGGTGAGCCCCGGCGGGCGCCATTGCCTTGGCAAACAATAACGGTGAGGGACCCCCCCCACATTCCCTCCATAACCCCACTACATCATGTCAGGGCTCCACCCCCCTCTCCCTTACATTGCCTCATGATGTCGTCCCTCAGAACAGACATTATTATAAACCTACAGTTTGACAAAATGGTGCTTTATGGGGACCAAATCCCCCCCAGACCCACATCCCTTCACTTAGGGTTAGGGTTAGGGCTTTCATCGACACCTATGTTGCTTCACAGTGACGTGCGTCAAAGCGAGGACTTGACCGACTGTTTGACAGGATGGTGCGTTATGGGGACCGATGACAACAATTGTTTGGTCCACAATGTGGATTGCTTGTGGAGTTTAGCACAACGAGGATGATTTAATGGATCTATTCATGGATAATAACTATTATCAATTTATGTCGCTTTGTTTCTATTGGATTTAATAAAATATTGAAGGAACTGATAACAATGATAAACACAGGCATAGAATTGGTCTGCTTGTCTAAAATATAGCATTAGTAGCTAACCCCGTAGCCAGTACTCTGGGTTGTCCCATTGAAGGTGAGTATGGATGATGAGTTGGGGGGTAACACTGTGGTTGGTTACAGGTGATGTACTTCAGCTCCTTGTTCCCCTACGTGGTGCTGATCTGCTTCCTGGTTCGAGCCTTGCTGCTGAAGGGCTCATGGGATGGAATACGTCACATGTTCACACCCAAGGTAACGAGCGATCGGAGATCCTTTTCTAAGGTCACTGCGGACTCTAACTGTATTTCCCCATGTGTGCTCTATTTATTCCAAGTCTATGTGTTGAATTCGGTCGTTCAGCCTCACAACACAGCCAACGTCGACCCGATAATCTCAGCGGCACTGGGGCTGTACAAAATTCCACGACTACTCGGAACCCCGGTGTAACCGTTTGAGTTACCACGAAAACAGATCCATTATGTAACCGATACAACCAAAGGCATGTATTCATGGCAGCGCCGGACTCTGACTCGTTTCCACAATGCCTCAGTCGGCCAACCATCAGACCAAATCAAACCACAATAACAAGCCATTTCACGTTGAGCTCCTTGTGTCTGAGCAGCCTGTGTGTGTGTGTGTGTGTAGCTACAGTTTACAGTTTGGCTCTTGTGCGCACAATCTGGTTAGGGCTCATGTAACCCAAAGTGGTGATGTAAATAAAGGGGTGCTAATGATTATGTTCTAGTATGATGTAAGTTGTGCTACTAGGAAAGATGGGGCATCTTTCACCATCATTTGAAAGATGTGAAGGTGAAATCATCAACGAGCGAGGATTGGGAACTGGATTTGTCTCGGGGTAAAATGTACATGTTATGAAACAGTGGAAGAATTACATTGCACCGTGTCCATAATGGTATCCATTACATATAGGTTTTGTTTAGTTTGTGCCCACATAGTTAGCTGACCTGTGATTGGTTGCTCCTAGCATGTCCTGACCTGTGATTGGTTGCTCCTAGCAATGTCCTGACCTGTGATTGGTTGCTCCTAGCTGGAGATCATGCTGGAGGCCAAGGTGTGGCGGGAGGCTGCCACCCAGGTCTTCTTCGCGCTGGGCCTGGGCTTCGGGGGGGTGATCGCCTTCTCCAGCTACAACAAGCGGGACAACAACTGCCACTTCGACGCCGTGCTGGTGTCCTTCATCAACTTCTTCACCTCGGTGCTGGCCACGCTGGTGGTGTTCGCCGTGCTGGGCTTCAAGGCCAACATCATGAACGCCAAATGTGTCACCATGTAAGCACCCGCTTCTTCTGCTGCCTGGCTCTGCGCGTGTGTGTGCGCGTGTGTGTGCGCGTGTGTGGCCCTTTCTGCACAACGCATGTGTGTTTCAATACGGTAGAACGGAGAAACTAGAGTGACGTGTTTGAGTATTGAATTTAAAAACACACAAGCACGGTACTTCAACCGCCAACTGAATCCCGATTCATCTGGTTGAATCCAGGAGAAACGTGGATTAAACTCCAGAGATCGATTAGGGAGTCCATAGAGAGCTGACATCAGGCCTACAAGGCCTAGGGGTCCTTCTTTTAGCTTGAAAACACCGGCGGTACCACCGCGTGCTAACCTGGAGGCATGCTAACCTGGAGGCATGCTAACCTGGAGGCATGCTAACCTGGAGGCATGCTAACCTAGAGGCATGCTAACCTGGAGGTGCTAATCACCGACAGGGCAAACAACTCACTTCAGTCTTAACGTAGTCTCGTCACATAATGAATATGTTATTACGTCATGGAACCTGTTACTACACTGTAATAACATGTATAAAAAAGGAAATAGGGTTGTGTAATAACAAAATGTTCTTTAACGTAGTATTAGTCCTGGTACAAACCCTTTAGCATGCCTTGTTCCCTCCCAGGAACACAAAGAAGATTGTGGCGTTGCTAGGGAACCAGATCAGCCGCGACCTCATCCCCCACCACATCAACTTCAGCCAGGTGAGCGCCAAGGACTACCAGCAGATGACGGAGGTCATTAAGGGGGTGACGGAGGGAGACTACCCCAGTCTGGGCCTGGACACCTGCAGCATTGAGGAGGAGCTCAACAAGGTACACACACACACATAGGGAATCACACACACACACACACATATAGAGAAACACACACATATAGAGAAACACACACACACACACACATATGTAGAGAAACACACACACACACACATATAGAGAAACACACACACACACACACAGAGAAACACACACACTCATAGAGAAACACATACACACACACACACACATATAGAGAAACACACACACACATATAGAGAAACACACACACACACAGAGAAACACACACACTCATAGAGAAACACATACACACACATATAGAGAAACACACACACACAGAGAAACACACACACTCATAGAGAAACACATACACACATAGAGAAACACACACATATAGAGACACACACACACACACACACCCAAACCCATGCCCATGCCCATAACCACAGGCCATCATAAAGAATTATGTCCATGAGGAGTATCCTTTCATTCGATAGTTTTCTGAATGCATATTTCCGTGGGGTTACAGTCTGGACACTGAGATGATGGCAACAAGGCAAGGGTCAACTACGTCATCAAAATAAACGAGGCATAAATGTCCTAAACACTCATGTTCTATCCGTTACTAGCCGAGAGAGACGGGGAAGCCATGTAGCATAGGGCAGCAGAGCGGACTCAAACCTGCGTCCCTACAGGGCGTGTTGTCTACAGGGTCGCTTTCATTCGAATTTCCTTGAATTGAAGTGTCTCTCACACCGTTTGAATAATGGATGAAGTGTTAGACTGCTGTGTTGGCAACCCGTGTGTGGACGAAATGGGGACAAAACCCGAAACCAGGCTAAAGAGGGCATAATCGATGCTATCGTGTTTAAGGGACTGGGGAACAGTCCCTTAGCAAACATCTTAGCACCTTCGCAAACGTCCTCGTGATCACCGGGAGGCTTGAGGAAATGGGTCCGAGTTAGCATTTAAAAGACGAAGTTCATGCATGTAATCCAGCTCAAACAAAAGTGCATAAAATAAGAGCACAGAGACCGGACCACCTCCGGTGAATCACATGCGATTGGATTCGCCATTTCCGAACAGCTCCACGTTTCAGGGTTGGATGGGTATTTTGGGGGGGGGGGGGTTGGGGGGGGGAATCGCTCAAATTTATTGGCAGGTGATGTCACTTGCCATGCACAATATGACATCACTTGTGTATCATCCCCGTCCAAATGCCCTCCACACCCGTTTGCTTGCTGACCTTGTGTTGTGGAGGCCACAGCCAACAGCAGCCGTTGCGCCCTCTCTCTGCAGGCCGTGCAGGGCACCGGGCTGGCCTTCATAGCCTTCACGGAGGCCATGACTCACTTCCCGGCCTCCCCGTTCTGGTCGGTCATGTTCTTCCTCATGCTGATCAACCTGGGCCTGGGCAGCATGTTCGGCACCATCGAGGGCATCCTCACCCCGCTCATCGATACCTTCAAAGTGCGCAAGGAGTTCCTCACAGGTCAGTGGAGACACACCACCACCGCAGGGTCCGGATCCAGGATCTGGATCCAGGTCCAGATCCTGAGCATTGTGCTGCCGTTGAGACGTCCCTATACTGCTCTGCGTCACAAAGAGCCATAGTTAGACGGACGCGAGGCAATGATACAAGACGGACGATCCATCATAAAGTGTGTACAGTATATACAACATAAAAAGCCATTCAATCACAAAACCCTAAAAGCTATTGCAGGTGAAAATAGTGTGCATGTGCGTGTCTGTGGTCCTTTAAGTTAATTCAAATAAATTGAAATACACATGCACAGTACTCGACCACCAATTGAATCCAGCTTCATCCAGTTGAATCCAGGTGAAATATTCTCACTAGATCTTTACTCCTGTCTTTGTGTTAACTCCCAGTCTTAACATGCGTCATGAGTAACATGTAGCCCTGTCAAGGTCATGGGGCCTGCAGATAGATGTCAGTGTTTGGATAGGGTTTAAAGCGAGGGTAAGCTATGTGGAGAGACATCCCTCTTCTGTGTTGCTCCTCAAGCTTCTTCCCTTTAATACTTTTAAGGGGCTAGGGGGTGGTAAAATGTGGTCGGTGAAGCCCTTTGAGCAACTGGGATTAAGGGCTGTACTAATAAAATGGACCGGACTGGAGTACTCTGGGCGTACCGTGGCGCCTGCGTTTGGAGATTGCGTGGGTGAGTTGAGGGCGGTTTGGTCCAGATCTTTAGCCCGCAGCACTGTGTTCCAGTGGGCTGCTGCCTGCTGGCCTTCCTGATCGGCCTGCTGTTCGTCCAGCGCTCGGGGAACTACTACGTGGCCATGTTCGACGACTACTCTGCCACTCTGCCCCTGCTGATCGTGGTCATCCTGGAGAACGTGGCCGTCGCCTGGGTCTACGGCGTGGACAGGTAGGTTGCGGAAGAACCTCGACTAGGACTTCCACGATTGACCATGAACACTTTGATCAAAGGCTTCCCTTTGTGTAAAGTTTGCTGGGACGATTTTGTCACCCGTTTTAACGATGGGGCAAATTGATTGCATGCACAGATTACAACTCAAACTCAAAGATTGTATGTGTCTTTTCTTTTGTAAAGAAGTGCATCCACTTGCAAGTAACCGGAAGGAAGGCCGAACCAAACATAGATCATAAGGTTTCTGCGAAGCCCATGCATGTAACCGTTGGGAACCCCCAAGCTCCATCGTGTGATCTCACCCCCCCACGGCGCCCTCTCCGTCTCCCCCCTCCTCCCCAGGTTCTTTGAAGACCTGAAGGACATGCTGGGCTTCACTCCGTTCCGCTTCTACTACTACATGTGGAAGTACGTCACCCCCCTCCTGCTCCTGGTGCTGCTGGGCTCCAGCCTCATCCAGCTGTGCATGACCCCGCCCAGCTACAGCGCCTGGATCCAAGACCTGGTGAGTGAGCCCTCTGGAGACCAGGGTCCATGACCTGCTCCCCCTCTCTGGAGACCAGGGTCCATGACCCACTCCCCCTCACCTCTCTGGAGACCAGGGTCCATGACCCACTCCCCCTCACCTCTCTGGAGACCAGGGTCCATGACCCACTCCCCCTCACCTCTCTGGAGACCAGGGTCCATGACCCACTCCCTCTCACCTCTCTGGAGACCAGGGTCCATGACCCACTCCCCCTCGCCTCTCTGGAGACCAGGGTCCTCCCCTCACCTCTCTGGAGACCAGGGTCCATGACCCACTCCCCCTCACCTCTCTGGAGACCAGGGTCCATGACCCACTCCCTCTCACCTCTCTGGAGGTGTTCTGTGTTTTAACACTGGATTTACTGCAAGGTGCAAAGTGAGGATGTCCATCCATTAGGAAGAAATGCCTTGTGATTATGCTGCAAACCAATTTCCCCACGGGGAATAAACAAAGTGTCTCTCTCTCTCTATTCAGAATAGAGGGTGTAGTATACCTCTTGAGGTTACTTGTACACCACAGTACACACAGCTCCCTTTAGATATAATCAGTGAATTCAAATAACAGAATGGGGAGACGACAGAAGGGAGGAAGAGGTAAATAAAGTTTGACCGATCGTGTTGACTATGAGGTGGGATTAGTTCAACGCAACATCTGGGGACGTTTGTTGTGTTAGTTGTTCTCCAGTGGGCCGACAACAGCCCAGTTAAGAGTCATGTGTCTGGGTGCCAGCTCAGTTGGGAAAGACTCAACCAGGATGATCACCTTGGTGATGAGACACACCCGCAGCAGGACAACGAGTGGCTCATCTTCCTGCCGGGCTCTCTGACGGCCCTTCTTCAGTTGAATACTTCGTTTGAATGCGATTGAGTGATACTCGCCGTTTCCTTTCTGGCAGAGGTCAAACCAAACGGTCAATCCAATAGTTTGACGGCGGAGTGCCTTGGCCTTGCTTGCAGTATAACCCTCGCTCTCCGTTGCTCCCCAGGCCGTGGAGAAGACGGTGGTGTTCCCGCCGTGGGGCGTGGTCGTCTGCATCTCCCTGGTGGTGACGGCCATCTTGCCCGTGCCCATCGTGTTCCTCCTGCGCTACTGCAACGTCATCGACGACAGCGTGGGCGGGGCGTCGGCCGTGTCCTACAAGAAGGGCCGCATCATCAAGGAGACCTCGAGGCCCGGCGAGGACGACGACGCCAGCCTCATCCACGGCCGCTCGCCCAGTGAGGCGCCCTCGCCAATGCCCGGCAACAGCATCTACCGCAAGCCCACCGGGACTGGGGGCCCGGACTCCGACACCGCCCCCAACGGTCGCTACGGCATCGGCTACCTGATGGCGGAAATGCCCGACATGCCCGAGTCTGACCTCTGAAGGTCCAGACCCCTGGAGGTCTTAACCCCTGGAGGTCCGGACCCCTGGAGGTCTTAACCCCTGGAGGTCCGGACCCCTGGAGGTCCAAACCCCTGGAGGTCCAGACCTCTGAAGGTCCAGACCCCTGGAGGTCCCGACCTCTGAAGGTCCAGACCTCTGAAGGTCCAGACCCCTGGAGGTCTTAACCCCTGAAGGTCCAGACCCCTGGAGGTCCGGACCCCTGGAGGTCCGGACCCCTGGAGGTCCGGACCCCTGGAGGTCTTAACCCCTGAAGGTCCAGACCCCTGGAGGTCCCGACCCCTGAAGGTCCAGACCCCTGGAGGTCCGGACCCCTGGAGGTCTTAACCCCTGGAGGTCCGGACCCCTGGAGGTCCGGACCCCTGGAGGTCCAAACCCCTGGAGGTCCCGACCCCTGGAGGTCCAGACCCCTGGAGGTCCCGACCTCTGAAGGTCCGGCCCCCCCAGCCTATCCACCCCCATCTCGCGTGCATTTAGCTGTCCAAACATCCCCTATACATATGATATATATTTTTAACCTGTACTGTATATTCTTTGTAGATATCGTAGCTGCTCTCCATCTCTCTTTTGTCTGGACCCCTTTGCGATGGTTCCATCTTACAAATGGTATGTCCTTACTGGTTTTATTTGTTGTTCTCCATAACTGGGATGTGTTCCTCTACCCATCTCTAGTCCTCCCCCCCCCCCCCAACCCCAGGCCCGCCCCCGTAGACCCACCCGGTCGGGTGGATGTTAGCAATAAGGTGACCGCAAGGCAGACCTACTTCCTGCCACCCGGTAGTCTCTAAGAAGAGGGCATCCGTAAAGAAGACGGGACTGGGGGGTGGGTAGCGGTTCGGTCCCGGGAGCAACGGTTGAAGCGGGATCCACCTCCGGGTTCGGTTGTAAATACGGGTCAGGGTTAGGTGTACATAATGAACCCAGACTGCTGGCTGACATGTACCGGGTTTAGAAGCACTGTAGCCACACTGCGTTGGGTCCGGTCAGCCCCGCCTCCATATTCCACAGGACCGGCCTCCGATTGGCTATGATGAAATCGACCAATAGAGGGCCTGCAGGACAGTGATTGGACTACACGAGTTGACTTGTTTGATGTTACTGAAGGGTGGCCAGACTCGCGTAGGACCCCAGAAGGCGTAGTCCAGTCAACGGGATAGTCAGGCTTGTGTACCGACCCCATGGTTTAAGACTTGGAAGATCTAGCGCAAACACAAAAACGTTGGTGTTGAAAACCAATCAAACGACTCAACAAATCTGTGCCTAAATGATTTATATTTGTTTATAGAATACACGGTGGTTGTATATTTAAGGTATTCTGTAAATATAATATATAAATATTATAAATATATTTATCTGGATAATTTGGTTATCAGAACAGTGTTTCTATGGCTCAGAAGTGCTTGGGATGTGAACGCCGGTTTTCTTTTGTATCGTGTACTAATATGCTGTCATGTATCCGAGGTGTGAGTCCTCAAACTGTATATACTTTTTCCATCAAATGGCTTAAAATGCAATGCCGCGCCCCCTCCCCCCCCCCCCCCCCCCCCCCCCCCCCGCCCCCGTGAGATTAAACTGCAGACGCGGTCTCTGCTCGTCAATGCTCCCGGTGTCGTGTCTCTCGCTCTGTTCCCCGTCTAATCCGAGGCTAGGTGAAGTGACTGACAGTGAAGCGCTGAATGTCAACGTGTAGTAACGGTGCCACCTATAAAGTCTCTTCTTTGAGTACGTTTAGTAACAGTAGCAGGGTTTTATGGCGGCCTGGTCATTGACGTAATCATTTATGGCAATTGTCCAATTAAAAACTGCTAATGGAACTAAAAGTATCTAGTGGGATACAATTAATGTTATGAAGACAATAGAGTCAATGTGGTGCATAAAATATATTTAAGATTTGTTTAAAACATGTCAGACAACAATGACAACACACAGCACTGCCTAGCAACCCAGCATGCAACCCAAACCAACAGGAAACAAGCACGAGAATAAATAACCAGACGTTGGATCGCACAGGATTCATGTGCTTTGGCTCAGGTCCTCTTCCGGTCTCTGGATATCAAAGCTTTTAAAAAGAAAAGGTCCAGATTGTTGGACATGATGAGGTCATGTGGCCTTTACCCTTCATCTAACAATGAGAAAAGTCTTCACAGCTTTGCCTGTCAGCGAGTTGCTTGACTTATAGCTTCAGAAGGTAAACAATCTTCTTTAGTGTGTAGTGAAGGCACTCTGGGCTTCAATCCCTTTATGAAGACCATTCTGTGGACAATATAACAAATGCAGCAGTTAAAACAAACTAGTCATTAGTTAGAAGTTATAGGGAGAAAATACAACTTGTGATATTGTGCACACTAAGTTTTAAAATAACTATTTAAACTATTACAATTTCACTATCTCGACTACAATTTTACATCTAACATATTGTAAACAGTATTTCTAGTTTCATTACTTTAATATCTACCAGAATAGTCATCATTATGTATAATATGTAGTATTATATCATAAAAAAAAAAAAAATCACATAAGCAGTCGGCCATAGATTCACTTTCAAGACAGGAATTCATATTCTACTCTTGAGAGGCTTCTGCAGACAAAAGACAGAAACGACCAAAATAAATCAACGAATACACTAAAAATAGGTATAAGGTAGGATCTAAAGGACAACTATACAGATTACTTACGACGTCTTGATCGTCGGCAGACAAACCACTGAACACATTATTTAAGGGTTTGGCTGAGCTTTGAGCTACGTTCTACCAGAACCGCTCTGAGGAACAAAAACAACGGACATCTCCAGCATCGAAGGAACACAATGCATCTGCATCCGAGCAGAAGGTTTTGGTTTACAGCGGATAACAATCATGTTGTGGTTAGGCTGTTCGACTCCCACCAGCTGAAAGGTGCTGGGTTTAAGACCCGATGTCTAACCTGTAGTAACCTTGTGTAAACGCCCTATCATCCCTCATGACCTGTATCTGAGTCCACCCTAAGCTGCTTCTGAGTCCACCCTAAGCTGCTTCTGAGTCCACCCTAAGCTGCTTCTGGCTTAAAGAGTCTGAGAGGTAAGAAGGGACAGCAGGTGAGGAGGGACAGGTGAGGTGAGACAGGTGAGAAGGGACAGGTGAGGTGAGACAGGTGAGAAGGGACAGGTGAGGTGAGACAGGTGAGGACGCAGGAGAACGGTTGATTCACATACTGAGCAGCCGGTTCAGTCTTGACGGAGCTGGTCTCTCATCTTGGCCGTGATCTCCGCCCGCAGCTCGCAGTGCCTCCGTAGCTCCTTCACCTCCTGCGGCAGGGCGGCGCTCCACACCGTCAGCACCGACTCCTCCTCTGGGCCGCGAAACAAACGCACCCACCACACACGAACGATACAGACACAAGGTTAACTCAATGTGAAGATCTGCGCGAGGAACCGGAGTCTTTAGCGAAGAGCGAAGTGTAGGGGACTCACCCCACTGTTTCCTGTCTCTCCTGGTTCTTCTGCCCAGAACCAGGACCAACCGGTTCGGGTTCAGGGTTTCTGTTCCAATCACACAAATGTGGAGCATTTATGAACGAGGAACATCAAGTCAAAGAGTAGCATGTGGACATGCACATCTGTATGAATAATCCCCTATATTTTGGTTGCAATAAGACAGTACCTTCTTTACTTTCTTTGAGAGCACATGAATAACAACAAGCACATCAAACTACGCATCTGGAAGCAGGATATGGTTCAACACGATTCTGCGTCATCTCATTTTCACTTCTTCACCAATAAGCAGCCAGGCCTGTCTAAACGTGCGGCCCACAGCGTGCGCCAAACTCCTGCATCTAACGTCGCATTCGTGAGACGTATTCAAATAAAACAATAATAAAAGAAATCCTTCTTTTTAAGAAGATAAAAAAATTCAAATAACGAAGATGCAAATAATAATACAAAACGTTTCAACTATGAAAACAAGCTGAAAAGGTGAAACCCCAGGAGGAGCTGATTGGACGGCGTGCGGACCTAGGAGCGCGGGGGCCATGCAGCGTATGGAGTGGCAGTGGGGGGCCACGACGTGCAGCGCCTGGTGCGTGGCCAGCTCCAGCAGCAGCAGGTGGCCCCCCTTGGTGCCCACCCAGAGCGCGTTGCCGTTCAGGACCAGCAGCACCTTCACGCTGGCCCAGGACGAGGAGCTGACTCTGGTGGGGACCTCCAGGGGCACCCTGCTGCCCTGTCTGGGGAGGGGGGAGGGGGGGGGGGAGAAAAAAGAAAAAGGGAGAAAGAAAACAACAAATAGAGAATGACAAGAGTGTGAGTTTGGTGGCATCTATGGGTCAGATCAACTGTGTGTACCTGATGAGGTGTGTGTGTGTGTGTACACGCGTGTGTGTGTGTGTGTGTGTGTGTATACCTGATGAGGTGTGCCACGTCGATGGAGTCCAGCATCCTGTGGCTCTTCTTGTCCCAGACCTGCAGCGTGTGACTGTGGGCCGTGCTCACGTACACATGATTATCTACCGCCAGCTGAGACACACAGCTCGCTGTCCTCTGGTGCCTGCACACACACACACACACACACACACACACACACACACACACACACACACACACACACACACACACACACACACACACACACACACACACACACACACACACACACACACACACACACACACACACACACACACGGTCATGTACGGGCAGGAAAGCCCCTGAATCTTAATGCTCTTGCTGGATTGTGCGTGCCAGTGTTCTGGGGCGTAACCGGGCAGCCTGCTGGCCCACTCACTGCAGGGAGGCTCTGGTGTCCAGGGTCCTGCTGACCTCGTAGTCCGCCGAGAACGAGAGCACCCGGGCCCCGCAGCCCGCCCACACGGCGCTGCGGTCCAGCGAGTGCCCCGATTGGCCCAGACAGACCACGGGGGTGTCGACGCTGCCCACACGGAGGATCTTGACTGGCTGGCCGTTGGCCTGCTGAGAGGAGGAGGGGGAGGGGTTATCACCATTTTCTCAGCGACTAATACATAGCAAATAGCATAGCTCTTTGATTAGCCAGTGCAGGGAAGCACGGGCGTAGTATAGCCCAGCATCACATTCAAATCATCCTTTATACGATCCGTTGTGTTAGATGAACCATGCAGTGCTCACTGTGAGGGCCGCGTCCTCGTAAACGCTGAGGGTTCCGTCGGCCGCGCCCGCTAACAGGTAACTCCTCCTCTGGCTGAGCAGCAGGGGAAACACAAGGTACGTCATGCACGTGGCTGGTGTGTGTGTGTGTGTGTGTGTGTGTGTGTGTGTGTGTGTGTGTGTGTGTGTGTGTGTGTGTGTGTGTGTGTGTGTGTGTGTGTGTGTGTGTGTGTGTGTGAGCTCACCTGCGTGGTGGGTGTGTGTGGAAGAACAGTGAGGTGACAGCGTCGGAGACCCCCTGCAGGTTGTGGTGTGTCGCGGCGTCCCGACCGCTGATCACCACCAGAGAGCCCGCCTGGGTGCCCGCCACCAGCCAATCACAGACCTCGCCCGGAAGCTGGACGCTCACCAGGCATAGGACAGGGCTGCTGTCAATCACCTTTAAGGGGCGGGAGGAGAATATATAAGATTATATATGTGGTGGTCTACCTGTGTGGTGGTAGTCTACCTGTGTGGTGGTCTACCTGTGTGGAGGTCTACCTGTGTGATGGTGGTCTACCTGGGGTGGTCTACCTGTGTGATGGTCTACCTGTGGTGGTCTACCTGTGAGGTGGAGGTGGTCTACCTGTGATGGAGGTGGTTTACCTGTGTGGAGGTCTACCTGTGTGGAGGTGGTCTACCTGTGTGGAGGTCTACCTGTGTGGAGGTGGTCTACCTGTGGTGGTCTACCTGTGTGGAGGTGGTCTACCTGTGTGGAGGTCTACCTGTGTGGAGGTGGTCTACCTGTGTGGAGGTCTACCTGTGTGGAGGTGGTCTACCTGTGTGGAGGTCTACCTGTGTGGAGGTGGTCTACCTGTGTGGTGGTCTACCTGTGTGGAGGTGGTCTACCTGTGGTGGTCTACCTGTGTGGAGGTGGTCTACCTGGGGTGGTCTACCTGTGTGATGGTCTACCTGTGGTGGTCTACCTGTGTGGTGGTAGTCTACCTGTGTGGTGGTCTACCTGTGTGGTGGTCTACCTGTGTGGTGGTCTACCTGTGTGGTGGAGGTCTGGGTCTCCAGGTGGATCGTGGTGACGGAGCCTATCCTCTTGGTGCTGCTGCCCCCCCCCAGCCAGGCCCTGGGGCCGGGCTGCAGACCACAGCCCTCCCCGCCCGGGTCCACGACCAGGCACTCTGCCACCCCAGGAGACACCACCTCCCTGAGCAGACACAGCATCTCCCCAGAGTTCAGCCTGTCAAAGAGCTGCACACACACACACACACACACACACACACACACACACACACACACACACACACACACACACACACACACACACACACACACACACACACACACACACACACACACACACACACACACACACACACAGTAAGCAGCAGGAAGTAGTGCATATGGTAGGTCAACATTCTCAAGATGTCCCCTGGTCCTTTGGGGAGATTATCTCTTACCTAACCCTGACCTTTAGAGGGTTTAGGGATGGGGGGGGGGGGGGGGGGGGGGGGGGGGTTATAATCTGGCCTGCGAAGCCCTTTGATGTGTTGGGATTTCATAGTAAAAGACAAATGATGTGCACCAGATGCACTACCTGCCCTCTTGGGCTGATGCTAAACCGCATTTTGCGGCCTAGTACATGAGTCCAAGATGACCATGGAGTCATTTCTCTGACCTGGTCGGACGTGGGCCGGTCCTGAGGTCCTTCCTCTAAGCAGTCCTTCATCAGCGCCTGAAGGCCCGGCCAGGGGCAGCAGCCGTAGTGCTGGATCGGGTCTGGGGGGGAACAGATACGGTCAAGACCCTCAGCACCCTGTCGGCGGTGAGCACTTGCCAGCACAGCACTAGATACAGAAGTACAGCAGTGAGCGCTGTGAAAGCCCCTCAATGGCTTCAGACGGAGGGCCTACCTGGCAGCTTTCCCTGCACCACGATCTCGTCGAACTCGCTGGGGAACTTCACGCCGTCCGAGATGCGCTGGCCGCAGGTCAGCAGGTCGTACAGGAAGAGGCCGAAGGAGAAGATGTCCGCCTGCTGGTTGTACACCACGTTGCCCCGCGCCACCTCAGGGGCCCTGAACCCTGGTTTATGAAGACAACAACGTTCACCTCAGGCTGATGATGTAGCGTAGCAATACGTAGCATAGCATGATGTAGCCTAGCATGATGTAGCGTAGCATGATTTAGCCTAGCATGTTATAGCGTAGCATGATGTAGCATAGCATGATGTAGCATAGCATGATATAGCATAGCACGATGTAGCGTAGCATCATGTAGCGTAGCATGATGTAGCGTAGCATGATGTTGCCTAGCATGCTATAGCGTAGCATGATGTAGCGTAGCATGATGTAGCATAGCATGATGTAGCCTAGCATGATGTAGCCCAGCCCCAGTGCACCTGGTGTGCCCTCAGCGCTCCGGACTCCCATGCTGCAGCAGTACTGGGCGATGCCGTAGTCGGTGATCTTGGCGATGATGTCAGAGTTGCTCTTGAGGTTGAAGATCAGGACGTTGTGGGGCTTCAGGTCCCGGTAGATGATCATGGCGGAGTGGAGGTATCTGAGGAGGTATCAGAGAACACGGGCAGGACCTGCATCAGCGTGCATTCATCAGGTAACACGTCACAACACGAGCGTGCACTGCGAACGGCGGTGCTAATCAGATATCATCATCCCATCATCAGCT
The DNA here is from genome assembly GCA_026745465.1 of Lota lota. NCBI lineage: Eukaryota > Metazoa > Chordata > Actinopteri > Gadiformes > Lotidae > Lota > Lota lota. The sequence goes on along the minus strand of JACYXH010000705.1, from coordinate 871,803 downwards.
TAGAAGAAGTGTACACTTATTGAAGTGTAAGTGAACAACCTGTTTCGGCTAGAATTCAAATACTAAGAGGTAAACAAATTATAATGTTTTGGGCTGAGAGTTCTAGGAAGGCCGGGGGGGGGGGGGGGGGGGGGGGGGGGGGGACGTGTTGTCACCATGGTAACAGCTAACGGCAAAATTGTAATCCTTTTTCTTTTAAGTTAGTACCGTCATTGTGTATTGGCGTTATAATGAGCAATGTTTTAGAGTTCTGCTGTAACACAGTAGGACTGCTGGATCAGAGGTTCTGCTGTAACACAGTAGGACTGCTGGATCAGAGGTTCTGCTGTAACACAGTAGGACTGCTGGATCAGGAGTTCTGCTGTAACACAGTAGGACTGCTGGATCAGAGGTTCTGCTGTAACACAGTAGGACTGCTGGATCAGAGGTTCTGCTGTAACACAGCAGGACTGCTGGATCAGGAGTTCTGCTGTAACACAGTAGGACTGCTGGATCAGAGGTTCTGCTGTAACACAGTAGGACTGCTGGATCAGAGGTTCTGCTCTAACATAGTAGGACTGCTGGATCAGGAGTTCTGCTGTCACACAGTAGGACTGCTGGATCAGAGGTTCTGCTGTAACACAGCAGGACTGCTTGGTTCCCGGTGTGGGGTGACCCAGGTGAACCAGTACCTCAGTCCATCAGCCACCTGCAGGGCGATCCGGTGCTGCAGCTTCTGGTTCAGGTGCTCAAACAGGGACTCCAAGGACCCCCGCGGAGCGAGCTCCATGACCAGGAGCCTGGGGGACACCCCGGCCGCCAGCAGGCCCACCAGGCTGGGGTGGTGGAGGCGGCCCAACACCACCAGCTCCTAGAGGCGGGGACCAGGGTTAAGACAGAAGGGGGGGACCAGGGTTAAGACAGAAGGGGGGGACCAGGGTTAAGACAGAAGGGGGGGACCAGGGTTAAGACAGAAGGGGGGGGACCAGGGTTAAGACAGAAGGGGGGGACCAGGGTTAAGACAGAAGGGGGGGGACCAGGGTTAAGACAGAAGGGGGGGACCAGGGTTAAGACAGAAGGGGGGGGACCAGGGTTAAGACAGAAGGGGGGGACCAGGGTTAAGACAGAAGGGGGGGACCAGGGTTAAGACAGAAGGGGGGGGGGACCAGGGTTAAGACAGAAGGGGGGGACCAGGGTTAAGACAGAAGGGGGGGACCAGGGTTAAGACAGAAGGGGGGGGACCAGGGTTAAGACAGAAGGGGGGGGACCAGGGTTAAGACAGAAGGGGGGGGGACCAGGGTTAAGACAGAAGGGGGGGACCAGGGTTAAGACAGAAGGGGGGGGACCAGGGTTAAGACAGAAGGGGGGGGACCAGGGTTAAGACAGAAGGGGGGGACCAGGGTTAAGACAGAAGGGGGGGGACCAGGGTTAAGACAGAAGGGGGGGACCAGGGTTAAGACAGAAGGGGGGGGACCAGGGTTAAGACAGAAGGGGGGGACCAGGGTTAAGACAGAAGGGGGGGACCAGGGTTAAGACAGAAGGGGGGGACCAGGGTTAAGACAGAAGGGGGGGGGACCAGGGTTAAGACAGAAGGGGGGGACCAGGGTTAAGACAGAAGGGGGGGACCAGGGTTAAGACGCAGGGGGGACGACGACAGATGGACCAGGGTTAAGATGGGGTGGGGGGGCAGGGGCAGATGGACCCGGGTTAAGATGGGGTGGGGGGGCAGGGGCAGATGGACCCGGGTTAAGATGGGGGGGGGCGGGAGCAGATGGACCCGGGTTAAGATGGGGGGGGGGCGGGAGCAGATGGACCCGGGTTAAGATGGGGGGGGGGGGGGCGGGAGCAGATGGACCCGGGTTAAGATGGGGTGGGGGGGCGGGGGCAGATGGACCCGGGTTAAGATGGGGGGGGGCGGGAGCAGATGGACCCGGGTTAAGATGGGGGGGGGGGGGGGCGGGAGCAGATGGACCCGGGTTAAGATGGGGGGGGGCAGGGGCAGATGGACCCGGGTTAAGATGGGGGGGGGGGCGGGAGCAGATGGACCCGGGTTAAGATGGGGGGGGGGGGGGGCGGGAGCAGATGGACCCGGGTTAAGATGGGGGGGGGGGGCGGGAGCAGATGGACCCGGGTTAAGATGGGGGGGGGGGGCGGGAGCAGATGGACCCGGGTTAAGATGGGGGGGGGGGCGGGAGCAGATGGACCCGGGTTAAGATGGGGGGGGGGGGCTTCTGCGCGCTGCAAGTGTGCGACGACCCCAACGACCCTCGTTGCTACTCAGTACACGCCCCTTTCTGTGGCCAACGGCCTCCGCGCGCCGACCTCTGACCTGGAGCTAGTCCTGAGGTACCTGTCTGAGCAGCCGGTGGACGTGGAGCTCCGAGGCGTGCTTGTTGAACATCTTCACGGCGACCTCCTCGTTCCTGTAGACTCCGCGATACACGGTCCCAAAGCCCCCGTCGCCTGCGAAACACACAGGGGCCCATGCTGACAAGCTGCAGGGAGACTCCAGGCATGTACAGGACACCAACATCCAGCAGGAGTTGGGGGACACACCGGCACACTCAATTCAGAGCAGGTCCAGACCCAGGGAATAATGCCCTATGACAGAACACCTGTGGTCTGCTACTATGCCACCGACGCACTGGTTAATAGTTCAATAACGCCGTCAAAATAAAACGCAAAAAAACCAGACTGTTGGTAATCTGTGTTTCTCTTTCTCTGGACGTTTTCGTAACCCCTTCCTATGTAAAAAAAAGCCCAGCGGTTAACAGCATCATGAGACTGGACCCCCCCCCCCCCCCCCCACACCTAGCAGGTGGTCCTTAGAGAGGTCCACCTCCAGCGCCTGGGGGTCCAGGATGGTCCAGGCAGGCTGGTCGCTCAGGACCAGGTCCGGGGCCACCTGGGAGATGGGGAGGGTGCATCGGTGGTCGTCTGGGTTCACCAGCAGGAAATCTGCTCCGGCGGGAGACAAATGACATTCATTGCGAACGTTCATTCTCATTTTATATTAGCATTTACGTATGGGCAACACATGCCCCTGAAAAGCTTACGCTGCATTAAGAGTGAGATTACATTCTACTATTACAACAGTTAGATATTACAACATTCATTTCAAACGTCATTCATTTAATATGATTAAGGTCTCAGGCTCCGCCCCAAACAGATCCAGTTATGCCTTGTGTTTGCCGCCGGCAAACACAAGGCATAACTGGATCGGTTTGGGGAGAGAGGAGGAGAGGAGAGGAGAGGAGAGGGCTGAAGTGGTGTGTGTGTGTGTGTGAAGCACACACACACACACACACACACACACACAGACAGAGAGAGCCAGACAGACAGACAGACAGACAGACAGAGACAGAGAGACAGAGACAGAGACAGAGACAGAGACAGAGAGAGAGACAGAGAGACAGACAGAGAGAGAGAGAGAGACAGAGAGAGAGACAGAGAGAGAGAGACAGACAGAGAGAGAGACAGAGACAGACAGAGAGAGAGAGAGAGACAGAGAGAGAGACAGACAGACAGAGAGAGAGAGAGACGGGGGGGCTGACCGTTGTTGAAGTGCGTAAGCAGGTCCTCCAGCAGGATCTTGGTCCCCTCCTGGTCGTCCCGGAAGCTGTAGAGGGCCCACTTCTTCAGGAGCGCCTCCCCGCTGCCATGGATGTCTGTGTTCAGGAGACCCGGGAACCACTCCTCCAGCAGGGAGTCCACATGATCCACCACCTGGCCCAGCAGCGCCCGACCTGGGGGAGGTGGAGGAGGGGAGGGAGGTGGAGGAGGGGAGGGAGGTGGAGGTGGAGGAGGAGGAAGGTGGAGAGGGAGATGGAGGAGGAGGAGAGGGAGATGGAGGAGGAGGAGAGGGAGATGGAGGAGAGGCGGAAGAGTGGGAGGAGGAGGAGGAGGTGGAGGAGAGGAGGAAGAGTGGGAGGAGGAGGTGGAGGAAGAGGAAGAGAGGGAGATTGAGGAGGAAGAGGGAGGTGGAGGAAGAGTGGGAGGAGGAGGTGGAGGAAGATGAAGAGAGGGAGATTGAGGAGGAAGAGGGAGGTGGATGAGGAGAGGGAGGTGGAGGAAGAGGGAGGTGGATGAGGAGAGGGAGGTGGAGGAAGAGGGAGGTGGATGAGGAGAGGGAGGTGGAGGAAGAGGGAGGTGGATGAGGAGAGGGAGGTGGAGGAAGAGGGAGGTGGAGGAGAAGCGGGAGGAATTTTTATGTTTGGACCATGACCCCATTTTAGAGTCTGAAATGCTTTGTGACCTAATGTCTCACATTTGCTTCTAGTCCAATTTTGATCGTCTGCTTTGACGGTTCTGTCACACCTCAGTGAGGAGCTGTGGATGAAAGCTGAATCTAGACCTAAGGGGAGTGGGATGGAGGGCAGCCTGGCCAGTACAGCGTGGCGTGCGCCAGCGAGCGTACCTCTCTGTGAGCAGGGCACGGTGATCTTGATGAAGCTGGACGAGCTGTCCTCCAGAGAGGCCGCCTCCAGCAGGCAGTAGGCGTCTGGAGACCAGCTCAGGTACACCCCCCGACGCCAGTAGATCCTGTTAGCACGCATAGCTCTGTCTGGAACACACACACACACACACACACACACACACACACACAGGATATTTAAAAACGGTCAGTTTACCTATCATACTGGACATTGTCATTCCAACCTTTTTAAATCAACTTAACATTAGCCCAGGCAATGCCTCTAACCATGTAGCCCTCCCATGCCCCCCCCCCCCTCATGGACCCCTCCCATGCCCCCCCTCATGTACCCCTCCCATGCCCCCCCTCCCATGCCCCCCCTCCCATGCCCCCCCCCCTCATGGACCCCTCCCATGCCCCCCCCTCCCTGGGTCGGTGTTCACGGTACCTCTGCCACAGAGCAGGTGGGACGAGACCTCCAGCAGGCGGTTGATCTGCCGCGGCCAGAAGCCCAGGGGGAAGAAGGGCATCTCGTACAGACGCACCGTCACCTCCGAGGCCTCGCAGTGGGGCAGCTCGATGCCGGGCCGGTCCTCCGAGAGGCTGGGGAGGGACACGGAGGGTCACGCCGGGTCTCTCCTGACATACGGAGCGCTTGCACTGTCCACGCCTCAGAAACACAGTCCACCCGCTCCACCCACTCCACGGGCGGAGGAGGCTGTGCAGAGGTTTGCCTTTTTTATTGAAAATATCCACCTGGATATTTTCAATAAAAAGGCCAACCTCTGCACAGCCTCCTCCGCCTGCTGGTCCAAACATAAAAATCGGCCTCCTGCCTCCTCCTCCACCTCCCTTTTCCTTTTGTTATTGAAAACAGCCAGGTTTAAAACCTGGAATGCGTCCTTCTAAAGCCTGCGCAGGAGACTCCTAGGACATTAGGGTAGGAGGTTAGGGACCACCTGCTGGGCACCAGGAGCTGGTCGTCACCAAAGGGCAGAGCGATGTGGAACCTCTCCAGCAGTCTGAAGAGCTGCGTCAGGTGGCTCCTGGGGAAGCTCCTGCCCTCCAGCAGCAGCTTCTCCACCAGGGGGCGCTGCAGGACCCCTTTAGGGTGCTCCCACACGCCCACGCTCCTCAACGGCAGCTTCTGGGGACCGCAGTAGAGATCATATCGGTGAGTGCTGTGTGTTCATTTGTGAGTTCTCTCTCTCTCTGTGTGTGTGTGTGTGTGTGAGTTCTCTCTCTCTGTGTGTGTGTGTGTGTGTGTGTGTGTGTGTGTGTGTGTGTGTGTGTGTGTGTGTGTGTGTGTGTGTGTGTGTGTGTGTGTGTGTGTGTGTGTGTGTGTGTGTGTGTGTGTGTGTGTGTGTGTGTGTGTGAGAATTAATTTAAAAAAGAAGTGCCGTAGTTAGGATTCAAGAGCAATACTTTGAGTGTAATGTGTTAGAAATGATCTACCCAGCTGTCAGCTACTAGTGAGTGAAATGCTCTGCGAGAGTATCTGCTCTGGTGGACTACAAAAGAGCCCAGCATGCACTGTGAGCTGTGCATGCCGTCTGGAGGATGGCCCGTACCTGGGAGATGATGTTGCACAGCCACTGTGGGTCTATGAAGTACAGCTCTCGGAGCTGCAGCACCGGGTCCTCAAAGTGCAGGAGCACCCCTATCCAAACCCAGCACACACAGAGGGTCACATCTTCCCCCCTCCCTCTTTCAATACAACACACTGCATAGCAGAGGCTGCCCTTCAACACATAAATATCCCACCCTGTTTTCCTGGGTCTTATATTGACTGGTGTGGGCAGGATAGTGGTCAGGGTGTGGTCTCCCAGACCAAAAAGCAGACCTAATGTCCGCACTTACTGTATGTTTGTACGTCCTGGCACTTAAAAAATAAAATAGTACTTAGCATTGTGTAGCATCTTATCCTAGCTATCGTTGATGTATGCGGGGAATGGGTTAAACTAGCAATTGTAAGTTCTTGGCACTGGTTCTATGAACATCCTTACTGTACCGACAGCAAAATGTTGTTGTTTATCTTTCTTCTGACAAATGTACTTATTGTAAGTCGCTTTGGATAAAAGCGTCTGCCAAATGCCCTAAATGCAAGTGTAAATGTGAGGGGAAAAAAAAAAAGCACTGGGTTCGAGTCCCTATGTCTGAAGCACACCTGTAGGCCTTCTTTTTTAAAAAAAAAAAAGCACTTTAAATGAGGGAAGTTTGATTTTGCTGGACTTATAATGCATGGTCCCTTGTTCTGCTCCACTGTGGTCTGCAACACAACTCCCTTCCCACAAAAACATCCCAGAAATGTTGGGACGACCGACATTCCCCTCAAACCCCCCGCGCAATGCCACCCCGGTCCGCTCGCTGTGTTGTGCGTAACACACTGTGTTGTGCGTAACACACTGTGTTGTGTGTAACACACTGTGTTGTGCGTAACACACTGTGTTGTGTGTAAAGCGCCACATCAGCAACGTTGGACTCGGCTCACCGGCTTCGCTGAGGAAGTGGACGGCGTGGGGGAGCTCCGCCTCCTCCAGCTGCAGCTGGTTCTCCTGCAGGAGCAGCAGGAGGTCTGCGCGGCGCAGGACGGGGAAGTCCGCAGGAGCCCTGGCCCTCTCCTGCAGCACCAGGCGCTCCAGCTCCACGTAGCTGTCTGGGACCAGCTGGCCCATCACCGGCTGGCCCTGCACCTGCCCAGCACGGGGGGGGGGGAGAGCAGAGGATAGCACCGTACTTCCCCGATCCCCGAGGGGACATTAGGGTGACACAGCAGCAAGGAAAGGACATTGGTAGACTAAGAAAGGGATATGAATTGAAACACGACAAACCTACAAGAAATATACCGATTTTGTGTTGTTTTGTTTTCAATTTATAGCGCTTTAGCATTTAGTGGTTTCACCCTTTCTAGTTTAGCTTTAGCATCTTCCAGTTCACTCTTTAGTGTTTAGCTTTAGCATCTACCGGTTCACTCTTTAGTGTTTAGCTTTAGCATCTTCCAGTTCACTCTTTAGTGTTTAGCTTTAGCATCTACCGGTTAACTCTTTAGTGTTTAGCTTTAGCATCTACCGGTTCACTCTTTAGTGTTTAGCTTTAGCATCTTCCGGTTCACTCTTTAGTGTTTAGCTTTAGCATCTTCCGGTTCACTCTTTAGTGTTTAGCTTTAGCATCTTCCGGTTCACTCTTTAGTGTTTAGCTTTAGCATCTTCCGGTTCACTCTTTAGTGTTTAGCTTTAGCATCTTCCGGTTCACTCTTTAGTGTTTAGCTTTAGCATCTTCCGGTTCACTCTTTAGTGTTTAGCTTTAGCATCTACCGGTTCACTCTTTAGTGTTTAGCTTTAGCATCTTCCGGTTCACTCTTTAGTGTTTAGCTTTAGCATCTACCGGTTCACTCTTTAGTGTTTAGCTTTAGCATCTTCCGGTTCACTCTTTAGTGTTTAGCTTTAGCATCTACCGGTTCACTCTTTAGTGTTTAGCTTTAGCATCTTCCGGTTCGCTCTTTAGCGTTTAGCTTTAGCATCTTCTGGTTAACTCTTTAGCGTTTAGCTTTAGCATCTTCCGGTTCACTCTTTAGTGTTTAGCTTTAGCATCTTCCAGTTTACTCTTTAGCGTTTAGCTTTAGCATCTACCGGTTCACTCTTTAGTGTTTAGCTTTAGCATCTTCCAGTTTACTCTTTAGTGTTTAGCTTTAGCATCTACCGGTTCACTCTTTAGTGTTTAGCTTTAGCATCTTCCGGTTCGCTCTTTAGTGTTTAGCTTTAGCATCTTCCGGTTCACTCTTTAGTGTTTAGCTTTAGCATCTTCCGGTTCACTCTTTAGCGTTTAGCTTTAGCATCTACCGGTTCACTCTTTAGTGTTTAGCTTTAGCATCTTCCGGTTCACTCTTTAGTGTTTAGCTTTAGCATCTTCCGGTTCACTCTTTAGTGTTTAGCATCTACCGGTTCACTCTTTAGTGTTTAGCTTTAGCATCTACCGGTTCACTCTTTAGTGTTTAGCTTTAGCATCTTCCGGTTCGCTCTTTAGTGTTTAGCTTTAGCATCTTCCGGTTCGCTCTTTAGCGTTTAGCTTTAGCATCTTCCGGTTCGCTCTTTAGCGTTTAGCTTTAGCATCTTCCGGTTCACTCTTTAGTGTTTAGCTTTAGCATCTTCTGGTTCACTCTTTAGTGTTTAGCTTTAGCATCTTCTGGTTCACTCTTTAGCGTTTAGCTTTAGCATCTACCGGTTCGCTCTTTAGTGTTTAGCTTTAGCATCTTCCGGTTAGCTCTTTAGCGTTTAGCCTCATCCTCCCGGTCGTCTTCACCTTGAATGCGGTGACCTCGCGGGCGATGACCTTGCGTAGCCTGGCCACGGCGTCAGACTCCTCGCCGGCCCCCACCATGTGGTGGTCCCGGATGGCGGGAAAGCCCTGGTGACTCAGCAAATCCTCGCGGATCTTGGTCAGGCAGGCCTGCACCGCGCTCTCCTCGCTCACGTCCGCGTGCGTCCCCACCAGAACCACCGGGGACAGCGGCGCCACCTCCTGGAGGCGGGACCATAGCAACCGTCAGGGCTGTAAGCTAGCACTGAGTGAGTGAGTGAGTGAGTGAGTGAGTGAGTGAGTGAGTGACTGATGTTGTGAATGAGTGACTGAGTGAGTGAGTGAGTGAGTGACTGATGTGTGAGTGAGTGAGTGAGTGAGTGACTGATGTTGTGAATGAGTGAGTGAGTGACTGATGTTGTGAATGAGTGAGTGAGTGAGTGAGTGAGTGAGTGACTGACTGATGTTGTGAATGAGTGACTGAGTGACTGATGTTGTGAATGAGTGACTGAGTGAGTGACTGATGTTGTGAATGAGTGAATGAGTGAGTGACTGATGTTGTGAATGAGTGACTGATGTGTGAGTGAGTGAGTGAGTGAGTGACTGATGTTGTGAATGAGTGACTGAGTGAGTGACTGATGTGTGAGTGAGTGAGTGACTGATGTGTGAGTGAGTGAGTGACTGATGTGTGAGTGAGTGAGTGAGTGACTGAGTGAGTGAGTGACTGATGTGTGAGTGAGTGAGTGAGTGAGTGAGTGAGTGACTGATGTTGTGAATGAGTGACTGAGTGAGTGACTGATGTTGTGAATGAGTGAGTGACTGATGTTGTGAATGAGTGAGTGAGTGACTGACTGATGTGTGAATGAGTGAGTGAGTGAGTGTCTCACTTTGATGTTGAAGAGCCAGGGTTTGAGGGCCTCCACCTGGCTGGCTCCCTTGCTGAGGTCGTAGACCACCAGGTACACAGCCCTGGGGGTCAGGAAGTGGGGATGGGAGCCACTGAACTCCTCTCCACCTGCAGCCACAGGGGGTCCATCAGGACAGAGGAGGTATTTATAGGTACAGGACAGAGGAGGTATTTATAGGTACAGGACAGAGGAGGTATTTATAGGTACAGTGCAGATGGTAGGTATTTAACCACTATCTTTATGGTGGCAATGGAAGATTTGTTGAAGGTTTCGGTACTGCAGAAGGTGCATGAGGATGCCAGAGTGCACGTGAATACGACAGCGTCGGTAAAACAAAAACATAAAAAGATGACAGAACATCCCAATGAGTATGCGTTTGGTTTTCCTCGATGGATTTTCAATGAGGTGAGCTTACGTATGCAGTGTACCCATTCCCTCCATATTAACACATGAACAATGTCAATGTAAAGACATCCCAATCGACCCCACTGTTAACTACAAGACTAAGAAGACTTTGATCCAAGGATGGAACATTTACGTGCCTGCTGTACTTTGTGTGCCTGTGAGCTCGAACCTTCAAGTAGCGACAATCAAGTAGCGAACAAGTGCATCACGTGTACTCTAGGGGCTCTCCGCGTGTCACGAAGCACCTCCCCGCCCCCCCACCTGAGAAGTCCCACACGTTGAGCGTCATGCTCTTCCTGTCCCGCTCCCGAAGGGTCCAGTCCAGGACCTGGAGGCCCGCGGTGCTGGTCCCGGGGCGGGCGGCGCTGCCGGTCTTCTGCGGCCGCTTGGCCTTCACCAGCCGCTGGATCAGGGCCGTCTTCCCGCTGCCGGCGTTGCCCACCACCAGGAGCTTCATGCGGTAGTAGGGCACCGCCTTCTTCAGCCGCTGCTGCAGGAACCTGCCGGGAGAACAGGAACCCTGAGTTTAGAGCCCAGGACCACCCCGACACCCTCAGTCCCCTCGAAGCTTGTTCCCTACCTCCTTGAGGCTTGTTCCCTACCTCCTTGAGGCTTGTTCCCTACCTCCTTGAGGCTTGTTCCCTACCTCCTTGAGGCTTGTTCCCTACCTCCTTGATGTGGGGAACAAGCGCCGAACGTCACCAGAGGGGTAAGACAAACGCGATGAAATGGGACGGACTCGGACTCCCACAGACATCGCAAACCTGTCTCTTTAAATGTAACTCTATGATGTCCATTGTGTAAACGAAACAACAGGAACTATATCCAGCCCCCCCCCCCCCCCCCCACACACACACACACAGACGGACCTGACGATGTCTTTGGTCTTGCTGCCGATGAGCTTGAGGTCCAGCTGGAGCCGGAGACCCTCCAGGGGCAGGTCCCACAGCCGGCCCAGCCTGCCCATCTCGTCGGGGAAGGAGCGCAGGGAGGCGTTGTGGCTCACATCCAGGGATGTGAGCTCCTCCAGAGCCCCGATCTGCGGGGGAATCTGGAGCCAGCGAGACAACCAACAGAGGAAAGCCTTTCAGATGAATTAAGATGAAACCCTTCTGCAGATCCGACAGATGAACCGGCTGAGGAAGGGTTTGTTGCCGACTCGCGTGGTTAACTCTCAATCCTGCCGTTCTGTGACGGTATTGTTTTATTATCTAGCGGCTATACGCGTGGCTTTGGCTGATGAGATGAAAATGAATGTGACACTTGCTAGTATCTGTCCAATCCCTGTGAATGTGTCCGCTGAGTGCCTCAGGATACAAGAAAGAGTCATTTCCATTTCAAGTGCGTGAAGGAGGAACACATTTGCTACGGACTGCACTGTACCGAGACACATTTCATTTTGGCCTGCGTTTATATTTGTGTACGTAGCGGCACTCTGCGTTGAAACCCCAGTGCTTCAGGGTTAACCCCTAACCCTAACCACCTCTTCTCCATCTCTAGCGCGTGGATGCGAGTGTTGAGAGCGAGGGACTTGAGCCACGATGAAGACCTAAACGCACGACGGCGGTCCAACACGCGGCCCCGTGACGCGGCCCCGTGACGAGGCCCGCGCTAGCGGCGGCGGCGGCGGCGTTAGCGCTCACCTCCATCAGCTTGTTGTTCCCCAGGTGCAGCTTCTCCAGGCGGGACCACTTGTAGACGGGCCCGCCCAGGTCCAGGGCAGCGATGCGGTTCCCACCCAGCATCAGCTCTCGGAGGCTCAGCGAGGCCCAGTCCCGCGGGCCCGGGAGAAGCGCGATGTCGTTGCTCCGGAGGTCCAGCGAGCGCAGGCTGCAGAGACGACGACATCAAGACGTAAAGACGGCTGGATGTTCCCTACCATGCCACTAGGGATCCACTTTGGATGAAGGTGTCCACACAAAATGGTCAAACAAACTTCATGTACTTTAAAGAAGTCTTAAGACTATACGGAGAATTCGGAGACAAAGATATTATTTCTGGAGAAATCAATTTAAAAAGAACTTTTAGTAAAGAGGAAAATACATTGTTAACTTACTTGGGGAGATGCAGTACAGTCTCAGGGATGTCCCTGAAGCTGTTGTTCGCCAATTTCAACGTCGTTAATTTGGACGGCAGCTGGCAGATTGTACCTTGAAATGAGAGTCGACACGTTTGAAAATCACATTTGATGTAATAATAGCAATGTCATGAATGAATGAAACGGAGCGATCCCTTTCTATAAAATATAGAAGATCACCTTTGGTGTTCAACTGAGAGTTGTACCTTAAGAGCAAGAAAGAGACCAAGTATCTTACTGTGTAGTGACAATAACCACAAATGGAGACCATTTTGTGTATCATGTGCTATTTCCACCGTTCTCGGTGTTTATCATCTCTGTCGTCGTGCGTGTTTTAAGCTATAAAAGTTGTAATCGACCCAAGATATACAGCACTTGTTTTAAAGGTGCTTTCTAAATGACCCGGACTTGATTTCCTCACTGAGTTTGTTCATGGAGGCGCTGAAAGTCTCCAGCTTGGGACAGCCGGTGAGGAAGTCTGAGGAGACGTCGTCTATGATGTTCCTACTCAGGTCCAGCACCCTGAGCTCCTGCAGACCCAGGCGAGCTCCCAGAACACTGATCTCATTACTGAGGAGGAAACACATCAGCAGGTCACTGAGAGGTCGCAGTGAGACCAAAACCCATCAGCAGGTCACTGAGAGGTCGCAGTGAGACCAAAACCCATCAGCAGGTCACTGAGAGGTCGCAGTGAGACCAAAACCCATCAGCAGGTCACTGAGAGGTCGCAGTGAGACCAAAACACATCAGCAGGTCACCGAGAGGTCGCAGTGAGACCAAAACACATCAGCAGGTCACCGAGAGGTCGCAGTGAGACCAAAACACATCAGCAGGTCACCGAGAGGTCGCAGTGAGACCAAAACACATCAGCAGGTCACCGAGAGGTCGCAGTGAGACCAAAACACATCAGCAGGTCACCGAGAGGTCGCAGTGAGACCAAAACACATCAGCAGGTCACCGAGAGGTCGCAGTGAGACCAAAACACATCAGCAGGTCACCGAGAGGTCGCAGTGAGACCAAAACACATCAGCAGGTCACCGAGAGGTCGCAGTGAGACCAAAACACATCAGCAGGTCACTGAGAGGAATACTTGCAGTAATCAACAATGCCCTCGTGTACTGGGACCTACTCAAATGCCCTCGCGACCCACCAGTTGAGAATTACAGCACGTTACAACAAACAAAACGTGTCATTAGTCAAATACCTTTCCACCTTGCGAAGCAAAAAAGAACATGACTTATTATCACCATCACCATCATTATTGATTACTAAAACACTTTGTGACGTCGCACAAACAGCGCTACATGAATAAAGTATATAAGGCGCTGCGTGAATAACGTTTGATCTCTGGATTGATTGAGCCGCCCACCCCTCCAGCGCCAGCTCGGCCAGCTGGGGCGCCACTCGGCCCAGGACTGAGGGGACGGCGCTGAGCCGGTTGAAGGACAGGTTGAGTTGCCGTAGCGACGAGCAGGAGACGGGCGAGGGGTCGGAGGTCAGCAGCGGGCTGAGCAGGGCGTTGCGGGAGAGGTTGAGCGTGCTCAGGGAGGGCAGGGTCAGGAGGTCAGGGGGCAGCGACCGCAGCTGGTTCCCCTGGAGGTCCAGTCGGGTCAGGCTCCTCAAGCTCTGGAGGGACCAAGGCACGCACACACACACACACACACACACACACACACACACACACACACACACACACACACACACACACACACACACACACACACACACACACACACACACACACACACACACACACACACACACACACACACACACACACACACACACACTTCAGAAAGATAGACAAAGATAGATAAAAATTGAAAAAGGACAAACAAAAAATAAAAGAGTAAAAAAACAAAAAAAAACACTTCCAATCTTATTTATAATACTAAAAAGGGAAAAGGGAAGCGTTTGTATTAGGTGGGACAGAGAGGGACAGCATGAGGTCTGCTGGGCGCTCCGCACCGGACAGAGCAGGGTGGGGAACTCCAGCAGGCTGTTGTGGCTCAGGTCCAGACGGACCAGGTGCTCCAGGTGAGGCAGGACCACGCCCGGGTCTGTCAGACAGCTCACAGAGTCCAGCTCGTTCCCCGACAGGTCCAGGTCTCGGATCCGGTCCACAGTCAGGGTGGGGGACCGCTCCCCGGACCCCAGCAGGGGGGAGGAGATCCCTGGGGGGGGGGGGAACGACATCACACAACCTTTAGTCACCTGGAGAACATCACTGAGGAGTCCACATTTGGTCTGGCTCACCATTCTAGATACACATCTGTATGATATCCGTCTCACCATACACATCTGTATGATATCCGTCTCACCATACACATCTGTGTGATATCTGTCTCACCATACACAGCTGTATGGTATCTGTCTCACCATACACATCTGTATGGTACCTGTCTCAGGATCACACGGTCTATTTGCAGGCTGTAATGTGAACAGCAGCAGGTAAACATGTGCAGCTCGTGGTCGTTTTCACGGGGCTATCGGTCAACACCCTGACCCCACTAAACCAGAATCTAGCCTCGGGGCCAGCCGACAGCAGGACACCTGGGGGTCAGACATACCTCTGCTGCTGTTGCGTTTGTGTGGCGGGTCCTGGCGTCCAGCCTCAGTCTGGGGAACACAGCGCCACGCGTTAGAGACACGGCCACAAGACACGGCTCCACGAACAGGATGCTTTCAATATATGTGTTACACTTTCTCTTTCTGATCGGGCTAAAACATGTGCGCCAGGTGAAATCCTTCACCGTAGTGTGCATAAAAGTCACCTGGCTAGAGCATTGAGCCAATAAAGTAAAGATCGGTCGACCAATTGGAGTGGCCGATAAGTAACACATGCTTGAGGAGAAGCCAATGAGGTGGGACCAAAACGTGGCAGAACGTGTTGCATTGGAGGTGGAATGAAGTGAAGACCGGCATCACCTCCTCGCTGGCACACCTCGGACGCCCCAGGCTCATCCTCAGGACCCCCCCGCTCAGCTCCTCAGCTGATTGGTGGAGGGCCATGGGGGAGGGCGCTCCCGGTGGCGAATCACTGCCTGCAAGAGAATAGACAGCAGTCAGACGAGACCAACCGACATGTCACTTTAAATAAACCTTAACAAATGTATTAACATTAACGTAGACGTAGCGCTGACGTAGTGACGTAGCGCTGACGTAGCGCTGACGTAGCGCTGACGTAGCGCTGACGTAGTGACGTAGCGACGTAGCGCTCTGTGACTCCAGCACAGCGGAGTCGTGCACATAAGACATCGTTTCACGCGTTTATCGGGCGTAGCCACGCCCTCTCTCACCGTCGCTCTCCGGGCCCTCGGGCAGGAAGGGGCCGTCCTCCGCAGACAGGAAGCTGAAGTTGGAGTCGTCGCTGTTGTCCGACCCGTCGCCCGGGGTCAGACAGGGGTCGGCCACGCCCCCAGGGCCGGCGCCGGTGGCGCTGCTCCTGGACCTCTGGTGGGACCGGACGTACTGGGCCAGACGGAGCCCTTGACCTGGAACACAGAGAGCTTTCATCCTCCTCCTCCTCCTCCTCCTCCTCCTCCTCCTCATCATCCTCCTGATGTAGAGTGTTATTTACAGAGTTAGCCTTTACTCTCGGCTATATAGTCATAGCATTAGCTTTATTTATGTAGCACCTGTTTAGAAACACAGGGCTAAGTGAAGACAAAACACAATCGAAAGACAACAACTAAAAAACTAATACACAGAAATAAAAGAGGTAAAAAACAGGCAAGGTGCAAACATGAAGCTAGAACTAATAACATCAGTAAACTCAGTTACAACAATGAACCAGGAGTCCCGTAAGAACAGTAAAACCAGCAGAGCACTGCATGGATGAAGGATGAAGGTGAGGATGAGGACAGGAAGGATGAGGACATGAATGATGAGGACGAGGATGAGGACATGAAGGATGAGGACATGAAGGATGAGGACGAGGATGAGGACATGAAGGATGAGGACATGAAGGATGAAGACATGAAGGATGAGGACATGAAGGATGAGGACATGAAGGATGAAGACATGAATACACGGCCGTCAAAACGCTCCTCTACCGTTGCTGCAGCAGGCGCTGTGTGCCCTCCCCCGCTCCGCCAGCAGGGGGCCCAGCCAGGAGGCGTCCAGCCGGCCCAGGCGGAGGCCCCCCAGGGTCAGGGAGCCGGTGTTGGGGTCCAGACCCGAGCGGGCCAGCAGCTGGACCACAGCGGCCCCGTGGCCCCGCCGCACGCTGGCCCCCAGCGCCTTGCGGAGGTGCTGCTCGTGGACGCCCCCGCCCAGCAGGAGGTCCACCAGCTCCAGGGGCCCGCCCCGCTCACACACCTGGGGGGGGGGGGGGGGGGGACGAGATGTTGATGCGTAGACAGACAGGAGATAGATAGGACACAGTTAGACAGAGACAGGACACAGTCAGACAGACGATGGGTAGGACAGACAGGAGATAGGTAGGACACAGTCAGACAGACGATGGGTAGGACAGACAGGAGATAGGTAGGACACAGACAGACAGATGGGACAGACAGACAGGAGATAGGTAGGACACAGTTAGACAGAGACAGGACACAGTCAGACAGACAGATGGGACAGACAGACAGGAGATAGGTAGGACACAGACAGACAGACGATGGGTAGGACAGACAGGAGATAGGTAGGACACAGACAGACAGATGGGACAGACAGACAGGAGATAGGTAGGACACAGTTAGACAGAGACAGGACACAGTCAGACAGACGATGGGTAGGACAGACAGGAGATAGGTAGGACACAGTCAGACAGACGATGGGTAGGACAGACAGGAGATAGGTAGGACACAGACAGACAGACAGGAGATAGGTAGGACACAGTTAGACAGAGACAGGACACAGTCAGACAGACAGATGGGACAGACAGACAGGAGATAGGTAGGACACAGTCAGACAGACAGGAGATAGATATCCGTCTGCCTGGGCTCTATTTATCTGTAGTATTCTTATAATTCCCTAACACATGATATTGTGCATATGATACGTGGTCACCCTATTGCGGTTACCAGGGGGTTCAGAGCTGACTACAGACACCCGGTGACCTCTGACCTGGTAGATGAGGGACTCTGACCCGGACTTCCTGTTGACGTCAGCGCCCATCAGGATGAGACACTCGGCCATCACAACGTTGTCGCTGCTGCACGCCTTCTCCAGCATGCTGGAGCAGAGCTCCGCGTCGCTGCACATCCTGCTGAGGGCCAGACAGGCCGACCTACGCAGCTACCGGGAGAGAGAGAGAGAGAGAGAGAGAGAGAGAGAGAGAGAGAGAGAGAGAGAGAGAGAGACACAGACAGACAGACAGACAGACAGACAGACAGACAGACAGACAGACAGACAGACAGACAGAGAGAGACACAGACAGACAGACAGACAGACAGACATTATTGGCGTATTCTTATTTATTATTTCCTTATTTTATTGATGTTTTGGGTCCTGAAATTGCCGCTGAGTGACCCCCAAAGAGTAGAGTTCCTCTGGTCTTAGTGACCCCCCCCCCCCCCCCCCCCCCCGGCTCACCCAGGGGGTGTGCTGATGGGGGGCGTCTTCCTGGACGTGTCTGAAGACGTGGCGGTCAAAGTCCTCGCGCTGCAGGTCAGCGGGGGCCGCGGAGCAGGCGTCCATCATCCTCAGCGCCACCAGGAAGCCCTGGTGGGGGGGGGGGGGGGGGCAGGATGAACGGTGTGATGGGGGGGGGGGGCAGGATGAACGGTGTGACGGTGCGGGGGGGGGGGGGGGGCAGGATGAACGGTGTGATGGGGGGGGGGGGCAGGATGAACGGTGTGATGGTGCGGGGGGGGGGGGGGCAGGATGAACGGTGTGATGGGGGGGGGGGGGGGGGCAGGATGAACGGTGTGACGGTGCGGGGGGGGGGGGCAGGATGAACGGTGTGACGGTGCGGGGGGGGGGGGGCAGGGTGAACGGTGTGACGGTGCAGGGGGGGGGGGGCAGGATGAACGGTGTGACGGTGCGGGGGGGGGGGGGGGCAGGGTGAACGGTGTGACGGTGCGTGGGGGGGGGGCAGGATGAACGGTGTGACGGTGCAGGGGGGGGGGGCAGGATGAACGGTGTGACGGTGCGGGGGGGGGGGGCAGGATGAACGGTGTGACGGTGCGGGGGGGGGCGCAGGATGAACGGTGTTGTGACGGTGCGGGGGTGGGGGGGGCAGGATGAACGGTGTGACGGTGCAGGGGGGGGGGCAGGGTGAACGGTGTGACGGTGCGGGGGGGGGGGGGCAGGATGAATGGTGTGATGGGGGGGGGGGGGGCAGGATGAACGGTGTGATGGTGCGGGGGGGGGGCAGGATGAACGGTGTGATGGTGCGTTCAGCTCCAACATGGCCGACACTACGGTGTCACTTTAGTTTGCTTACTTTCTTCGTCTGATTACATATCTATATCATACCATATCTATATATTTGATCTGATTACATAACGTGTGTTTGATTCTCTCTTTTGTGCCAACTATCGAAATATAGTTCTCACTTGTTGGGAATGAGTCAGGAATAAACCACATCCGCTTATATTTAATATAAATATACCAGTTACCAACAATGATTAGATATTTGTTACTTTTATCGATAATAATATGTTTTTTTAATCAAATCAGAATCAAAGTCTCTGCGGTGCATTGATCATATTGTTTTTGCGTATTGTTTTTGCCAGTAGGCCTGATGAAGCATGTCTGAGACGAAGGGTGGAGGAGCTCCAGCCGACCTTGAGCAGCAGGGGGGGGTCGTCGGCGTACTGGCCCAGGGAGCACACCACCACGGACGCCAGCACCGGCACCATCATCCGGGACAGCTTCTTCCGGGACACCAGGTGCTGCAGCAGGGTGAGACCCCACAGCTGGATCTCTGAGGACGCAGAACCAAGAGCACGCCACCAGCGTTACGCTCCTGATGAGACCAGCGCACAACGCTTATCCTGGCAGCTGTGTCTCTTAAACTCATGTTCTCATGGCTAGGATGACGCTGTTACTTAGTGGATTGGTTTGTATTTTGTAGTTAGTATTTGTATTTAGTTGGTATTTGTACGTATTTAGTTTGTATTTGTACTTAGTTAGTATTTTGTATTTAGTTAGTATTTTGTATTTGTACTTAGTATTTGTACTTAGTTAGTATTTGTACTTAGTATTTGTATTTAGTTAGTATTTGTACTTAGTTAGTATTTTGTATTTAGTTTGTATCAAACGGGGCAACGTCGAACACGTGTCAACTTGTTACTGCTACCCCAAAACATGCCGCGCCGATAGATTAGTGTCCGAATTCCTTCTATTCCTTGTTCCCCGAATAGCGTTCCCTACAGAGGGAATGAGGGAAGGAGTGACCCGGACACAGAGAGAGTCAGCACCACGTGAAGGCTAAAGCGGTTTATACCATAGAGTTCTTGTACCTCGATCCCTGGGGAACATCTGCAGCGTGTGAAGCACGGTGTCTATCGCCCCCTGCTGGCAGAGGAGATCCACTGCGCCCGAGCAGTCGGCCAGGGCAGACAACACCTTCAGACCACACGTCTGTATGGCTGGGCTGCTGATAAACTACACGCGCACACAAGCAGGCGCGCGCACACACACACACACACACACACACACACACACACACACACACACACACACACGTCAATGGAAGTGCTAACGGAAAGTGAACGCTAACCCAGCTAACTCCCCTTCTGGACGCACGATGATGAATTTCGAATTGAACAACACTTCTGACTCTGGGTAAGACAATTTACAGATATCTCAGCGTATCGATTGAATACGAGTCAAATGTTCCATGTAAGAGACTGATGGATCAAAGATCAAAGGTGCCTTGATCTTTGGAATGCTCTCTGGTTATCTCTATCATTAAGTTGGGATGACGATCTGAAATCGCTCCGATGACCCGATGGCGTTCATCTGGGTGTTTCTCGACCTGAACGCCGGTGTCACACGGACGGACGGACAGCCGGACGGACGGACGGACGGTCCAGTCGTGTTTACACTTCAGGATCAAAGAGCCCGCTGTTCCTTCCACTACATGTTCATACACAGCCTCGCTCAAATCAAATCACCCCTCCGACCCAGTTATGGTCCTTCAAAGCAAACGGGCGTGTGGTGAGGACCTGAAGGAGGCCTACCCGGTTGAGGGCCTCCAGGAAGACGGCGTGCGCGCCCTCCAACACACACTGGTTCTTCAGGACGCGCAGGGAGAGGTCCGCCGCGTCGGGGTCCCCCACGGAGACCCCGTTCTCCCGCAGGCTCCGGTCTGTCAGACAAGACCAAACACAGTCATGACTCACAACCAGGGGGGTCTGGGGGTGAGGGGCCTTCCTCTCACAACCAGGGGGGTCTGAGGGTGAGGGCCTTCCTCTCACAACCAGGGGGGTCTGGGGGTGAGGGTCTTCCTCTCACAACCAGGGGGGTGAGGGCCTTCCTCTCACAACCAGGGGGGTCTGGGGGTGAGGGCCTTCCTCTCACAACCAGGGGGGTCTGGGGGTGAGGGCCTTCCTCTCACAACCAGGGGGGTGAGGGTCTTCCTCTCACAACCAGGGGGGTGAGGGTCTTCCTCTCACAACCAGGGGGGTCTGGGGGTGAGGGCCTTCCTCTCACAACCAGGGGGGTCTGAGGGTACGGGTCTTCCTCCTGGGATATACCATTAAAATGTTTACATTCGGTCCTACCATCTCGCCATTTAACTGACATATAGCCTGCCTTTATCTTCATCCATTTTGGAGTTGGATTAATCATTCAACGAGGCAGTTCTACTGTTCACAGTCATCGCTTCATCACGCATTGCCTTGAGGGGATTAAAAGATGATTGACTCGCTTTTCAAGGTCATACATGACATTAGGGCAGAGACACACAGCCCACACACACGACAAATGTCTGACTGTAATGTTCAAAGTCTCCCTGGTCAAACTCAGGGAACAATTAGTTCCCTGAGGTTGGTTACAGCTTGGTTACCAGGGGACTAACCCAGTACCCTAACCCAGTACCCTCATCACCTCGAACACTACCCTGTACATGAACTAGGGGCTCTCTTCGGCTCAGGGTGCCTGGGGATCAAACCCGGTTCCCTCAAACACCCCGACCACTACACTAGCCTCGGGTCTCTCTTCAGCTCCCGGGTCTCTCTTCAGCTCCGGGTACCTGGGCAGAGGAAGACCAGGCTGGCCTGCAGGGTACCTGGGCAGAGGAAGACCAGGCTGGCCTGCAGGGTACCTGGGCAGAGGAAGACCAGGCTGGCCTGCAGGGTACCTGGGCAGAGGAAGACCAGGCTGGCCTGCAGGGTACCTGGGCAGAGGAAGACCAGGCTGGCCTGCAGGGTACCTGGGCAGAGGAAGACCAGGCTGGCCTGCAGGGTACCTGGGCAGAGGAAGACCAGGCCGGCCTGCAGGGTACCTGGGCAGAGGGAGACCAGGCTGGCCTGCAGGGTACCTGGGCAGAGGAAGACCAGGCTGGCCTGCAGGGTACCTGGGCAGAGGAAGACCAGGCTGGCCTGCAGGGCCTCCAGCTGGACCTCGGGCTGGAAGTTGTGGAGCCTCATGGTCTTCAGGATCTGGTTCATGGCCATGTTGAGCTCGTCCAGACTGGCCGTTCTGCACAGAGAGGAGAAACTGAAAAGGGTGTTTGGTTCCCCGGCAGCAGGGACCCCGTGGCCTTTTGGAAGCGTCCCAGAAGGAGGACTCGGTGGTTCACCTCCCCTGGAAGAGCAGGCGCAGCAGTCTGCAGGCGCTGCAGCAGGTCTCCTGAGACGGGGCGTGTCTCCTCATCATGTCCACCAGGTTGACGTGGAGACCGTTGGACAGCAGCAGCGAGCGCATCTTGCCTGGGATCAGTTTCACGCCACGCGTTAAGCACAGCCACGGTGAGATGAGATGGGGGGGGGGGGGGGGGGGGGTGTGTGTGTGTGTGTGTGTGTGTGTGTGTGTGTGTGTGTGTGTGTGTGTGTGTGTGTGTGTGTGTGTGTGTGTGTGTGTGTGTGTGTGTGTGTGTGTGTGTGTGTGTGTGTGTGTGTGTGTGTGTGTGTGTGTGTGTGTGTTCGAGGAAGGCTCACCGTCGTGTGTGACGAGGGAGGCCAGCGCTCCGCTGGCCGCGGCGAACACGCCCGGAGCGGACGAGTGCAGCAACATGGCCGCCATCAGCTGCCTGTGGACCGGAGGCCTGGAGACACAAGACCCGGACAGGACCGGCTCACACGCTGACCTGGACTCTTACGCCCTCACCGCCACCAAATCAGCACCGTATCTACTAACTAATCTGAGTCTGTGTTTTGACTGTACACTCTGAGTGATTGACCTCTGAAAGCCGCCTGTTAGAAGCCTTAACGTGAGTGTGAGACCTGCGTTGGACCACTGCGTCCCATGCAGCTCAAAACGGTGTCACGTGACTCGCTCACGTACCACTACATGCAGGGTGCATAGAGAGGCGTGCGTTAGCGGGGACTACCTCTCCTCTCTCTCCTCCAGGGAGTAGTCCAGACCGGCGCCGTGGACCAACAGACGATGGATGGCCCGGCAGGCAGCCTCCTGCCAGGGACGCACAGATGGTTCCCCAAATGAGGCGTACATAACAAATCCTCTCACAAGCTCAATGCCGTTGAGCTGCAACTGAAGCTAACTGAATGCCGTAAACACACCGTTGTCAATTTAAATAATGAAATGAAACTCATTTTCAAAGCCCGTTTTCCAACCACTCCCGGGGAACGTCTCCACGGGGAGTCCCCTCACGCCAGAGTCACCCCGCGGCACGGACCTGGACGTCTGGGTCTGCAGCGTGGAGCTCCAGGGTGGAGCAGCACACCTCCATCCAGCCCAGGCCCAGCTCCTCCACCTCCTCCCTGCCCCGGTTCTCCTCCTCCTCACCCTCCTCCAGACCCTGCTCCGCCACCTCCTTGCTCTGCACGATGGTGGCGGCTGAGGAGGAGGAGGAGGAGTGGTGGAGAGAAGGAGAGGGAAGAGGAGGAGGAGTGGTGGTGGAGAGAAGAGGAGGAGAGAGGAGGTGAGGAGAGGAGGAGTGGTGGTGGAGAGAAGGAGGAGGAGTGGTGGTGGAGAGAAGGAAAGGGAAGAGGAGAGAGGAGGTGAGGAGAGGAGGAGTGGTGGTGGAGAGAAGGAGGAGGAGTGGTGGTGGAGAGAAGGAGGAGGAGGTAGAGGAGGAAGAGAGGGGGAGAGGAGAGGAGGTGAACACTTCCTCACATTGCTGGATTACATCACTTCCCCTGCTGCAGATCGCAACCCAATGTTTGATAAGAACGTTTGTCATCACCCACGATCTGCCATACTTTGTCCTCACTAGTCCTGTTTACTCTTCAGTCCTTTATTTAAATGCATAGTATTTACACCCGTTTAAATGTTGATCTCTTTTTTATTGCTATCCTGTAGGCCTACTTTCTGATGTACCACCAACATTTCTTGGGATTAATAAAGTACCATCTTATCTCCAGAAAACACACGTCCAGTGTGCACAGCTGAAAACAGTGGTTTTTACCAGAGAGCCCTCTTTGCTGAAATGCACCATATCTGAAACCACTAATCAAATAAATGGGTTGTATGGGTGGGTTACAGTCAGTCTAAAATGTTGTCCATTATTCTTAGACGTGCCAAGAGCCACTGGTTTTGTTGTTGAGTAAAAGCACACTGCTTTCATTATCAAGGACATATTGTTGGGATTTGTGGTTTATTTCCCACAACAGGATATCCTGTCAGACACCCCCCCCCCCCCCAGTGTCAGTACTGGTGAGTCAAAGCAGCTGTGTAACAACTGTATATGAGATCAACTGTATACTATAACAACTGTATATTACATACATTTTATATTATACCAATCGTTTACTATAACAACTGTATATACATTTATTTACTTTTTACATCTCCTCCCTCCTCCCTTACCTCCTCCTTCCCTCCTTCCTACAATGGCTTATTTGTGTGAGTGTGTGAGTGAGAGCGTGTGTGTGAGTGTGTGAGTGAGAGCGTGTGTGTGAGTGAGTGAGTGTGAGCGTGTGTGTGTGTAAGTGAGTGAGTGTGAGCGTGTGCGCATGTGTGCTCACTGAGGTCGGCCAGGCAGGACAGTGCAGCAGCGAGCAGCGTGGCGTTGGCGGGGAACGTCTGACACGCTCGGACTGCCACTCTCTGGACTCCGTTCAGAACCAGGATGTTGTAGTAGCTCTCTGGAGGAGGAACACACACACACGCACACGCACACGCACACACACACACACACACACACACACACACACACACACACACACACACACACACACACACACACACACACACACACACACACACACACCAGTATGCAGTATAATAATAATAATAATCCATTCATAAAGACACTCATAACGCAACGGATCATTTACATTGGCAATAAAAATACAAGAGTAAAAAGAACGATCAGAAATGTCTGGATTACAAATAGAGGTCAGCGTTAACGTCGTCCCCAGCAACAAGAGATGACCAAACTAACAAAGACATGGTTTAACTGCGGTGGACGAAGGACAAACTGTTGATAAAAAGAATAAAGGGTTTTCAAACGTCCCTGCATTAGTGTACAGTGGTCCCGGTCTGAACGAAGGCCCCACTCATTGGGTGAATGGGGAGGATTCATCGACTCTGCAAACCCTGGAACGGTCTCTCAGAGGGAAGCGATGGTGCTCAGTGACTCCCAGCGTTTCACAGTTCCCCACGAACACGCCACTGAACACACTCTGGAGGGCTCTACTCCTCAATGCTTCCCCACCAACACGCCACTGAACACACTCTGGAGGGCTCTACTCCTCAATGCTTCCCCACCAACACGCCACTGAACACACTCTGGAGGGCTCTACTCCTCAATGCTTCCGCACACACACAGAGGCTTATGCCACGGTGAGACACACTCGGGCTGTATTCGGAATCCCCCCCCCCCCCCCCTCTTCATTTTATCCGCTGATTTGCCAAAGCTGCTCAACCGGAAGCTCAAACGGCCCGCGAGTCGTCTTGGCGACCGGGGATACATCAGCATCCTAACAGGAAGTGTTCTAGCGTTCCTTTGACGTCTGACATTTACGTATCGCACTGCCATACGGCCACATAAAACAAACCCGATGGGCTACGTAGTCTGAAGGCTGTGATTGGTCAGATCATCAACAGGCTGTGTCGTCAACACGGTTCTTTTTAATCACACTACTGTTACCGCTCCAAGCTCCAGCCTTGGTCTGTTACTTCCTCTGTTGGTTCCGTGTCTCCTGTCTCATGAAGAGGCTTTCAAAACCAAACGTTTAGGACTGCCTGGTCGTCCTGACCCCATCCCTCCAACACTGCGTGCTGCCCACAAGGGAACAACTATCACCGTGCTTGTGACTTTTGGGCCAATGGAAAACACCATTTTTTTATTAAACAAGCTAATTCTAGAAGCCACCGGCCGACCCAGTGGACTGTACCAGCTGATTGGCTGATCTGTCCGTCATTCATGTGGGCAGACACGCCCACATGTCACTATAGGATCGGTTTTGAAAGGGCCAATAAACACCTTTAAAACGTGTTCCAGACACAATGACCTTCAACCCCCCGGCCGTACCTGATGTTAACCTCCTGAAGAGGCAGCAGCTGGCCTCCTGTAGGTCCTCAGTGTCTGGGAAGGCGTCCATGGCGGCGATGAGAGAGCTGTAGACCCGGACACCTCCGGACATCAGCATCTCCACGTTACTGGCTACACACACACACACACACACACACACACACACACACACACACACACACACACACACACACACACACACACACACACACACACACACACACACACACACACACACACACACACAGTTACTATGGCAGTAAACATTTCAGCATGATGTTTGCCATGTAAAGTCTTTAATGTGCAAATCACTGATAGTTCTTATCTACCATTATATCATATTTTGGCTATATATGACAACGTTATAACGTTATATACATTAAGGTAGATAGAGCCTCAGAATTCAACTCAACATTACTAATATTTTGTCTTGTTGGTGTGATTTAATAATATTGGCACAATGGCAACATATTGAAATATTCCTAAAAATACTAACTACATGGGATGTCTGGAATCCACCAATACAGAAATCCCCCCAAAATCCAGCCAACAATGACCAAAAGAAACCACACATTGTCCCTTTTTATCTTTGGCCCCTCATTGGACAGCGATTTAAGTAGTTGGACCACAGTGTGCATGTGTTACAGACCTCTTGGGTGTGCGGCAGGACCGACAAATTAACAATATTTCAGAGTAAAGAGACCAACACACTCATTCCAGTGTTTGCACCACTAGACTACTGTGTATTCCTGACCTGCGCGCCACAAATACACAGGAAACACATTGACCCAGAGAACAACACATGTGGGTAACATTGAATTTAGCATTAAAAGTGTTTATTATGACTATTTGTACCATCGTTTGGTTACAGTGCATCACTATAGATACTAATATAATACTTATATTAAGAATATCAATACTCCATATAAATGCAGAACAACCAGAATAACAACAACAAGGAGAACAAAGACAAAGTAGAAGGAGAACATTTGTCCAAATGTGAAGTAAATTATGGAATTTTTGTTTTATTTGAATGTGTGAAAAAAGGTTTGCCGGGTGGGTGTGGGGTCAAGGTCCAATCTTACCGGGTCGAGCCAGGGGGATCAGGACCCTGATGGCCTGCAGGAGCAGGTCTGGTCGGACCTGGGAGCCCTGGAGGGTAGCCAGGACCACCAGGTGATCCTGGGTCTCAACAAACTCCACAAGGTGCTCATCACTCACTGCATGGAGGGGGAGGGAGGGAGGGGGGAGACCAAGAGAAAGACAGGGAGAGGGAGGGAGGGAGAGACAAAGAGAGGGGGAGGGAGCGAGGGAGAGAGGGAGGAAGGGAGGGACACAGAGAGACAAAGGGAGAGACATACAGAGAGGGAGAGGAAGAGAGATAGAGACACATCCCTTGTATTTTATATGTCTTCAGTTTCATTTGTGTGCAATGTAAATGTTTCATGTCGATAAGGATCTTTGGAATTTAATTGACGAGAGAGAGATAGACAGATAGAGAGAGTGTGTGAGAGAGTGTGTGTGTGTGTTACCTCTCTCCAGCAGGAGCTGCAGGGAGGTGCAGCCCTGCAGCAGCACCTCCTCGCTGGAGGAGAACCTCCTCATGGCCCCCACCAGCAGACCAAACACCTCCTCCTCCTCCTCCAACACCAGGAGAGGCAGCATGTCTACACACACACACACACACCTCCTCTTTCAGTGAAATTCCCACATTTCCCTGGAATCAGGCGGCAGTGGGAGCGTGTTGACAGAGGCGTTAGACTAACTTCCTGACTTTCTGAACACCTGCCACTCCCGTAGCTAAACAGACGGCAAGGAGGAAGAACTTGTTCTGCACTTCCCTGTGTACGGCCCAGCTGAGGGAAGGGGGGAGAAGGGGGGAGGGAGGAGGGAAGAGGGCGGAGGGGAGATGGGGAGGACCATGTGACCTAATATAAATCAACAGCAATTTCTGGGAGGTTTTACATCCAACAAGGTATGTGTGAAGAAAAGGATCATTTAAGTGTCGTCTCTAGAGGACTGTGGGATCCATGGGGTGGAGGACTGTGGGATCCATGGGGTGGAGGACTGTGGGATCCATGGGGTGGAGGACTGTGGGATCCATGGGGTGGAGGACTGTGGGATCCATGGGGTGGAGGACTGTGGGATCCATGGGGTGGAGGACTGTGGGATCCATGGGGTGGAGGACTGTGGGATCCATGGGGTGGAGGACTGTGGGATCCATGGGGTGGAGGACTGTGGGATCCATGGGGTGGAGGACTGTGGGATCCATGGGGTGGAGGCCACCGCCATTAAATAGGGAAAGCCCTCATTAAGGACTTCACACGCCACACTTCACCCTGGAAATACCTCTACTACCAGAGAAACCATGGTAACGTTTACTACCACAGAAGACTCACAAATCAGTAGGACTTTAGATTTATAATCTGAAGTCTGATGGCAGACGAGCTCAAATCTGGGGGAACGGACGTTTCGCTTCCTGCTGCTTCGCATTTCTTTCCACTATTATCTCGTTGGAGGTGGGGATCTGTTAGAGCATAGTAGGACACCTAGTAGGACTGCTGGACCAGGAGTCCTGCTGTAACACAGTAGGACTGCTGGATCAGAAGTTCTGCTGTAACACAGTAGGACTGCTGGATCAGGAGTTCTGCTGTAACACAGTAGGACTGCTGGATCAGGAGTTCTGCCGTAACACAGTAGGACTGCTGGATCAGAGGTTCTGCTGTAACACAGTAGGACTGCTGGATCAGGAGTCCTGCTGTAACACAGTAGGACTGCTGGATCAGAAGTTCTGCTGTAACACAGTAGGACTGCTGGATCCCAGATAAAACCATAGTAACTACACAAGTCTGCTTCCCCACTTTCTTGAATTTTGTTGGTATAGTTACTTAAAAGATAAAGCATAGGTCAACATGCCATGTGACATTCTTGTGTTGCAATGTTAGTTTGCCTTTGCCTCTGTGTGTGTGTGTGTGTGTGTGTGTGTGTGTGTGTGTGTGTATAGCCTACAAGTATGTGTGTATGCAGATAGTAGGCAGTGATTATATTGTCCGAACCAATTCAAAAGGTCAGTTAGGTTGGTAGTAAAATGGTAGACTGTCCACAAATTGTGCTTTGCCTCCACACACACTTGCATGGGCTATACAATGTATTCACAAGGTATGAGTTGGAATTATTATCAGTGTCTACACACACACACACACACACACACACACACACACACACACACACACACACACACACACACACACACACACACACACACACACACACACACACACACACACACACACACACACACACACACACACACACACACACACACACACACACACACACACACACACACACACACACACCTCACCGCGTCCCAGCAGCAGAGCCAGGGCCCTCAGGCCGACCATGGTCATCCGGACGTCGCTGCTATACCGAGACAGCACCTTCAGCACCAGCCTGCAAACGCGTGGGCATGCTCATTAGACTCCTCCGCCCAGAGGCCAGCCGTGGACAGCGTGACACAACACCGTCCACGCTTAGGACGGTGCGTCAAGGGCCAGCGAACCCCCGAATCGGTGTTTCTTTATAGACGTCTGCGTGTGTCCCCTTATGGTCTCAGTGACGCCATTTTGTCACTGCCGCTGACGTAGCGCCATCACTCAGAAGAGACAGGTGTGGCTCGTGAACGTCGTGCTCTGCTGGAACTCTAGTCCCGTTCGTTTCGTCACGTCGAGGCCATGCTGACGCAACTGTGTGTGTGTGTGTGTGTGTGTGTGTGTGTGTGTGTGTGTGTGTGTGTGTGTGTGTGTGTGTGTGTGTGTGTGTGTGTGTGTGTGTGTGTGTGTGTGTGTGTGTGTGTGTGTGTGTGTGTGTGTGTGTGTGTGTGTAGCGGTGGTTGTGGCTCGTAACCACGGGGATTACACGCCCCGCTTCCTTCCTAGAAGTCTTAGCCCAGAAACGCAGAGCGTTCAAACTGAAAAAGGGGGTTCAACTTCCATTTAAAAAAAAAACTAAATGCACCAAGCAAACCGACCTTCGTTATCAATATCCTATAATCATACAACGAGGGTCTCCATGGTGTAGTGTACGCATCAAATATCAAGCACCAACAGATGATCCGGGGGGTTGGTATATAGCAGGCTCCACTTACTGGTGCACAGCCAGCACCTCCCATTCGCCAGCGTCTTCCAGTGAGCGTGTTAACTGGTCTAGCGTCCTGGGCCGGATCTCCATCAGCCGACACAGCAGTGACCAGCCCACCTGGGGAAGAGACACAGCCCTGGGGTGTTACGGTCCACAAACAGCGCATTTGTCTCCTGGAGAAAAAAATAAAATAAAACTACAGTGTAGTTTCGTGGCAGAACTTTCACTTCAGCTATTTGTTTTTTCGCTAATTCCCAGTGGAGAGCTGTGACACCAAACCGATCAACCGTTTCCCGCTGGCCGAGAGGAACAGGGCAGTGCGTCATGGCTGTGAGCGACTGACGGTACACGCGAGCGGAACAAAGAAAAGGGGTTAGCAGCGAAGGTGTCACTCTGGCAACGCATGCACGCTATCACTAATGTAGGCCATCAGCAGGACGGTTCCCTATTTGGACTGGTTAGATCTCTGCAGTCTGCCAGCTGTACTGTTGCTGCACGGTATTTCAGATATATACAGGCGTAGGGCCTGGGATACAGGCGTAGGGCCTAGGATACAGGCGTAGGGCCTGGGATACAGGCATAGGGCCTAGGATACAGGCGTAGGGCCTAGGATACAGGCGTAGGGCCTAGGATACAGGCGTAGGGCCTAGGATACAGGCGTAGGGCCTGGGATACAGGCGTAGGGCCTGGGATACAGGCGTAGGGCCTAGGATACAGGCGTAGGGCCTAGGATACAGGCGTAGGGCCTAGGATACAGGCGTAGGGCCTGGGATACAGGCGTAGGGCCTGGGATACAGGCGTA
The DNA here is from genome assembly GCA_026745465.1 of Lota lota. Taxonomy (NCBI): domain Eukaryota; kingdom Metazoa; phylum Chordata; class Actinopteri; order Gadiformes; family Lotidae; genus Lota; species Lota lota. Next base: position 841,227 of record JACYXH010000705.1, on the reverse strand, counting down.
GGGCCTAGGATACAGGCGTAGGGCCTGGGATACAGGCGTAGGGCCTAGGATACAGGCGTAGGGCCTGGATACAGGCGTAGGGCCTGGGATACAGGCCATACTACCTGTTGGGAACAGGTGTCTGGCTACAAACATGGTCGTGGGTCACATGCACCGTTCTAAGTCAATCATTTCAGACCATTAACCTGCAGGTGCAGTCACTGGTCTTGCAAAACAGCCTGGATTTCAAAGTACACTGGGTAGTACTGGTTTCAATTTGCAGCACTTTTTGCATACATTATATGTTTATATTATATGATGGTTATATGTCAACCGTTCACTGTACAATAATCGTTCAATATTATAGGAATCGTTTCATTTGTGTCAGTATTTGCATACCTTTATATGATTAACGTGCTGGTTCAAACGTTAACGGGTGATGGATGACTCAGTTCTGTCTGGTTTTAACAAGAGCGTGGCCTAGTCCAGCTCCACCTCTAGGTCCAGCCCCACCCCCACCCCCACTCCCTCATACAACTTGGTAGCACAGGTTCAAGTAGCAAGTCGCTAGTACATTTGGCTAGGGTCTAGTAGCATCTAGCTGGTGCCCTGGAGAAGCAGGGCGTGGCACACCTCTGGTGTGACCGAAGTAGGACCAACGCGAAAAAACTAAAACCAAGGGAAAACGCACGTGTGAGTAACCATCACCCTAACCATAACCTTAACAATAACCCTTACCTTAACCCCTTAACCTAACCATCACCCTAAACCTAACTACAACCCTTACCTTAACCTAACCATCACCCTATCCATAACCTTATCCCCTAAACGTAACTATAACCCTTACCTTAACATCATCCTAACCAGAACCCCTAAATCTAACCATTACCCTTACCTTACCTAACCGGGTTGATTGGCCAGCATAAACCCCAATCAGCTGGACCTGGTCCAGAGAGGCGGAGCTGGACTAGGTCCAGAGAGGCGGAGCTGGACCTGGTCCAGAGAGGCGGAGCTGGACTAGGTCCAGAGAGGCTGGACCTGGTCCAGAGAGGCGGAGCTGGACTAGGTCCAGAGAGGCTGGACTAGGTCCAGAGAGGCGGAGCTGGACTAGGTCCAGAGAGGCGGAGCTGGACTAGGTCCAGAGAGGTGGAGCTGGACTAGGTCAAGCTCCGCCCATTTGGCTGTGCTGTGAGCACCACTTGTTTTAACCTCTCTCCATGCAGGGGCATGTCCAGCAAGGGACCCATGGGTGGCTTATGTCCCCCCCCCACAAAGATTTCATTTGTCAGCCCAACTAAATGTGACAGTTGACGTTCAAATCCTAACAGTAAACACCTATTGTAAGTGCTGTTCATGATGCATGATTAATAAATAACTTAATAGTTAATTCATGGTTGAATTAACTATTAAGTTATTTATTAATCAGGAACAGCACTTACACCTATGTTTAATAACACAACGCTTAATTACATTTTTGTTTTTATTGTGGACCGATTATCAGATGTGATAATCTCAGAATAAAGATATCAATTTTGTTCAATGTTATCGGATAATACAACTGCACCTGGGAACACCACGGTCTAAGAAAGAGTCCCAATCCAGACCCAAGCAGCAGTCAATGGAATCCAAAGCTGCTTTTTTATTTTCTCGCCCGGATAAATAATCATAAAGTGCCAATATGTCTTCATCTCTGTACCTGTTGCACTCCTTTGCTGCTGATGTAGGTGGACAGCACCAGCATGAGAGGTATGTGGACATCTTTGTCTTCAAACAGCTCTGCTGCTACACAAACGGACACAGAAATGGCATCACACCAGCCAGGTGGAGGAGACTCTAGTGGCAGCAACACTGCGACCGTTCTGCTCTAACCGTGCAATACTGTTGAGGCTTATACACATTTAGAGTAGCGTAGACCTTAAGTTAAAAAACAGGTGAAAAAAAACAGTGCATGTCTTACAAAGACGTAGACCTATCTCTCTCAATGGTTGTTTACATCAAATGTAAACAATTATTATTATTTTTACAACGATTATTGAACAGCAACGTGTCACGTCTTCTCCATCCTTTAGTTTGAGAGCCCTGTCGATCAATAAGAGCGACACATCAATAGGAGGATTTGTCCTACCGTCGTCCGTGTGCGCCAGGAAAAGCAGATCCTGGATGATCTGAATCAATGTGCTCAGCTGCCTGTCGTCCTGCAAGTTGCTCAGCCTGACCACAAGTTTCTTAATCCTCTCATCCAGGTCCTCTTTGTTCACCATGGTATCCCCGAGGTGTCAGCTAGTCCCGGCGAACTGATGATCTAGTGGGCCTGCATGTGGCTGAAGCTATGCGGCGTCGGTGAACGATTTGCAACTGCTTTGCAATGCCGAAGGGCGGTTGCACAGACGCATCACTGCGATGGATAAACGGGGACAAACACGAGGAGAAGCGACCATGCGGCTGGACACCAAAATAAGAGCCCGGAGTCGGCGAGCCAATCGCTGTGGTGAAGAAGAAGAAGAAGGAGAAGGAGAAGAAGGAGGAGGCCTGTTGTTCCTAGTTCCTAGTCCTAAGATTTGTTCCCTTTTAGTTCAGCCGCTGGCCTGATCTGCGGACGTGCGGTGACCTCAAGGCGCGTTCGTTTCCTTCAGTCATATGACTTTTATATGACTTTTCAGTCATGTGACTTGTCTCGGTGAAACCTCCCGTCCGGCCGGCGAGCAGCAATCAGCGGCTCCACTCCTCGGAAATATTCGTCACAACAACAACAACAACAAAAAGGTAAGAAGAGACACTTTATGTTGTTGTTGTTGTTGTTGTTGTTGTTTTCTTTAGCTGAATCACTCTATTGGATCCCAGTTATGTAGGCTGTTGTCACTTTACGAAGGAATAGGAAGTGGAGATGAGGAGAACTTCAGCTGCATGTGTGTTCTACTTTACGGCAGTCCACAGACAGCTGGTGTGTGTACCATTCATGTACCAGAACGAATACACCATAACATCATACCTAGTGTACCCTTTATGTACACCAGTGGGGATCGATTAACATTGGGATATCGATCAGCAAAATGGCAGTCGAGACGGTTGAAGACGCACAGTGTTATTGTTATAAAGTGTATTGGCTGATTGTATGGGCACAGTGAATCGTTTGAGGACTGGGCGGAGGTTTACACGACAACGCAACTTGTCAATAATATAAATCCACGAGCGCACCAGAGAGTTCACCTGTGGATCGCGACACGCCTCCGTGTGTTGCTATTGGCTGGATCATGACTAGGCTGAGAGAGGATCCTGAATTGTAGCGTTATCCCGGTCTACCGCAGCTTTAGTTCCGGTCCCTTACTGCCAATGAGCTGTGAACGCCAGTTAACGTCCCTGGAGTGACAATAATAACTAAAACGACAAGGACAATACATTTGGATTTTATGTTTTAAAGAATTTGAAAAATCAATACCTGAAACATGTAACTGAAACGGATATCTCTCTATAGAAAGTCCCTCTCTCGCAGCTAAACCGATACAACTGAAAGTCCCGCCCTCTCTCTCACCAATAACGCTCATTTGGAGCATCTCGTTCCAGGCGTTCCGTCGTAACACGAGAACGCCTGGAACAAGGTTAGCCATAGACAAGAAGAAGCGACGTGTTTTCATTTCCCTAGCATGTCCAAAGAAGACCGTGATCGTATTTGGATCACACGCCAAACCATTTGCTGAGAACTTGACACGCAAGGTGTAACTAAAGCGTCTCTCTGCCATATGTCCAGCAGGCAACATGACACCAAGCTGCAACGCATAACCAGCCCCATGGGTGACGGGAAGAAGAAAGGTACCGACGATGGAGAGCGGAGTCTCATTAGCCCGCAATCGGACGGCGTCTCGGTCACCGCTTACGGTACCGACCTCCAGGATCCGGATGCAGCCCGACCGCCCACGCCGGTGTTTGTGTACGTGTTGACGTTTTTCTCCGCCCTCGGGGGCTTCATCTTCGGATACGACACGGGGGTGGTGTCCGGGGCTATGCTGCTGCTGAAGAGGGAGATGAACTTGGACTCCCTGTGGCAGGAGCTGGTGGTGTCGAGCACTGTGGGGGCCGCGGCAGTCTCCGCCCTGCTCGGCGGCTTCCTGAACGGGGCGTGCGGCCGCCGGCTGTGCATCTTGCTGGCCAGCAGCGTCTTCACCGTCGGCGGGATCGTGCTGAGCGCCGCGCCGGATAAGATCACCCTTCTCATGGGAAGGATTACCGTTGGCTTGGGTATAGGTGCGTTCCTTGTTCTGTTGCCTGTGAACTTGTCATAGGGTGCGAGCCATTGATTAAGTATTTACATGTAGGCTAGTGTGAAAGTGTTTGAACTAACTAGGTCCTAGAGTGGTTCCCAGCCTTGGGGTCGGGACCCCACTGGGGTCGCAGGAGATTGCTGACATGAGCTGATGTTTGATGATCCATTTTAGCGTTTGGCGTCCGGTTTACGAAATGCCTGCCTGGTGATTCATAGGCACGATCGAATCACTCTGATGATCACACTCAGGTTGGGTTCACCGTAGACACTATAGACGCATCAGAACATGTGCAACACAGGATAGTTATCTTACCAAGTCCCGTCTGTTTGATCTGTATAACCCCATATCACCGGGACGGTCTCAAAGGTCTTCACATTAGACGAGACCCCCTCATCTCAGGATCAAACCCTCTAAAGGGCGAGGGAAACCCCCAGAACGATCGAGGAAGAAACCTTTAGTGACACAGAAGAGAGACCCCCCCCCCCCCCCCCCCTTTCCAGGGACGTGAGGGGGGCGATAGGAGCTAAATGGGCAGACATAATGGTGTTTATATGAAGTAGTGATGGTGTTAGGTCTGTATGAGCCCTGTGCCATGTATCTGTTCAGTAATGAATGCATGCCGGGATGGGGGAGGAGGATGATGATGTTGGCTGTGTGCTAGGGCTGGCCTCCATGACGGTCCCGGTCTACATCGCAGAGGTGGCCCCCCCCCACCTGAGGGGCCAACTGGTCACCCTCAACAACCTTTTCATCACCGGGGGCCAGTTAACCGCCAGCATCGTGGACGGGGCCTTCAGCTACATGGAGAAGGACGGCTGGCGGTAAACTCATGAGATAATCCACTAGTCGCTCTCTCGCTCTCGTGCTCTCTCTCTCTCGCTCTCGCTCTCGCTCTCGCTCACTCTCTCTCTCTCTCTCTCTACACTCTCTCTCACTCTCGCTCTCTCTTTACACTCTCGCTCTCTCTCTTTAAACTCTCGCTCTCTCTCTCTCTACTCTCTCTCTCTCTCTCTCTCTCACTCACTCACTCACTCACTCACTCACTCACTCACTCACTCACTCACTCACTCACTCACTCACTCTCTCTCTCTCTACACTCTCTCTCCGCTGAGATTCACACTGAGATTGTCTGGATATTCAAATTAATATCTGGCCTCGGCTGGGCAGCCATATTCAAAACCAATCAGAATGCTGCTCCTGCTCTCTACGCTGTTGCCAAACTTGGTTGGAAGTAAAGCAAAGTATTGGCTGTGAAAAGCCTTCAGTGCAAATCTCGATTGCTCTGTCGATTGCTGCACTTTCATTGGCTGCCACTGTTGCTTTGAAATTCAGCACTCAGACGGAGGGACTCCTTGCTCGACAAATTATATTTCAGACAAACTGATTGAACAAAAGTATTGACTCACAAAAGCAGCAAAGTCAGTGTAGACTTTGCAGTATAGTCTAGTCCATAATATGGACTACCAATACAGCCATCTGAAATACACACCAGTTCATCACAAGTTGTCCTACAGGTCAAAGGTCAGAGAGCCAGTGAGAAGCAGTACACAACTATGGTCGTGTTATACCCATATCCACTTACACCACCCATATATACTTCCACCACCACCCATAAACCACTACCACACGTATCCACCACAATCGCCCCCAAACTTCCCCACCTGTCCACCACCCCTCCTCCTCCCCACCTGTCCACCACCCCTCCTCCTCCCCACCTGTCCACCACCCCTCCTCCTCCCCACCTGTCCACCACCCCTCCTCCTCCCCACCTGTCCACCACCCCTCCTCCTCCCCACCTGTCCACCACCCCTCCTCCTCCCCACCTGTCCACCACCCCTCCTCCTCCCCACCTGTCCACCACCCCTCCTCCTCCCCACCTGTCCACCACCCCTCCTCCTCCCCACTTGTCCACCACCCCTCCTCCTCCCCACCTGTCCACCACCCCTCCTCCTCCCCACTTATCCACCACCCCCTCTCCAACACCACCCAACATGCTGCCATCTCCTCCTCTCCTCCCCTGTCCTATCCTATCCACCCCCCCCCACCACCACCACCCTCTCCCCCCCTCCCCCAGGTACATGCTGGGGCTCTCGGTGGTGCCGGCGGCGCTCCAGTTCGTGGGGTTCCTCTTCCTCCCGGAGAGCCCCCGCTGGCTGCTGCAGAAGGGGCGGGGCCAGGAGAGCCGGGCGGCGCTGCAGCGAATCAGAGGGGGGCGGAGCGTGGACGAGGAGTTCGACGCCATCAGGTCCAGCGTGGAGGAGGAGGAGAAGCAAGCGGGCGGCGGAGGTGACGACGTCACATACAAAAACGATAACTACAACTGCAACTGTCCATCAAGTATCTGGTTTATCTATTTGAAAACAGCCCCCCCGCACTCCGTATGGGGGCTTTTTCATTTTGTCGGGACCATTTCCTGTGCGATCTTGAGCGTGATCGTAACAGTTGTCTGGTCAAGTAATGCTTTCTCTCTCTCTCTCTGTGTGTGTGCCTTGCCGTTGTTCCTCTGCGTTTAGTGACCGGTTTTCGTGCTAAAGAATCAACGGGTTGATTACAAGCCATTAAATAAATTTAAAAAAAAGAAGCTATCCACTTGTGACGTCGCAGATGTACGACGGCAGGATCAACTCCCCGGGGAGTTGATCCTGCCGTCGTACACCTGCGACGTCACAAGTGGATAGGGTTTTAACCTAAGGTCAACTCCAGTGGACCCGTGTCCTGGTCCACTGGAGTTGGACCTGTTAAAACCCTAGTTTTAACAGGTCCAACTGGACAACAACTCCAGTGGACCCGTGTCCTGGTCCACTGGAGTTGGACCTGTTAAAACCCTAGTTTTAACAGGTCCAACTGGACAACAGCTCCAGTGGACCCGTGTCCTGGTCAGTGGTGCTGCAGGTGGAGACTGACCCATCAGCTGCACTCCCAGAGTCCCAGGGAGACCTCGCCATAACGGGGGACTTCCTGTGCTACTTCCTGCAGGGGGCCTGGTTATCTGGCGTATTCTCGGCCACGCCCCCACGAGGCGGGCCCTCACGGTGGGATGTGGGATGCAGATGTTCCAGCAGCTGTGCGGGGTCAACACTGTCATGTAGGGGACACGCGCACGCACACACACATATACACACACACGCGCAGGGACATATACACACACACACGCGCACACACACGCACGCACACACACACACACACACACACACACGCACACGCAGGCACACGCACACGCACACACACACACACACACACACAGACAGATGGGATCTAGTAAATTAATGTTTTATTTGTAAGATGATGAACTATGGATTTAGGAAGATAGTTTATCACTACATTTATGTACTCTACCCGGTGTTTCTTTCTTTCCTTGTAACTTAGCAGAAGTCTAGCGTTACATAACGTGTATAATAGGTTGTGGTGTGCGGTTGACCCAGGTACTACAGCGCCACCATCCTGCAGATGGCGGGGGTGCGCGACGTCAAGCAGGCCATCTGGTTGGCCTCGGCAACCGCGGCCACCAACTTCCTGTTCACCCTGGTGGGGGTGTGGCTGGTGGAGCGGGTGGGCCGGCGGAGGCTGTCCCTGTGGAGCATGCTGGGTAGGCGTCGCCATGGTCACCTGGATCGCCTGGATCTACTTAATACCCATAATGCACCGTGAATTAAGTGTACAACTGATGCACATACCCATGATGCATGGCGGTGTTCATTATCATCGTATTCATCCAATAGAAATGGTCCGACCGGCACAACCACTACTGTACTACTACTACGATACTACTACTACTATACTCCTACTATTACTACTATACCACTCTACTACTACTACTACGATACTACTAATGATGCTACTCCTACTTCTATACTACTACTACTATACTCCTACTATTACTACTATACCAATCTACTACTATACTACTACTACTACTATACTACTATATTACTACTACTAAACTGAGCAGTGCTGTTATTAAGAACTGTTTGTAGGAGAGAGTAAATGCCTGTAGTGTGTATTTGTACTGTGTTCTGTCCTTGCAATTATATTAGTTGTTTTTGTAATGTGCTAATCTCGATCAGGCGTGTGTGTGTGTGTGTGTGTGTGTGTGTGTGTGTGTGTGTGTGTGTGTGTGTGTGTGTGTGTGTGTGTGTGTGTGTGTGTGTGTGTGTGTGTGTGTGTGTGTGTGTGTGTGTGTGTGTGTGTGTGTGTGTGTCCAGGTACTGCTCTCAGTCTGGGTGTGCTGGCCCTGGGTTTCCTCCTCACAGCTGAGAACTCTCCTCCCGTCACCCTGCACCCGCTCAACCTGCCCAACGACACGTGCACACAATACAGGTTAGACCACATACACACGCGCACGCACGCACGCACACACGCACGCACACACACACACACTGCATGCACACAAGCAGTCTAAATGCCATTGGTCCAAAGGGGAATAGAAAGAATGTAGATGATGTTAATTCTCCTTGTGTAAATATCACATGGAAAAACATGGAACAGAAACACGATACTGTTGGGTGACTTTTGTTCTTGTTCCCACTGGGGGCGGTGTGGGGGAGGGGGGGAGGGGGGGGGGGGGGGGGGTTTTGAGAACGACGAGGGTGCAGGGTGGTGAAAGGTTCCGGGTTCGAACCCCGAGGTGTGCAGTCTTCCTGTGGGCGTGCCTCACCCCTGCTGGCTCCCACTGACGTGGTTCTTATTAGAGCTGAGTCAGCAGACCGCTCCTTCACTGCAACGCCCCGCATCACGTGACACCCAAGACCACAGCGCTGTGTAACGCCTGATCCTGATTGGTCGATGTTGTTCTCAGGGTTCGCGTTATATTGTCTAACGGTCAAATACAACTATCCGCCAGATGTTTCCGTGACAACGCAAAAACAATACGCTGAAAGCACCCTGGAAGAACTTTTAATTTCAGCCGATAAAAGACCTATAATTACATATATCTATATCTATATCTATATCTATATAGATATATCTATATATCTATATCTATGTATATAGATATAGATATAGATCTATCTGATCAGTTGAACCGACCGGAGGAGGGGGGATGTGGTCTTCATCCGCCCCAGGTCTTGTGAGGCCTGCATGCTGGACCCGGCCTGTGGGTTCTGCTACCGGGAGAACTCCACCATGGTGTACGACTCCACCTGCCTGCCTGCTGACCACGCCTCCTCTGACCACGCAGCCTGGGGCAGGTGTGTGTGTGTGTGTGTGTGTTTATCTACTGTTTGTCCATCTCCATTCTACTACCGTCCTGTACTTCCTGCGGTGACACCTGCATGTCCTGTGTGGGATGAACCAAGCGTTGTCTCTGTGACCCTGCAGCTGCTCCAACCAGACAACAGGGGGCGATGGATCCTTCTGGGCCTACAACTACTGTCCCACGTCCTACTCCTGGGTGGTCCTGCTGGGCCTCATCCTGTACCTGGCCTCCTTCGCTCCAGGTCTCCCTCTGCACCCCTTTATGTTCTCATCCTGTACCTGGCCCCCTCTGCACTGCTCACCCCTTTATGTTCTATCAGTTACTCTCTCTACTGTGATACCGAGTACAGGGACGTCATGAGCTGGTTGATGAGGGCTGATGATGGAGATGTCCATAATCTTTACTGATACTGAGGACGTTCCCTGCTCCTCATCCAAGGGCCCTGGCCACTTCATAAGCGTTATGAAGTATCGTTACACAGGTTTAAGGCCTCAGACATACTTTCTGCGTTCCTGCGTTCATACTGAAACAAAAACATGATTCTTATTTTCATGGGATTATACTCATACTAAAAAAATACTTTGTTACTTACATTTCTGCCACGTCCGTTCCGCTAGATGTCATTCATTCTACAGACTGCACCCTCAATGCTCCATCGATGGCTGATTAATCAGAAAGCTCATAAACTGTATTTCTTATCTGAAGCAACCTTTTATCATCTCCTCTATCATATCGTAACAGACCAATTACAAAGTACAGCGAGCCATGTATCATAGTGTGTGTGCGTGCGTGCGTGTGTGTGCGTGCATGCGTGCGTGCGTGTGCGCGTGTGTGCGTGCGTGCGTGTGTGCGTGTGCGTGTGTGTGTGTGTGTGCATGTGCGTGCGTGTGTGCGTGTGTGTGTGTAGGCATGGGTCCCATGCCGTGGACGGTGAACTCTGAGATCTACCCGCTGTGGGCGCGCAGTACGGGCAACGCCTGCTCAGCAGGGGTCAACTGGATCTGCAACGTCCTGGTGTCCCTCACCTTCCTGCACATGGCCCAGGCCCTCACCTACTACGGTAGGCTCCCCGGCCCCGCTGGGGCCTAGCACTAGGTCTGATGAGGCGCTGAGCTTTGGATGAAAGTGTCTGCGAATAGGAGGAGTGAGGAGTAAATGACAGGAAATAGACGGAATGTGCAGACATCCAGGAAGGCCGGTACTGGCGGTTTGTTCTCTCTCTCTCTCTCTCTCTCTCTCTCTCTCTCTCTCTCTCTCTCTCTCTCTCTCTCTCTCTCTCTCTCTCTCTCTCTCTCTCTCTCTCTCTCTCTCTCTCTCTCTCTCTCTCTCTCTCTCTCTCTCTCTCTCTCTCTCTCTCTCTCTCTCTCTCTCTCTCTCTCTCTCTCTCACTCCCTGTCTCCTCCTCCTCACCTCCTCACATGTATTGTATCATAGGGACATTTGTTATTCTGTTGAATGTCTTTAGAAGAAAAACACAATCTGCTGAATGTTACATTATGCTAATTAGTATTATAAGGTAACCATTGCCTCTTGGCACAGATTTTGTACAGATATAGTTTATGCAATAGACTGTATAGAAATGTCTCCCAGAAGGTGGCGATAAAGAACTAGACTGTGATATGGCTTAATACCAGGGGTGTTGTTTCATCCTGTGTTGTGTGGTGCCAGGGGCGTGCTCTTCATCCTGTGTTGTGTTGTTGTGTTGTGTTGTTGTGTGGTACCAGGGGCGTGCTCTTCATCCTGTGTTGTGTTGTTGTGTTGTGTTGTTGTGTGGTACCAGGGGCGTGCTCTTCATCCTGTGTTGTGTTGTTGTGTTGTGTTGTTGTGTGGTACCAGGGGCGTTCTCGGTGTACGCGCTCATCTCCCTGCTGGGCGTGCTCTTCATCCTGGGCTGCCTGCCCGAGACGCGGGGTCTGCGTCTGGAGGAGATGGAGGGTCTGTTCGCCGGACCGCTCTGCTCCTGCGGCTCTCCCAGCGCCGCCGACGCCATCCGCTACAGCCGGGTAAAGAACCGCTCCGACTCGGAGCGGTCGGACCTGGACTAGACCATCCGGACCGCTGGTGGAGGGGTGCTCTCTGGTACACGCTCGGTGTCTTTTCTCCGTTTTTGGTTTGGTGGATTTGGGAAAACGTTTTAAAGTGATGGACTACAGACTTCCGTCCTGTTCCTTCAAGCCAATCAAATCGGTGGAATCTATTTCCCCTCCCGGCTACGTGCCCAGCGGTCAACCAATCACGGCTCACGTGGCCGAGCCAGGCCAATCACATTAGGGCGACGGCGCAGCTAAATGAAGCTACACCGTTTCAGACCTTGGGGGGAGGGGGGGGGGGGGGTGGGGGGGAAATTCAGACCACACAATCCGACAATTTTAGGTGTATATATTTAAATACTTTTTGACCATTTCCAAGGTATTCTGTGAATATCCTGTTTCCATCACTTTAACGTGTAGGCTAATCCTGGGAGTGAGAGGAAGTTGATTACTGTATTCGTTTATTGAATGTCAATTAATTCATTCCAGTGGTGACATGAAACCAACAATCAATTAAAGTGTGTGATTTAGACATGTATTCATTTGTTCATTCCACTAGCACCCTCTTGTTTGTTGGTTTCCTGTGTTTGGTTTCATAAAGGGTGGACATTATGTTGTCCCCCCCACCTGGGGGACAACAGGTGTACAAGAGGTCTTTCTTGGTGCGCGATGAACTTTACAAACTGGGATGTGGGCTTCCTTTCCTTCGCGTTCACCCAAACCCCCCCCCCCCCCCCTTATTGCATCCAACAGGTTTTGGGGGTTTTGGAAACATGGCATTGTCGTGCTGGTGCTCCAGTGCTCGTTTTGATTTCTCGTTTTCCACGCCTCTACTCTGAGCAGGGCTCAGAGTAGAGGAAACACTGAAATCAAACTGCAGGAATCGCACCATTTTCAATTCAATTCAATACAATACAATTGTATTTGTGTAGCACTTACTCACAACTACAGTCGCAAAGGGCTCAGCAAGCCATGTATTAATGACACGTTTGAAAAAAGTTCTAGACTTACGTAGGTCGATACGAAGGAGACGAGGTCAGATAAGGGCCTCGTTGTTTACAATCAAATCAAAAATGGCAAACATGTTCCCAAATCCTGACTTGACTTTAGAGGATATATTTTTTTAACTCGACGTAACCAGGACCTGAGCAGCTCTCTCATTGGTTCACACGCTGACAGTACCAGGGTCCTGGTGTTACCCGGGTTCAGCACCGTGTGGACTGTGTCGTCCCTGCTGTGAGGCCTGCCGGGGCCCGGGTCTGTGTTGGAGCCCGTGCTGGGGACCTCATTTGAAACATTTGATCCCTTCGTTTTTAGCGAGAGCCGTCAGAGACGGCCGCCGTGGGCGTCGACGGCGCCGTGGCCTACATCACCGTAAGTCATGTCTCGGAGGAGCGCCCGTCTGGCCAGCCATCCCATACTTGTACGAGGAGAACGCAATCCAAGTGTTCCTTGTTCTGCTTCCACAGCTTCAGTAGGGCGGACCTCGGGTGCAGAAGACCCTCCGCTCAAGAGGGAACTTGAACTTGTTCCTTAAACACGGACAGACGTTTAGGGGACAATCAACAAGGTGTTGGAGAACTCCGGTGGGGACTCCTGTTCTCCCGGGCGGCTGCTTGAGGAACGTTGAGGAACGTTGAGGAACGTTGAGGAATGTTAAGGAACGCTGGGACATGGGTTGATAATATAACGCTTTATTTCAACAAAACGGTATAGCGATGTCTTTACACTTGCTTTAACACTTAAGGTGGTGTTGTATTTGTATGAATCCCTTTTTGCACTTTTCTTGGATTGACCGGTGTTTTATCACTTGTACTTTATCATGTGTTTTTTCACTTATATAATATAAGGTAATGGAAGTACTTGAAGTAACTTATTTTTAATAATCTGCCATATCAATAATAAATCTGTATTGTATCTTTATGTAGGGGGATATTTTCACGGCCTGGTTTTGGTTCCAATGTTGGATCAATAGCCGACACAACTTTTCAAATTGGTAGATGCCAATTCCAGATATTGTACCTTATTCTTCTAAATAAAAATGACGATCACAAACTACAACTCCCAGTACCCTTAAGAAGATGAATGGCGCCTGTATGGTACGGTCCACTGCTAGGCTGCTCTTCCCAGCATCCTCCTGGGCAGATGCATCTACTCTGCTCCACTCGTCCCCTCCCGGCTCGCTGAGCCTCGATGTCATTTCAATGGGACTTTTACGATGGTCTCTGTAACCGATCCCTCTGGCTCCTCTAACCCCGTGGTCATATTTATTTATACCCCGGAAGGGACCACGTGACGTGGGCATGAGGGCCGGCGGACAGCCACTGGGGTTTCAGCAGCTATTCCCCTGCAGAGCTAGTCTGGTGTCATCTGAACTCGGTGTATTGGGTTCATGGAGTGTGTGTGTGTTTCATTAGGGTTAGGGTCCAATGGAGTGTGTGTGTTTCCTAACAGGGTTCATGGAGTGTGTGTGTGTGTGTGTGTGTGTTTCATAAGTTAGGGTCCATGGAGTGTGTGTGTGTGTGTGTGTTTCATTAGGGTTAGGGTCCAATGGAGTGTGTGTGTTTCATTAGGGTTAGGGTCCAATGGAGTGTGTGTGTTTCATAACAGTTAGGGTTCATGGAGTGTGTGTGTTTCATTAGGGTTAGGGTCCAATGGAGTGTGTGTTTCATAACAGTTAGGGTTCATGGAGTGTGTGTGTTTCATTAGGGTTAGGGTCCAATGGAGTGTGTGTTTCATAACAGTTAGGGTTCATGGAGTGTGTGTGTTTCATAAGATAAGTATTAATTAGAGGTTGCTGGACATGAAGAGGCTTAACTTCTCCCATGTTGCCACAGTGCAGGCTGGTTCATTTTAGGGAAAGATTGAACCGTTTAATATTTGGTCTAAAGCGTGACCACATGCTGAGGGCAACACCTCCGCTCGCTGCAGGTGAGAGCGGGGAACAGGTGACCTGGCTTTGTATCCATCAGCCAATCACAGCGGACCAATCACAGCGAACCAATAGCAATCCTGGACTCGACAGACCCCCCCCCCCCTTTGCGTCCTATTATCTATGTTTACATGTGCTGTGAATGTAGTCATTTGGCAGTCTAGTCTGATGTCAAATAGAATATATAAAATAACCAACAACACACACACACACACACACACACACACACACACACACAAACTGTGAACACAAACTCATACTTCACATGGAGTACATAATACATATAATTTTCTGTGGTATGGTTTGTGTACATGGGTGTGCAGCTGCAGTAAAAGTGTGATGATATGCATAATGCTACCAATAGAATATGTAGAATAACAGCTTATGCATATATCATATGTGGATTAATGGCATTTGATAAGACATAATCAAATTAATAGTTATAATGTAGTTCTTAGATTGGACACCAATGCATAGCTTTTAGCACAAAATTGCTTAAACAAGTCGTTTATAAAATAAACATAAAAGTATGGAAACTTTGCTATCACCACCACAAGGTGGCGATAACAACGTTTCTACACTTTCGTGTTTATTGTGATGAAGACCCATCGTGTCGCTGCCACGGTTGGGCCAGACTGGGTGAAGGTTGATGTCATGCCACTCAGAAAAGTCTTACCTGTACAAAGTGGAATTAGTCAATTGCGTTATAAAATACATTTATAATATCACTTTAACAATACAAAGAGTACTAACGTGTCAATTGGTGGGCCCTACTCTTTTGTGGTGGGCCATCGGCCTGCAATCACGTGAACTAAGCCGATTTCAATCCTCTTGAGGTTCATCGATAATGAAAACTAGTTGATGATAGGGCATATTTATTGCAACAAACATCTGCGCACAAAAATAGTGCAACAGTGTGCATTTGTGGATGAACATTCACAGGTGTGATCTTTTTTGTCACAAAGCAATCTTTTGCACTAAACGCACCAAAGAAGTGGTCCTCCTATCATAATAGAGATGGATGGATCCAATATGGACCCTGGACGTTGAATCCGTTATCATGTTATACCCCATGACGTCACAGCCAAACCCCTGAGCGACATGACGGAGGAGGGCGTGGTTTGGTGACGCATTGCGGATCAATCCGGAGGAACGGACGGCGTGAGGCGTGCTGCGAGCGACCGGAGCTTTCCCCCGCACAGCTTGGATCTCTCCGTGCATGCATGCGTCGCAGCAGGAGCCGGGAGGAATGCACGCAGCACGCTGTAGCCAAATAGCCGAGAGATGCATGACCCATAGGGCCGCAAGGCGGACGGTTGTGCGCATTGCCTCCACGTTTAGCGTATAAAATATAGTTAGGTGTTTTTGTTTTGTTGCTATGGCGGAATCGTAGTCGAGGTGGACGCTGACTGTTCGTTGCACGCAGCACACACTCTCGGTTCCTAGCTGCTGGGAGTGCGCACTTTTTTTTTTGTTGCCGGGTGTATCCAATGAGACGCAATCGATACGGATCGATCTATTTTTTTTCTTCGAATTGTTGCATAGACGTGTCCGAGCGTTGAGGAAGCATGACTTCGGGACAGGACGAGAGCTCGGTTCGCGTGGCGCTGAGGTAAGCAACAACACTCGGGTTGATGTTCACCTTGCAGGCTGAGGCTTCTGCCGGCCGCCACAGCACCTGTCAGCGGCTGGCCTTCATCGCATCCACGCTGTGCCCGTGGAAACCGCAGGACACCAGGACACGCTATGGCCCTTGTTGTCCATGTCTTTAATGATTAATGAGGCCGTTTATGGTGGTATAATACGACAGTAAGGCAGAAGATGTGATCCGTTTATATTGCAGCTTATTTTTGTACATGTTCCGCCTCCCCCGGCATCGCCCTGTGCATGAGATCATCGTTGTAAGCGATAATCGAACAGAGAGAGAGAGATGGGGAAGAGAATGAGACATGGACTTATGGAGGGAGAAAGGGAGAGGCAGAGTGAGATAAAGTCACCTTCTGTTCTGAATCTGGACCCGGGCCACGGGGCCGGGTTTAGTCTTCTGGGCATCCCTTCAAAGACGACTGCTGAGTGACTGTTGGTCGATGAGAGAGGGACTTGTGTTGACGTAAAGGAGTCGAGGAAAGCGCAGTGAACCGGCTGTGATAGCTCTTTGTCTCTGCGCACTGATAACCCCGGCGCTGTCTGGTACCCATCTAGATAGAAGGAAGACTTTTATTCAGCTGCTGCCCAGATGGCATCTTATAGCCATAGACCATAGTAATCAGCAACACATAACAGGGATTCATGTATACACATCTGTTTATGGATTTATACAAATGTTTAACAGTATGCTGGCTCCTACATCCACCCACTTGGGCAACACAACGCCTGGGGGGGGCAGGGGGCACTGTGTGATGAGTATGGTGGACCAAGCACCTGGCACTACCACACACACACACACACACACACACACACACACACACACACACACACACACACACACACACACACACACACACACACACACACACACACACACAGTGAACAGAGAGCTAATGCAGAACACAAGCGTGGGGTTTGTGTACACAGGTGGGGGATATTGCAGAGGGAACTTCTCTTCCTGTCTTGTATTTGGTCTTTGAACAGTGTTCAGGGGCTCATTCTGTCATGTGCTTCTGTGTATGAAAGGCAAAGAGGAGAAGCAGGCGTGCTTGACATTTGTCTTTAACGCTGTGTGTTGAGTAGGCTGGCAGGACACTTACTAGGTAGGGGTTAGACAGTACAGAGACAGGTCATTAAGGAGCAGGTAGGGGTTAGACAGTACAGAGACAGGTCATTAAGGAGCAGGTAGGGGTTAGACAGTACAGAGACAGGTCATTAAGGAGCAGGTAGGGGTTAGACAGTACAGAGACAGGTCATTAAGGAGCAGGTAGGGGTTAGACAGTACAGAGACAGGTCATTAAGGAGCAGGTAGGGGTTAGACAGTACAGAGACAGGTCATTAAGGAGCAGGTAGGGGTTAGGCAGTACAGAGACAGGTCATTAAGGAGCAGGTAGGGGTTAGACAGTACAGAGACAGGTCATTAAGGAGCAGGTAGGGGTTAGACAGTACAGAGACAGGTCATTAAGGAGCAGGTAGGGGTTAGACAGTACAGAGACAGGTCATTAAGGAGCAGGTAGGGGTTAGACAGTACAGAGACAGGTCATTAAGGAGCAGGTAGGGGTTAGACAGTACAGAGACAGGTCATTAAGGAGCAGGTAGGGGTTAGACAGTAACCATCTTGCTCTAGGATGCCTACAGGTAGGATGGGGCTGACTGAACCCCCTCCCCACTAGACCAAACAAGGGTTGTTTTTTGGAAGGCCACATTCAACAGTGCGACTCAGCCAGTATACACGGTGTCCTGATGAAGAGGTGCGTGCGCTGTGTTCATACCGCACACCGCACCGTCTGTCTTATTGTCCGGCAACCCGCTGGGATCCCTCAGGGATTGGTCAGCTCATGTTTTCTTTCCATCTCTTCCGTTGGCCTTGATCCTTCGCAGCTCGCCGTAGCTCCTCTCCTTTAAGGTGGCTGAACAACAGCCGGGGCGTTCCTGGCTACAGCACATCCCCGCTGGTACAGTCAGCACGCCGTCACGCGTTGTCACGCCGCCGGGCCTGAGTGGCAGGTTAGCCTCGGGGATAGGCCGCGGCGCGTTACCGAGCTACCCGCTGAACCAGCTCCTGCTGAGGGGACGGCTCGCAGGCTGCAAAGCTTACGTAGCGCGCCGCCGTGGAGCTAAAGTCTGCCGCTGGCGGGGCGGGGCGGGGCGGTGAAAGGAACGCACGCGGCTACCGTGACGACGAGGCGCTGCCGCCGTGGACGTGTCGGCCTGTGTATGCAACACCTTAAGGTGCTGCCACGCTGCCCCAGCACCCACCTTTGGAAGGGACTCAACATGGTCGCCAACAACAGCCCGCCTACACACAACCACTAAGGCTTGTGTTGTGTGCCTTTTTAGAATAACGTGGGTGCGTACCACGGGGGGAATTGAACCTCTAACCATGGTCATGGCATGCTCTACCACTTGAGGTGGAGGAGGTGGTGGTGGTGGTGGTGGTGGTGGAGGAGGAGGTGGTGGTGGTGGTGGAGGAGGAGGAGGAGGAGGAGGAGGAGGTGGTGGTGGTGGTGGTGGTGGTGGAGGAGGAGGTGGTGGAGGAGGAGGAGGAGGAGTATTAGTAGCAGTAGTCTGTGTTTGTGCTGCTCATCCGTTTCTGCAGGGCTTCACACAGGATAATTAAATGGAGATGCTATCCAGCTCGGCTTTACCGTTTGATGCGTGGGTCCAACTCTTGAGGACCTGGGCGCCGGTCCGAGGTGCCGAAACCATGGAAACCAGGGATTAATGAAGGAGGATGAGCTGCTTTCCCCATTCAAGCTCCCCGGCTCTCTGGGTTACTGGGTGACTTGAGGACGTAGCCACCAGGCAGCGGTTGGGCTCAGGGAGCAAAAGGTTTACAACGGTTTGCTTGGAAGTGAGCCAAATTGCTGTCCACTTTATGCATGTCATTCGTCACTTTTAATCCTCTGAACGATGTTCATCTCCTTCGGTTGGAAAGGCATGTCTAAGCCTGCCAGATCATCGGTGCTCCTGTTCACTGCACCAGATGTTGTTGTTGGAATCGAAGCGCTGATTATGGATTGCATGGCACCTTGGCCGTCCACGTGAAATATTGGGGCAAAATGAGAATTTGGAATATATTTTGAGGCTTGGTCCGCTTCCACACACAAAGAAAACACAAAGAAGGTGTGTTGTTCTGTTTCCTAACTGGAGGAGCGAGAGCTAAAAACCCTGCAGGGCCCTGCAACACTGCGTGGGAGAGGGGGGAGGGAGAGGGAGGCCTCCTGGGACACACTCACTGTCTTCTGTCTTCTGACCTACTGAGCCAATCTCCTTTGTCGATAGTCTCACTCACTCAGTCACTCACTCACTCACTCACTCACTCACTCACTCACTCACTCTGTGTGTGTGACTTGACTGCCAGTGTTGGGTCTGCTTGCTCTGTTCTTTGTCCGTTGCTTTATCTGTTTGCTGTCGTCCCTTTAGTGCTGCGTCGGCTGCGCTTCTGAATTGTAATTTTGCATGTAGAGACTTTATCGCTCTACTTTACCCGTCCACCCTCTAGCGCGTGTGGATGTGTTCACCTGAGGACAACTCTGGGGGGGTTGATGTCTGTCTGACGTCATTTAAAGACCAGAACGAGAATCAGTTTGTCTAGTACGTTAACACAAGCAGTCGACCCTCCTAGTCTTGCTGCATGAGAAACGCATGCAAGAGCAAAAGAGCATCTAAAACTAGACTACAGGCAACACTACAAACACTACAGGTGTGCAATGTGTGAAGACGTACTGTGCATTAACACTGACGAGGGGAGGAGGTCTGTTGGTCCATCGATCTGTCTAATGCTGGCTCTCTCCGCTCGGGGGTTTAGTATGTTACCCAGAAGTCTATGAATACACTGCCACCCCTGGGTCTGTGTTAAAGTGAGCCTCTTGATTCCAAGATGGCTACATCATTACTCTGAATGGACTTGGGTTAGTAACGTTACGGTGCCTCAGCTAGCTTGGCATGCTAGCCTTTAAATACAAACCTCTCTGCCGGTGGCTGTTTACTATTTAGAGACTTGCAGGGGTTTCTTTTTTTATTATTACTTTTTTTAGAAGCAGGTAGGGGTTAGACAGTACAGAGACTGGTCATTAAGGAGTAGGTAGGGGTTAGACAGTACAGAGACAGGTCATTAAGGAGCAGGTAGGGGTTAGACAGTACAGAGACAGGTCATTAAGGAGCAGGTAGGGGTTAGACAGTACAGAGACAGGTCATTAAGGAGCAGGTAGGGGTTAGACAGTACAGAGACAGGTTGTTAAGGAGCAGGTAGGGGTTAGACAGTACAGAGACAGGTTGTTAAGGAGCAGGTAGGGGTTAGACAGTACAGAGACAGGTTGTTAAGGAGCAGGTAGGGGTTAGACAGTACAGAGACAGGTTGTTAAGGAGCAGGTAGGGGTTAGACAGTACAGAGACAGGTCATTAAGGAGTAGGTAGGGGTAAGGCCATCTTGCTCTGGGAGGCCTACAGGTAGACTGAGGACAATGGGGATCGAACCTGGTACCTTTCAGCTTCAGGTCAATCCCCCTAACCTCTACTGATGCTGCCCCCATACTTACACTGCCAATATCTGTCCTATTGATTTGAGATGAGATGGTTCTCTAGTAGAAATGAAACCAGTACAAACTGAAAGGTAACAGATACAGAACATATCTCTAAACACAACATGAGTGACCTCTGGGTGCTGCTCTTCCCATGGTGGCCAAAATGTTGACTCTACCCCGCTGGAAAGTCTTACAATGGAGCCCAGTGAGGTCCAGCCCAGCCGGACCTCCTGTCCCACCCCCCCACTCCCCTGTATGGGGACAGTGTTCTGAACAGAAGTGTCTCTCTCGCTCTCGCTCTCGCTCTCTCTCTCTCTCTCTCTCTCTCTCGCTCTCTCTCTCTCTCTCTCTCTCTCTCTCTCTCTCTCTCTCTCTTCTCTCTCTCCTCTCTCTCTCTCTCTCTCTCTCTCTCTCTCTCTCTCTCTCTCTCTCCTCTTCCCCCCCCCAGCCCACACGTTAAACTGCAGCCTGTAAATAGACTGCAGCCGACTGCGGGCTGGAGGGCCGTAGTGACGCCGGAACCTCCGACGCGAGCAGGACTCAGCACATTCACCACCCCCCCCCCCCCCCCCCCCACGCATCTGCACCGATGCATCAGCATCCGCCACACACTGCAGCATGCGTGGCAGACGCACGTGGCACGCCACACACTGCAGCACATGCTGACATGTGTGCACCACGCCCATCGAATTATGTTGTTTACTGCTTCTCTCTGTCTCTCGGTACTGCAGCTCTGTCTCTCGTCTCTTTCAAATGTCTCTCTGTACTGCAGCTCTGTCTGTCTCTGTCTCTCTCTGTACTGCAGCTCTCTCTGTCTCTCTCTGTACTGCAGCTCTGTCTCTCGTCTCTTTCAAATGTCTCTCTGTACTGCAGCTCTCTCTGTCTCTGTCTCTCTCTGTACTGCAGCTCTGTCTCTCGTCTCTTTCTCGGTTCTCTTTTTAGATATCTTTTTTCTCTTTATATCTCTCTATGTATATATATATATATATTTGGATCTCTCCATTTCCACATCTATTTATCTCTCCATCTCCCTCCTCTCCATCTATGTCTCTACAGCTCTCTCGCTCTGCATCTATCTCAAAGTAGATCTCTCTCCCTACATCTAACGCTCTCTCTCTCTCAGCCTCTCGCGGAAATCCGTTCCACACACGATGGCTGCATGTCGACTCGGGGTACTGGTGTTACTGGACGTACCCCCCCCCCCCCCCCCGCCCAGTTAGGGGACCCCTGCTGCTAACTCTCCGGGGGGGGGCCGGGCTGCCACCTCCATGTCACCGTGGGTCCCCGCACCACAAATACCCCCGAACGGAGCATCCAGGGCCCCCCCCCCCCAAGCCTGCCGCGGACCGTCCAATATAGGCCGCAGACGCACGCAAATAGAGCAGCAGGGCTCCTAATAGACGCCCCCCCCTTTACCCAGAGCACAGAGGAGACCCCTAACTTAGCAGTGTATCGCGGGGCCCCGGTGTAGCGGTAAGCTGACCTCTGGCGCTGGATATGGACCCCCCCCCGCTCGCTCGGCAGCCCCGCAGGTTAAATAAAACCACGCCAGACACGCAGTCCGTCTGACACCTCCAGGTGTGTGTGTGTGTGTGTGTGTGTGTGTGTGTGTGTGTGTGTGTGTGTGTGTGTGTGTGTGTGTGTGTGTGTGTGCTGGTTCTCATTGGCCCTGGGTTCACGTTGTGCCGGAGGCTATTCAGGCAAATGGGTCTACACACACACACACACACACACACACACACACACACACACACACACACACACACACACACACACACACACACACACACACACACACACACACACACACACACACACACACACACACACACACACACACTGCAGATGGTACTTCTGCATATTTATGATGTTCGAGTTTGCGATGAGGCGTTAATGTCCACACTCAATATGGAACAGTGTGTGTGTGTGTTTCATGAAGCACCCCTGCGGGCTGGCCTTTGTCTCTCGGGTCGCGGGCTCTCGGGGCCCCGGGGCCCCAGAGTTTACCCAGCGATGGCTCCACCGTGTCAACTGCCCACGGTCCAGTGGACCTGCAGCCCAGACCAGACAAGGGGGGGGGGGGGGGGGGGGGCGATAGTCTAGTGGTTGGGGGTTTTGACTCTGAGCCAAAAGGTCCTGGGTTCAAGTCCCAATGAAGATAACCTGACCCCCACACTCAAATAATACCAGTGAGGAGTAACATGTGAATTTATACTATTGGGGGGGGGGGGGGGGGGGGGGGGGGAAGGTTAGTGCGGGGCAATAGGGTGTTTAACCCTAACCCTCCACGCTGAGCGGTTCTGGGTTCAATCCCCAAAGTCCACAACCTACCTGTAGGCGTCCTTGAGCAAGATGTTCTAACCCCTACCTGCTCCCAAATGACTTAATTCCCTGCATGCCTCTGGGTGAAGCATCTCTTCCGTGACTAAGTAGGAAGCAGAATATTGAATACAAGGATAGCATTTAGCAACGCCCTGCTGTGTGTCTGCAGAACTGACGAGACGCCACAGCTGCCACGTGTCATGAAGTGTTTAGGTGTGAGATGGAGCTGTGGAGCTGTGTTGGCGTGTGTGTGTGTGTGTGTGTGTGTGTGTGGGAGGGAGGGTTGAGGTGAGGGAGGGTGTGTGTATGAGGGAGGGAGGGTGGGTTGAGGTGAGGGAGGGGTTGTGTGTGTGTGTGTGTGTGTGTGTGGGTGTGGGTGAGGGTGGGGGTGGGGGTGAGGATGTGGCAAGGGGGGGTGAGCATGTGTCTGGATAAGCACATCCCTCGTTTATCTATGTTTAGGATCCGTGAGCTTTATTCACCTAGCGGCCATCTTGGTTCTGATCGTTAGCTGGTGGCACTGAGCCAGCTCCACCAGCCAGCGTCTAGAACCAAGATGGAACCGAGGGAATAAGACGCACTGCAGTTTCATTAGCCTGTTAGCCTGTCATGACCACGGCAGGATCGCTGAAATTAGCAGAATACCACAGTTGGTGGAATAGAGCGAAAAAAGCAACCCCATTTGTTGCTTTAGGTGCTCTGCCTGGTTCAGCTAACGTGTGTCTGTCAGTCAGTCAGTCAGTCAGTCAGTCAGTCAGTCAGTCAGTCAGAGTTGGAGTTCCCAGTTCAGTGGAAACACATCTCACCAGAGTAGATGCAGTATTGTTTACTTTGTATTTGAACCATCTAGTTACAGACTCCTGTTGTAGATATGACGGCTACTACCGTGGCATGGGGAAGACACACACACACACACACACACACACACACACACACACACACACACACACACACACACACACACACACACACACACACACACACACACACACACACACACACACACCTCTGTGTTAACAGCTCGGCATGACCTGTTTTTGACACCCTCCCGATGGCACGGGAGCGGTGGGCTGTGCTCTGTGACCTTTGACCTACAGGAAGCAGTAAAGCTGTTGATCACAAGGCCGTCAGTCTGCCTGTTTGTCATCTAGTTGAACTGCGTACTTTTGTGTGAAATGTGCAAAAGGTATAAATAAAGTTTGAATTGAATCTATGTTTATAAATTCAATTCAAATTCAGTGACGTTAGTATTGTGTCTGAAGGGTCTATTGGCCTACAATAACACACAAGCCTCGGCCCGAATGTAGCACTATGGCTGTTTTGAATCCTTCCGTCAGTCACCTTGATATTTATCATAGTGGATAATGGCCGTAACAGTCATATACCGACATATCAGAGTCCAACAATCTCCTCTCAGTACAACCCTCTGATGACCATATTGTCAGCCTCTCCCATTTGTGAGATGTGTGCGGTGTGGTGGTTTCCACTGGTTTTCTACGTTACCGTGGCGACGGGCTTGATCTTACCTGTCCCCAGGACGTGGCCGCAGGGTGAGCTCTATCAAAACAGCTTCTGTTTACGTTTGAAGGATTAAACCAAGTTGGGCCAAAAGGTTCAGTCGAGTCTTTAACTTCCCAGAAGAGGGACGGTTTGCTGGACAACGGTAGCTGCTGTGTACAGCCATGGTGCAGTAAACAAAGTCAACTCTGACTGTCGTTTGGGTGTGATGTGAATGAAGGACGTGTAGTGGCTAGACGTGGATCTGTTCACTAACTATTCTCTTACTGACATGAGATCCGTTGAAAAGTCAGTTATCAAACAGACGCCCTTGAAATCCATCTTGAAAAACGGTGCAGCTTGTGAGCAAGGACAGCAAGCAGTATCCAATTGAAAGCTGAGGAGAAATCGATAAAAAACAAACTGTTGTTATTGGATACTAGACCGTCGTCCGGTGTTTTTATTTATCTTTAATCATTTACAGTCTTGGAAGTGTAGCGTTTCATCTGTTCCTCTTGCACAACTTGAAAATGAGCCTCAAGGACACGGCTTTTGTCTTGAGAAATAAAACGGATGAAAGTGTAACCATGTGTTAGTACAACAGTCAGTAGCACAGCCGAAAGAACGAGGTGTATCGTCTTACAAAGCGCTTTTGAAGAGCTGTATCCTTACATAACTGGTATTTTGTATTTTTCTAACGCTAAGCCTTCGGTAAACATGTCTTTGAGTAATGCACACATGACATGACACTCCTGGTCCCAAGTGTTACGCAGTCCTGGAAGCCGATAGCTTACCTGTGCTTTTGTAGCCCGTGGCTCTTGGCTAACCCTAATATAGAAAGCTCATCCAGAAGTGGGCTAACCCAAACTTTAACCCTGGCTTAGCTAGCTAGCTGCTTTCATTGTGGATTTGTGAGCTTATATATATATATATATATATATATATATATATATATATATATCAAAGTAATGGTAAAAGTAGAGTTTGGACACTTTAGAACCTTTTTTTAACGTGTATTTCTTAGGCTTGTACATGAGAATGCATCATGGGATTTTTGTTGGCGATTCCCCACCAGAGAGTTGTAGTCCAGAGAGCTGTAGTCCAGAGAGTTGTAGTCCAGAGAGTTGTAGTCCTGTAAAACCCTAAATCAACGTCACTACACCGTGACCTAGGCCGATCAAAACGTTGTTTTGCCGCGTCCCGCGTGACAAACCTTATGGCATTTTCAAACACAACAATGTCTCCCCGCGATGACAAATCATGTCATGATTTATTACTCAACAATGACCAATAAAAAACCCTACCATTAACATAACAACTAACACTCGAATACTCCTGTGCTCCCAAAATGGCGGCGGTCATTGCGATGTGACATACAGGCCTTATTGACTCTCGAGCCCCAAGAAATTGGTTCATATGATGTAGGTTATGCAGATATTCTTCTTCAAAGCAGCATAAAGGGACGCTAGCTTCTAGTGGAAGTCCAGTCACGTCATCTTGAGGTCTCTGACAAGATGTCGGGAAGTCCAGTCACGTCATCTTGAGGTCTCTGACAAGATGTCGGGAAGTCCAGTCCCGACATCTTGAGGTCTCGGACAAGATGTCGGGAAGTCTCCCAGCACTCCGGTGCACTGTCACATCCTGCTGGAAACGGATTAGGCCTTTATTGCCCCTGCCGCCGTGACGGTTACCATGGCAATCCCTGGTAAAACCTGAAGTGTGCATGCAGGTTTGAAAACGAGGAACGCTGGATGATGCTGGTAGTTATTATTATTAATAATAATATTTAATGATAGTAATGTTATAGATAGTAAGGTAATGCATATTCTATTCACTAGACACTCAAAGACACATCCAAAACAGAACAATAAATTGCAGGGTTTGATAATCCATTTGTTGCTGGGAGGATTCAGCCCCACAGGTTCTCATCGTTGTGTAACGGATGCCCTGGGGGGTACATCCCATGGGGTAAATCTACCCAGATGTATTGTCTGCTGCGAGATCTCCCGTGTCACCATGGTTACGACCACACACACACACACACACACACACACACACACACACACACACACACACACACACACACACACACACACACACACACACACACACACACACACACACACACACACACACACACACGCCTCTCTGCAGGTCTTTTTTTGGAGTTCTGTTGCAGGATGAACCGAAGCTTGTTTCTGCCATTTCCAATGAGGGGATGACGATCGATCTTCACCCCACTTAGAGGAGAGACCGCTCTCTTACTGGATTACATGCTCTCTCTCTCTCTCTCTCTCTCTCTCTCTCTCTCTCTCTCTGTCTCTGTCTCTGTCTCTCTCTCTCTCTCTCTCTCTCTCTCTCTCTCTCTCTCTCGCTCTCTCTCGCTCTCTCTCGCTCGCTCTCGCTCGCTCTCTCTCTCTCGCTCTTCTGGTCTCTCTCTCTCTGCCTCTTTCTTTATCATCCGCTCTGTCTCCCGCTGCCTCTGTGTGAAACTACAGGAGTGTCAAAACTGTAATTAAGTTGCATTAAAGTGTAACATTAGTTGTATACAAATAGAATTCTGTCCGTCTGTCCGTCGGTGTTTCCTGGTGTCCCTCTGTCTCTCCCTCAGTGATTGATAAAGGCGGGCGTTGTTGCGGCAGGTCAGGGCGTGTCCCCCGCGCTTCGTGTGTGTGTGTGTGTGTGTGTGTGCGTGTGCATGTGTGTGTGTGTGTGTGTCTCTGTCTTCGGATTAAGAAGACGAACCCAGTCCTCCCTATCACCTTACACCTGCAGAGTACAGTCCCCCCCCCCCCCCCCCCCCCCCCCCCCCCCCCCTCTATCACGGTAGCCAGGCAAAATGCCCTAGTTTCCACGTATTCAATTCATGAGTGAAGCACTTTGGGAACACAGTGGACTTGTAGTCTGCAACATTTGATGTTTCAGGAATTCCCCATGGCTCAAAGTCTGAAATGAGATTTCTTCTCGAGATGTCTTTCCCTCATGGGCCCTATATAGTACATGTAAATACTGTGCCACTAGGCTTTGTCTATGACGGCAGAAAACAATTTCAGGTGAAACTGTGGTCTGTAGACAACATTGTTATGCAATGTGCCCAACGTGTTTAAACAAGGTATGGACCAGCACACAAAATAATATCCACTATCAAGAGCTCTTATACATACGCTGATATTAACAAGTAAAGGCAAACATTGTTGAACAGTAACCATAGAGAAATAGTAATCTGTCTATTTCTATGTGCTTGTACCAACCAGCCTGTGATGTGTGAGCTAGACTCAGGTTTATTTTTGCTCGCGCTGAATATGTTTAAGTCTTTGCTACAGAAGGTGAACCCACAGACATTTGCTCCTGGAAAGGTTTTGTGCCTAGTCCCCTTTTCATGGAACGAGACTTGATGGTCGCTGTAGTCTGATGACGAGGCTGAACTACAATCTGTCCTGTTGAGTAACAGTCATGGTGCGTCTGTGGATGGAGGGGTCTCCATCGTGCTTTGTCTCCGGTATCTATGGATACTCGGGGTCTCCATCGTGCTTTGTCTCCGGTATCTATGGATACTCGGGGTCTCCATCGTGCTTTGTCTCCTGTATCTATGGATACTCGGGGTCTCCATCGTGCTTTGTCTCCGGTATCTATGGATACTCGGGGTCTCCATCATGCTTTGTCTCCGGTATCTATGGATACTCGGGGTCTCCATCGTGCTTTGTCTCCGGTATCTATGGATACTCGGGGTCTCCATCATGCTTTGTCTCCGGTTTCTATGGATACTCGGGGTCTCCATCGTGCTTTGTATCCTGTATCTATGGATACTCTGGGTCGCCATCGTGGTTTGTCTCCGGTATCTATGGATACTCGGGGTCTCCATCTTGCTGTCAGCAGGGAGCAACAGAAGGAGGTTACTAGGGATGGGAGGGAAAAATCGATTCTTGTGAGAATCGGGACTCTTTGCTTCCGCAATACTTGTATCTTCTCAGTTATCTTAGTGATAGCAAAATAATGGTTGGACTGCTGGATCAGGAGTTCTGCTGTAACACAGTAGGACTGCTGGATCAGAAGTTCTGCTGTTACACAGTAGGACTGCTGGATCAGAGGTTCTGCTGTAACACAGTAGGACTGCTGGATCAGAAGTTCTGCTGTTACACAGTAGGACTGCTGGATCAGAAGTTCTGCTGTAACACAGTAGGACTGCTGGATCAGAGGTTCTGCTGTAACACAGTAGGACTGCTGGATCAGGAGTTCTGCTGTAACACAGTAGGACTGCTGGATCAGGAGTTCTGCTGTAACACAGTAGGACTGCTGGATCCCAGAGTAGTAAGAAGTAATTAGTTGTAGTAATAGTAGTTTTTTCCCCCCCAGTTTCAATTTGGAGAACCATTTCGCCCTCGGGGTGGGCGGCTGGGAGGAGAGGGGGCGGGGATCATTTGCAGAAACGGTGTCAAAGCTGACAGGATTACACAAGCCATTTAGCGTTTTAAATAGCCTAAAACAAAAGGATCCCTGTGGAGGGAGGAATGGGACTAGACTGTTCCGCACGGTCGGACGCGACTGGTGGATCGGTGAGACACGCCAGCTGAGTGATTGTATTGGTTGTCGTTGTGCGTTGGGATTGTACGACAGCCGGGACACCTGCCCGTCTGGTTCTCAGGTGTGGATTGGAGGAATCTCGATACTTCCAGTTACACACCCTGTTCTCCGTTGGGACTTGCTGCGATGTTAGTTATCTATCAGCCATCGAGTAATTGGCTATGTCATAACTACATAATGATCATAATAATGAGATAATAATGCATAATGATTGGAATGAGTCCTTACTTTTGTTGAATGAGCTTCAATCTCTCCTACAGTTTGGGAGGTCAGTGAGCCAGAAGTATTTACCAAACCATTGAGCAAACAAGCTAACGGTTCCACACACACACACACACACACACACACACACACACACACACACACACACACACACACACACACACACACACACACACACACACACACACACACACACACACACACATTCAGGAGCACTTGGGTTCAAAGGTGGGCTAGATGTGACTACACACAGCAGTCACTTTATTCCATATGAACAACATATCCTTGACAACAGCAATCCATTTCATTTATCGAAAGCAACTTGCAGGGAAGTCATGATTTTTTTCTTTTCTTTTTAGAACCTCTCAGTGTGTCAGAACCTGGTGGAGTCAGAACCTGTCATGACCTTTCGCTCCCCCCCGCCCTCTCCCGCCGGTTGCCTTGGCGACGGGGATGGCGGCGGATCCAGTGTCACGGCGCAACACAATGGGCACGTTGTTCCCATCGCTGAGAGTGTTCAACTCTCTCCTCTGAACGCTGTACTGACAGACAGACAGACAGGCAGGCAGGCAGACAGACAGACAGACAGGCAGACAGGCGGACAGAGAGACAGACAGAGAGACAGACAGACAGGCAGGCAGGCAGACAGGCAGGCAGACAGACAGGCAGGCAGACAGACAGACAGGCAGACAGGCGGACAGAGAGACAGACAGACAGAGAGACAGACAGGCAGGCAGGCAGGCAGACAGACAGGCAGACAGAGACAGACAGACAGACAGACAGACAGACAGACAGACAGACAGGCGGACAGAGAGACAGACAGACAGGCAGGCAGACAGACAGGGGGACAGACAGAGACAGAGAGACAGACAGGCAGGCAGGCAGGCAGACACGGGCTCTAAAGTTAGTATATCATGAAGAAGTATAATTTGTGTCAAAGGGATTTGGTCAGAAATGTTCGCCCTTGGAATGTGAAATTACGAGTCTGTGTTCTGTATTTTATATATTTTTACTCGCCACACACACACACACACACACACACACACACACACATCCCACTCTACAACAGACTGAATCCACGCACGAACATATTTCAGTTACTCACCACAGTTTGGGTTATTCATGTTGAATACAAGGGTTTCACCTTGAACGTTCCCAATTAGGAACGCCGACGGTTCCTCGGTTCTGCTTCACTGGGTTTCTGTGTTGGTGCTTTGGTGGCGTTCAGGAGAAGGAACGCACTCTGTATTTATGGTCTATTTTTCAGCACAAACCTCGCATTATCGGACTACCGTTGGTGAACGAGGATTCGACCATGAGCCCTTTATTCGAATGGTTATGACGATGGTTTGGTGAACCACACACATTCCCAAAGTTGGCATCTTTTGAATTCCTAGAGCGGGAGGCATTCCCCGTCTGTTTCAGCCATAAAATAATGATTTTATTACCAAAAGTGTTACTAATGCACTTTTAGGCGTTTTTATCAATGAAACGCGCTGATCCCTGTCGTACTATACTCCGGTTGCACTCCACACTCGGTTAGAAATCCCGGTTTTTTGTAGCTGCTCCAATTTTGGCTCTATGCTTTGGTTGTTTGTTTGGCTGTTGGCGTCCTCACTTGTAAGTCTCTGTGGATAATAGCGCCTAGCTGCATGACTGGAAAGATGCAACGTCAAATATCCATAGCTTCGTAAGTCAGCAACTCCCACTGCCTCCCGCTGCCCATATCAGGGGACCCCATATCAGGGGACCCCATATCAGGGGACCCCATATCAGGGGACCCCAAATCAGGGGACCCCAAGTGGTCCCGGCCCACAGGTTCTCTCTCTCAGACTAGTCTAATTTGGTTAATGGTATTAATTCATGGTATTAAAGAGTGGTATTGATTCATTGTATTCATGATATGAATGGTATTAATTTATGATAGTCATGCTATTAATCATGGTATTAATTAATGATATTAGTTCATGATATTCACACAATTCAGGGTATTTATTCATGGTATTAATGATAATGTTAATGATATAAATTCATGGTATTAATGGTATTAATTCATGGTATTAATGTTATCTACAGAAATTCATGTTAATAATGGTATTAATTCATGGTATTAATGTTATTAGCTAATGATATTCATGGTATCAATGGTATTAACTAATGATATTCATGGTATTAATGGTATTAACTCATGATATTCATGGTATTAATGGTATTAACTCATGATATTCATGGTATTAATGGTATTAACTAATGATATTCATGGTATTAATGGTATTAACTCATGATATTCATGGTATTAACTCATGATATTCATGGTATTAATGGTATTAACTCATGATATTGGTGTGTCTGCTGCAGGATCCGGCCCCAGCTGGCCCGGGAGAAGATCGAGGGATGCCACATCTGTACATATGTGATGCCCGGGGAGCCCCAGGTCATCCTGGGGAAGGACAAGGCCTTCACCTACGACCACGTGTTCGACATGGACTCCCAGCAGGAGGCCATCTACGCCGCCTGCACCGAGAAGCTGATCGAGGGCTGCTTTGAGGGCTACAACGCCACCATCTTTGCCTATGGCCAGGTGAGCAACTCTCTCTCTCTCTCTTCTTTCTCTTTCTCTTTCTCTTTCTCTTTCTCTGTCTCGGTGTCTCTGTCTCGACCATGTAGTGCCTTATCACTGTCAAGTCCTGCTGTTTAATGTTCTCTAGTGGCTGGAAGGACAAGGTGTGTGTGTGTGTGTTTGTGTGTGTGTGTGTGTGTGTGTGTGTGTGTGTGTGTGTGTGTGTGTGTGTGTGTGTGTGTGTGTGTGTGTGTGTGTGTGTGTGTGTGTGTGTGTGTGTGTGTGTGTGTGTGTGTACATTGTGGGCGGGACAAGGGAAGTCAAGGAGATTTGGAATTTGACCCGTAGTAACCTTCCTCACAGAGCAGCTCCAGTGTGTGTGTATATTAATCCTCAGCCATAGTTCTGCGCCGTACCGAAATGTATTTTGTTGGCGCATTATGCTAAATCACGAGTGATGGGCAGGCCCCCTAATCCTACAAGGTCAAAGGTCGACTGGAGCTCTGGGACCTGGTGTCGCTGGCTGATAAGTACTTGTTTGGTGGTGGTACGAAACACGCCTCCAGAAGGATTGAGTGGAACCGGGTTCGGTATTCCACTACTTAGAAATGTTTTGCTCATAAGTTGATGGGAGGAGACTGAAGATTAAATCAACCAACACGTTTTTTTTTTCATATTAATGAAAATATTTGTTCAGTTGCAGTAGCGTTTCCCAGTGGATTGGATCCACCCCGTTTAAATAAACACGGATGGATGTTGTGACATGGTGGCCCGACAGCCAGTACACGTTCAGATGCAATAACTGGATCATAACAAAAGCCAGTTCATGACATCTCAATTAGCGCCGCTTCAGATGGATTCCTACGCGCCCAATGAGAATGCACATGTCATAAAACACGTCCTCCGGTGCAGGCTGTGCCCAAACACGCCGAGCAGGCAAAGTATATCCCAGGAACACCTCCCTTAATGCTCGCCCACTCCCCTCTCCCCCCCCCCAGCCTCCCCCCGGCCCCCGCTCTGTCAGGTCTAGCACATGGAAATGACATGCAAGCACAGCCCCCTTCTCCTGCTTGGGTTGCCCTGACAACGGAGACCGTGGCGCTTGGCGTTCACAGGGAGGGAGGGGGAGAGAGGGGAAGAGAGAGGGAGGGAGAGGGAGGGAGGGAGGGAGAGAGGGGGAGAGCAAGGGAGGGAACAAGAGGGAGAGAGAGAGAGAGAGAGGGAGGGAGTGAGAGGGAGGGAGAGAGAGGGGGAGAGAGGAAGAGAGAGAGAGAGAGGGAGGGAGGGAGGGGGAGAGAGAGGGAGCGAGCGAGAGAGGGGGGATGAGAGGGAGGGAGAGAGAGAGGGAGGGAGCGAGAGGGAGAGAGAGAGAGAGACGCTTTGGAGAGAGGCAAGGGCCGACGTTATGCTGTTGTTCTGATAAAGCTCTGGGTTTGTGCTAGCGCACGTAGCTCCTGAGATAGCCGTGTGTATTTAAGGCACACGTTAACCTACATACTCTCTGCCCCGTCACACTCCCTGACGGCTGGCCTACTTCAGAGCCACCACTGGGTGCAGATGTACAGACTCGTGGAGGGCGGATCACAGCTGGGTTTAGCCGAGATCATCTAGAGTAATCATCTCTGGACTGACCCGGCCCCAATGCATCGTGGGACCTCCGCCCCTTTGGGTTGTCCGTGACGGGATTTCATAATTCTTTTCTTTATTTGAGATTTTAATCGTGATTCGAATGTTGCGGCTGAGTCACGTGTGTCACGTCTGAAGAGTTTATGAGAGACTGTGTGAAGGTGCTCCACACTGACCCAACACCCACACCCACCCGACCAACACCCACACAACACCCACACAACACCCAACAAACACCAACACCAACACAACACAACACCAACACAACACCAACACAACACCAACACAACACCAACACCCAACCAACACCCACACAACACAACACCAACACCAACACAACACCCACACAACACCAACACCAACACCCACACAACACCCACACAACACCCAACAAACACCAACACCCAACCAACACCAACCAACACCAACACCCAACCAACACCCAACATAGCGAGGAGTAGCGGGTGTTGTGAAAGAGAGGTGGAGTCACAGCTGTGTCTGGGGACGGACATCCAGAGGGCGGGGCCGGCGTAGACAAGCATATCCCATCTGCGATGATGCCATTCAACACGGGCCCCCTGTCCCCCCAGACGGGCTCCGGGAAGACCTACACCATGGGGACGGGCTTCGACGTCAACATCGGCGAGGAGGAGCTGGGCATCATCCCCCGCGCCGTGCACCACCTGTACCGGGGCGTGGCCGAGCGTCGCCAGGCCGCCCAGGACCAGGGCCGGCCCGTACCCGAGTTCAAGATCAACGCCCAGTTCCTGGAGGTAGGTACCCCGCCTGACCCTTGACCCTTGCTCGCAGCCCTCCCTGGCCGGTGCGGTCTGGTTACCCGGCAGGGAGCATGTGTGGATAGAGAGGTGCACTGCAGGGATGCGTCTTTAAAATGTTATTAAAAAACCCACAGAATGGCCACAGAGAGAGCCAGAACCCAGCGCTTCATCTGCAAGTCAGCACGGTATAATCTGAAACACAGAAAGGCAACCAAATGTTTAACGTTTCTGTCGCAACGACAGGAAGCTGCAATGTTTTGTGTCTCTCGAAATGATAGTCATTTGATTGGCTGTGAATCCACTTCCTCCTCCGCACTAAGTGAGAGAGAGAGATCTCAGAGGTCAGAGGTCAGGCCAGATGCTGTTCACACCTCCTCACAGGCTTTGAGAAGAGTGGTCTAGCAAAAGTACCTCCACACCCCCCCCCCCCCCCCCAGCAGCTGTCATGGGTGGGGGGGCTGGGCCGCGGGGGGGGGGGGGGGGTTCGGGGGATATGGGTGGGGTACTGGTAGGAGGTGAGGAGGTTAATATGGTGGAGGTGAAGCAACAGTTGTGGTCGTCCGTCAAGCGCCATCGTCTGAGCAGAGGGGGGTGGAACGTAGAGGGGTGTGTGGTCTAGTGCTGGTTAGGCTCCCCAGCCAGAAGGTCCTGTGGTCAAACCCCACTGTCCCCCATGGTCTACCTGCAGGCGTCCGCGAGAGACATGCCTAACCCCTTAGTCTGTCACTTCATTTGTATGTTTTTATTGGCGCTTTTATTTTGAAACCGGAGGGTTGGATTACTATTTGAAGTGCACTGAATCCCACGGCAGAGCTCACGCTATTCTAACAGTGCATGAGGACAACGTCTTCATTGCAAACGCTACAGAAGGTTTTACTTAATGCTTTCTCCTAGTCCTCATCACCCTGCATGGTTATGGTTCCCAGGTTCCCAGGTTTTGAATGTCTCCAGTTGTGTTTGTTCGAGCCGTCTTACGACCAAGGAGCTTGGATTATTCTAAGTCACGCTGTGCGGCTGGTCTGGAGTCTGTGCGTAGGAGGAAGGCTGTGCCTTCCTCACCCCTCTGAGGAAGGATAAACGGATTACACTTTAGTGTACCATTGTATTAAGATCCATGCAAAGAGCAGTATTGTGACGCAACGTTCACAGCACATAAAGTAAACGTTGGATTCCAGCGTTGCATTCTTTATTCGGGGGTTAACTCTTGAGACGGCCAAATCCTTTTTGGTTGCTAGGCAAATTGAAAAACGTGTGCCATATTCTTCTCGTTTTGAGTGGCCTCTGCCGGGCTAGCTAGCCTGTGAAGCACACATTTCCCATCCAGTAAGCACACTGATTTGGCAAAGGTTTTCCTTAGGAAAACCTGCGTCATGTGTTTTTATTTGGTTTAGACACACAACAATTCTGACCAACTATAAGCCTAATGAGTAATACTTATAACCTAATTATAAGATCCACAACATTGGTAAATATTAATATATTACCTCATGTCACAATGTTATCAGACCCACAAGCAAACTGAACTGAACTGTCCCAGCGGTTATGAAACGATGTAGCTACAAGCAGACGCTGCCAAATACGTCTTTCAACAGAAATGTAACAACATTCCTCACAAAATGATCCACCCAGCGTATCGAAAGAGGTGCGACTGTAGTGGTGCAATGGTGTTGAGTTAGCTTAGGGTTAGCTGTAGCTGAGTTTGTCCACGCGGCTATTGCAGAACGGAGAGGAAATGGACAGGAAGCGGCTGTAGCTTCCCCCTTTAACCTGTTTGTTATCTGACCGAAGTCTTTCTATTACGATTGACTTTTTAGTCATTTAGCGGACGCTGTTATCCAAAGATAATTATTTAAGATACTTTAATGAGGAGGTAGGGGATCGAACCCAGGACCTTTCGGCTGAGAGTCGAACGACACTAGACTTATCCTGCCCCTGTGATGGATTGTTTACACACACACACACACACACACACACACACACACACACACACACACACACACACACACACACACACACACACACGCGCACGCGCGAGCGCGAGCGAGCGCGCGCCGCGCGCGCACACACACACACACACGCACGCAGCACGCACACACACACACACACACACACACACACACACACACACACACACACACACACACAGTCACACACACACACACACACACACACACACATACACACACACACACAGTATTCATTTAAAATAGTGGCACTTTGCATTGCATTGTTATTCTCGCTCTCCTCGAGCCATCCATAATATTTGTTTCGCTCTCTTCATATTCTTCCATTATCTCTCGCCCGCCCCTGTGTGACTTCTCCGGTTGCACTCTGAACAAGCTGGATGAATATAAAACAAGTTCTCACTCTGCATCGATAACCACACACACACACACACACACACACACACACACACACACACACACACACACACACACACACACACAGTGTGTTCTGAGCGTGCCCTGGTCTCCCCAGCTGTACAACGAGGACGTCCTGGACCTGTTTGACTCGGTCCGAGATGCCAAGCAGAAACCCCACATCAAGATCCACGAGCACGCGGCGGGGGGGATCTACACCGTGGGGGTCACCACGCGCACCGTCTCCACAGAGGCCGAGGTGTGTGTGTGTGTGAGCACCTATGCGACACACAAACCGTAACGATGAAGTTGTTATAAGCTGTATCTGCATCATGTAAATGTAATGAATGAAAACTAGCGCACAAAAAGTTCAACAGGTGCTAATAATGCACATAGTGTAGTAATGATATTAGTATACAATAATACTAATGTACTGCGTAGCCATCCTGGGCTGTACCAAGTCCTCCCCCATGCACCTGCCTCACGGCCGTCTCCCTGCGTCCTCCAGATGCTGCAGTGCCTGAAGCTGGGTGCCCTGTCCCGCACCACCGCCAGCACCCAGATGAACGTCCAGAGCTCGCGCTCGCACGCCATCTTCACCATCCACCTGTGCCAAGTCCGCGTGTGCGCGGCTGACGCCGTGCGTTCCCTCACGTGCACTCTCGTTCACGTGCACTCTCACTCACGTGCACACTCCGGGGTGCTTCAGTAATACCCAGGGCACATGCGTCTCTTTGCTCTGCTCAAGATGAAGCTTGGAAATAGTTAGAATAAATATAAAAATACCCAGAACTATTTGCAGTGCAATTCAAATGTAAAAATATTGAAATAGTGTGTGATCATTCAACTATTCATAATCATTTGTGGAAAATCCTTTTTGAAAAAACACGCTTTCAAATAGAGATTTGCTAAACAAAATGGGCTGTTAACCATTTTTCATAACTTTTGATAGTAAAGTCAGTGGAACATAGACGCAGTATGTCACAGCGTACTGCTAGCATAAAGTGGACACAACAGCCTTTTTTGAAAAGCGAAGGTAAAATGGCGCTTTATTAATCTCAGATGGGAAAGAAAGATGCAGAAAGTACAGTTCAGTCGTAGAAAGAGATTCAAGTTACATTTTAAAATCATTACGATAAGACGCGTCTTCTGCGTGACCGAATCATCATTTGTTTCCTCGGTCTTTCTGTCCCTCAGCAAGACGGAGAGACGGACAACAGGGTTTCCAACGGCAACTCGGAAATGGAAGAGTTTGAAACCCTGACGGCCAAGTTCCACTTTGTGGACCTGGCCGGGTCGGAGAGGCTCAAGAGAACCGGGGCAACCGGCGAACGCGCCAAGGAGGGCATCTCCATCAACTGTGGACTGGTGAGGGGTCTGTAACGCACCTTAGACCTTAGATCAACCCCTCAACCCCTTAACCCTGTTAACAAACCCTGAGTCCTTACCTTTAATACCTAAACATTACCCTCAACCCCTAACCTTAACCCTGTTAACTTACCCTGAGTCCTTTACTTAAAACCTAATCATAACCCTCAACCCCTAACCTCCTTACCTTAATACCTAAACATTACCCTCAACCCCTAACCTTAACTCTGTTAACTTACCCTGAGTCCTTAACTTAGACCTAAACAGAACCCTCAACCCCTAACGCTAACCCAGTTCACTAAGCTCTAAACCCTAAGTCCTTACCTTAAAACAAGCCATAACCTTTGCCCCTAACACCTAACCGTAACCCTAAGCCCTTAGCCCTAACCCTGAGCCCTTCTACCAATGTTTGTGGTGGTGCACCGCCATCTAGTGGTAAGGTCTTGTATCTGCAAATACTTACAATTGTGGCTGAATTTGAAAACAAATCCAAACGCAATAATGATTCCCCCACAATAAGGTAATGTGGCGCCATACTAAAATGAATGGACACCCCACAGACAGTTGAGGTAGAAAGTATTTACAGTCGTTACTACATTATTGCAACTACACATTGATGATAGTTGAATGATGGTGGTGTGACTGTGTCCTTACCGGCCATGTCCTACACTAGTATATCATGTCCTACATTAGAATATCATGTCCTACACTAGTATTTCATGTCCTACATCACTATATCATGTCCTACACTAGTATATCATGTCCTACACTAGTATATCATGTCCTACATTAGAATATCATGTCCTACACTAGTATTTCATGTCCTACATCCACTATATCATGTCCTACACTAGTATATCATGTCCTACACTAGTATATCATGTCCTACACTAGTATATCATTTCCTACACTAGTATATCATGTCCTACACTAGTATATCAAGTCCTACATCAGCATATCCTATCCATACATGATGAGGTGTCACTGTGTGTCCTTACCGGCCATGTCCTACACTAGTATATCATGTCCTACATTAGAATATCATGTCCTACACTAGTATATCATGTCCTACACTAGTATATCATGTCCTACATTAGAATATCATGTCCTACACTAGTATATCATGTCCTACACTAGTATATCATGTCCTAC
This sequence comes from Lota lota, assembly GCA_026745465.1. Classification (NCBI taxonomy): domain Eukaryota; kingdom Metazoa; phylum Chordata; class Actinopteri; order Gadiformes; family Lotidae; genus Lota; species Lota lota. Next base: position 802,193 of record JACYXH010000705.1, on the reverse strand, counting down.
ATCACTATATCATGTCCTACACTAGTATATCATGTCCTACACTAGTAAATCATGTCCTACACTAGTATATCATGTCCCTAGTATATACACCTAGAACCATGTTCCTTATCCATCTTCATGAATGGTGTGACCATGGTCCTACACTAGTTCATGTCCTACATTAGAATATCATAGTCTACACTAGTCATTCATGTCTACACTAGTCCTACTAGTTCTACATTTCATGGTGGTGTTCATGTCCTACATCAACATCATGGTTCAGTGTGACACATATATGTCCTCACTGGCCCTAGTACTGTGATACCCTCATGTCCTATCACAAGTCCTATGTCCCACTATCATGTCCTACAGAGACATGTCCTACAAGCTCATGTCCTACATTAGAATATCATGTCCTACAATAGTACATCATGTCCTACATTAGTATATCAATGTCCTACACTAGTACATCCACTATCATGTCCTACACTAGATGTATCACTACATCTAATCTACACAATGTCCTACATCCACTAGTCAACTGTCCTACAGAGTGTTCACTTGTTTACATTACTGTCTACAACTAGGATGTCATGTCCTACATCACTATCTGCTGCAGATGTTCACTACATCCTCTATCTACTGCAGATGTTCACTACATCCACTATCTAACTCCAATAGTGGTGTGACTGTTCCTTGGTGGTGTGAGGGGTGTGTTAGCGTTCAACTTCCCGCTGCTTGTATCATTTTCCTACATTAGAAACATGTAGTACCGATGGGGCACTACATCCGAGATATCTGTGGGGCTGCAGAACCTCTGGGGCACGGCAACACTACATCGACTATCTGGCTAGCAGATGTTCACTACATCCACTATCTCTGCAGATGTTCACTACATTATCACTGCAGATGTACTACACAATCTACTCCTAGTGCAGCGGATGGTTTGATTATAGACCGATTCGGCTGTACACAAGCCAAGGTTGTCGTAGAAATTTGGTCCAGGTGAAAACGCACTCGCTCAACCTGCATAGCTCTAAAATTTGCCACACATGGGGTCTCAGTAGACTTGTCCTGGAAATGTTAACGCCCCACAATTTCAAAGACAGGACAACAGAAACGCAACAAAACGTATTGTTTTGGTCGTTTTAGCTTATCTTTAGGGAAAGATAAAGGAGAAGAAATTTCAAATAGAAGAAAAGAAAATGGCCCCTGAACGAAAATGGCCCCTGAACATCAAATCCATTCAGCAACTCGTGACAGGGAGCCAGTTGTGGGGTCCGATTGAACCCAGACGCCCGTGATCGGGGCGGGATCTCCTCCTCTCCGCCCAGCCAAACGGTCCCAGACCAAACGTGATGATCGCCTTCATCACCCCGGTCGGACCAGGGACTTCATGAGAGACGCTGAACTCCCTGAACAAAAACCCCAACAAACGGGGGGGGTATGTTTTGGGGGGGGGGGTTTTAAGCTGCGGTACGATTGCAGAATAAAAGAACAAGGTGGTGGTGAACCAGGACCGCGCCAGCCAGCAGATCAGCGCCCTGCGCACCGAGATCGCCCGCCTGCAGATGGAGCTCATGGAGTACAAGACGGTGAGGAGCGCTGTAGGCATGTTAGCAGTTTGGTTAGCGTGTTAGCAGGAGGGCTAGCATGTTAGCAGTTTGGTTAGCATGTTAGCAGGAGGGCTAGCATGTTAGCAGGAGGGTTAGCATGTTAGCAGGAGGGTTAGCGTGTTAGCAGGAGGGTTAGCGTGTTAGCAGGAGGGTTAGCGTGTTAGCAGGAGGGCTGGCATGTTAGCAGGAGGGTTAGCGTGTTAGCAGGAGGGTTAGCGTGTCTTGCAGTAGCATGTTAGCATTAGGGTTTGCCTGTTAGTAGTAGTGTTAGCAGTAGGTCACCATATTAGCAGTAGTAGTGTTAGCATGGTAGCAGTATGAAGACTAAGGTTAGCATTTTAGCATGCTAGCAGTAGGGTTAGCAGTATGCAATTCCTTAAAAAGACTAAATACCAAAAAATGTCATGTTTGTCCTAAAATTATGGCATTTTTTGTAGAAAACATTATAAATAAAGATTCTTTAAGAATCCTCTTCTGCAGAATCTTGACCGAGCTCCCCTCTCTCCCCTCTCTCCCCCTCTCTCCCCCCCCAGGGGAAGCGTCTGGCGGGGGAGGACGGCGTGGAGAGCTTCAGCGACATGTTCCACGAGAACGCCATGCTGCAGACGGAGAGCGGGAACCTGCGGGCGCGCGTCAAGGCCATGCAGGAGACCATGGACGCCCAGCGCGCGCGCCTCACTCAGGTCCTCAGCGACCAGGCCAACCAGGCGCTCAGCCGGGCAGGTGAGAGGTCAGAGGTCCCCAGGGTCACGACCCCGCGCTCCGCTGAGATGAGAGGCTCACTGTCAATTCCAGACGGGAAATGCAGGTGTCCCAGCGGGAAGTAGAAATTAAAATAAAAGGCAAAATAAAAGTACATTTTATTTTATTTTATTACAAATAGTAAAAACGAAAAACGTATAGATAAAATATCTCTATATGCACAAGTAAAGTAAAAAATGGTTTAGTAATTAAAATGCCAAAAGATAAATATAACCTAATAACGGCAATGTCTTAAGATAAGTCAAAAGGGTTTTATTGTTATAATTGTGCAGTGTGACATAGTCATTCTATACAGGGAAATTCTTATGGACGAGCCAAGTAAAGTATGTCGAGTTAATACAAATATTGTTATTAATTACTATCATGTTCCTGTTCCCACCGTGTGTGTGTGTGTGTCTTGTTGCCTGGCCGCAGGGGAGGGGGGCAGTGAGGAGATAGCCAACATGATCCACGGCTACATCAAGGAGATTGAAGATCTCAGGTACACACACACAGTTCTCAGGAGCTGATGAAGGAGAGACCGGGTCCACCTTGGTGCCAGCCAGATAGTATTTGCTATGCGACATGGCGCCAATAATAATACGAAGACATTTAGGTTTTCAGATGGGTTCTCTGAGCCAATCAGGGTAGAGCTGCCCTGATTGGGCAGAAATGAGAGAAATCAGCCGGGAGCGGTCTAAAATGGAAATGTTCTCATACAGAGGCGGGCCAACTAGAACAGATTTGATCACGGAGCACTTCACTCACTGATAGCTGTCGGCTGCTATTGCATTTATAACAAATGACACTCACATTTGATCGATTCGGTGTCGAGGATGTGAGTACTTTGGTGACGTGCGACTGCTTCCATGCTCTCTACATCAAGACATTCGCCCCAAGCACTAGCAAACGTGTTCGGAACGGTCACAGATCACAGAGGACACACGTTACACCTCTCATTGGCTGACGAGATGTATGTGTTGAGTATACATAAGGTGGGACATTAGCTCAGGAGTTAAGGCGGGTGGACTGGCAACCGGCTGGCAAAAATCGGAAGGTTGCTAGTTCGAGCCCCGACTTCAACCCTAACTATGTCGAGGTGTCCTTGAGCAAGACACTTAACCCCAACCGCTCCCCGGGCGCTGTGATTGGCTGCCCACTGCTCCCTTGAGGGATGGGTTAAATGCAGAGGAAAAATTTCACTATATGTATGTGTATGTGACAATAAAAGTACCTTTACCTTATAATTAGGTCGGGGTTTTGGTGCCTTGCTCAAAGGGGTCTACAGCTTAGCGGACATTGGGGATCAAACTCTGTACTGTTCTGGCATGGTGCACAGTAAAACGTGGGCGCACACTTAAATAGGCGTTATTGGATTGTATGTTTTATCAAAGCGTATTTGTTTGACGTATTCTTTCTATCTTTAAACTCCTCCGCTCAGAGCCAAGCTGCTGGAGAGCGAGGCCATCAACGAGAGTCTCCGTAAGAACCTGTCCCGGGCCTCCACCCGCCAGTCCCTGTATGGGGGCACCGGGGGGCCCTTCTCCTCCCTGGCCCCCGAGAAGGAGACCTCCGACGTCATCGAGCTGGCCAAGAAGGACCTGGAGAAGCTGAAGAAGAGGGAGCGCAAGAAGAAGAAAAGGTACCGCCCTAGCGGTCGTAGCGCGAGGTGGTGTAGCGCGAGGTGGTGTAGCGCGAGGTGGTGTAGCGCGAGGTGTTGTAGCGTTAGGTGTTGTAGCGTTAGGTGGTGTAGCGTTAGGTGTCGTAGCGCTAGGTGTCATACAGCTAGGTGTCATAAGGCTAGCCGTCGTAGCGCTAGGCGTCGTAGCGCTAGGCGTCGTAGCGCTAGGCATCGTAGTGCTAGGTGCCGTAGCGCTAGGTATCATAAGGCTAGCCGTCGTAGCGCTAGGCGTCGTAGCGCTAGGTGCCGTAGCGCTAGGTATCATAAGGCTAGCCTTCATAGCGCTAGGTGCCGTAGCGCTAGGTGTTGTGATAGTGTTTGCTCCAGCCAGTACAGCTGCAAACCCACAGGGACAAATGCAATACATCCCAGGTAATAAGGAAGTTCCAACTCCATGCTCAGACGGGATGGAGCAGGAAACTGTATATTTCTATTTCCTGCTCTTGGGTCTTACCCTTTCTGCTTTTTGAAAGGTTTTATAGTGCACCGTTTTTGACCTATCCCCCGTCCTCCCTCCCTCCCTCCCTCCCTCCCTCCCTCCCTCCCTCCCTCCCTCCCTCCCTCCCTCCCCTCCCTCCCATCTATCTATCTATCCATCCATCCATCCATCCTCCTCCCTCCCTCCCTTCACCTCCTTCTCTCCTGTGACCTTTGCCCCCTCCCTGAAGACTCCAGCTGTTGCTGGAGGAGCGAGCGCAGCAGGGGGGGGAGGAGGCGGTGGAAGAGGTGGGGGGTGCCAGGTTTGTTGGATCGTCCACTTCCTGCCACTGCTGCTGTTCCCATCGCTCACCTCTTTTGTTGCCATGGCTACCTCTTTTTTGTATTGTTTTATTTCGGTTGGAGGTAGTTGCCACACCGGGAGTGAAACGCAGTTAGCTAGTGGTTAGCTAGTACTAGTTAGCTAGTAATAGGTTAAGAAGCTAGTAAGCACTCTGCTGAACGTCCACCATGAACTCTACCCAAAGCCTTTGCATTTCTTTCATAAAACAATCCCCCATTTCATATCTAGAGTGCTGGAGTTAATGTGCCATCTCAGAGCCTAGTTTGTTGGCGCTGGTCATGTTCTGGTAGCACAGTCCACATCGGTCCCCTGCCGGCTCTCGAATGGACGCCCATTCTCTCTGGATTCAGTTGTTTGCTGATCTATTGTTCAATTGACTGTTGCTAACAATCTGGGATGAGACAAAAAGCAAAGGACCTGGAAATGTAGCGTACTACACAGCATCAGCGCTGCTGTTGTGTGAACAGTTATGACACTGTGAATGTTATAAAGAAAGGTCTGAGGCAGAATGCTGTGGATGATAATCCTTGGTTTGGTAACTACCTTGTGTTTTCATCGCCGGCTCACAGACTTTTATTTGCTTATTGAGTTGTTATGTTGGATAGTGGACGTTACGGACGTTACAATTTAACTTTGATTCTTTGCGTCACTTTGTCAAAAGAACACACAGTCCTGCACACGGAGGAGAGTGTGTGCTCATAATATCTGTGTGTTCTATTGATACAGCAACATCTTGGGTGTGTGTGTGACTGTGTGTGTGTGTGTGTGACTGTGTGTGTGTGTGTGTGTGTGTGTGAGACTGTGTGTGTGTGTGACTGTGTGTGTGTGTGTGACTGTAGGTGTGTGTGTGTGTGTGTGTGTGTGTGTGTGTGTGTGTGTGTGTGACTGTAGGTGTGTGTGTGTATGTGTGTGTGACTAGGGGTGTGTGTGTGTGTGTGACTGTAGGTGTGTGTGTGTACTTAGTGTCCTAACACCACAGTGCCTAGTTCCATTAAGCTCACTGCTGCGTTGTAATTGTTGTAGTTGTTGTTGGGTGTGTGTGTGTGATTAATGATCCTGACTCGTTGTGTGGCCCCCTCAGCGCCGTGAAGGAGGAGCTTCCAGACAACGACCAGGACAAGGGGCCGGAGAAGGAGGGGCCGGAGAGGGCCAATGAGGAGGCAGAGATGGTATGATTGACAGACGATTTGCCTCGGGTGGTTGGAGCAAGAGGTAGTGACGAACCTTTAGACAGCAGCGTGTCCCCAGGAAATATGTTGACATTATGTATGATATATGATCCTTCTCCGGGTTACAGCTGTGCTGTTAGACCACTTTTCAATGTTTGTACCCGGTAACATTAGCATTAGCTAATCGAATTCCCAGGTGCCATAGCATTAGCTCCACAAGCTAACTCAACACACCCTTCAGACAATGCAAACATGAATCTGTTAGCGTGGTGTGTCCACCGTGGACTACGTTAACAACCGCGAATTCCAAAAAAGGAGAATTGAGCCTGTTCCGATCAGTTACTATAGTTACTGTAACAGTTTCTTCTTCCACTGGGCACCGCGATACAGGCAGCCTGACGATAACGACGCTAAGGATGTCGAGCTATCCGGGCGGACGGAAGCAGCTAACCGGTACGGTGTACCGTGCGCGGGTTAGGCTCACCGAACCGATCGGCGAAAGCCGTGGCCTCACCGTTCTGGCCTAGCCTGGTAGGGATCACAAAAGGTCGGAAAAGCCCGAATCCTGAACCCACCTTCAGGTCAGCAAGCAGACGCTGTTATCCAGTGGGACTTGCACCGGGATCTTAGGGGAACATCATTCAGGAGCAGGTAGGGGTTAGGGCCGTCTCGTTGTAGACTAGGATGGGTCGACCGCACACGCTGGGGATTGACCATCGCACCTTTTGGCTGGGAGTCCGGCCACCCTGGCCACCTCTAGACTACCCTGATGAAAGAGCCTCGTTACATACACGCCCAGCGTAATCCTCTCGGGACGTTTCGCTCTACCACGGGGCGTTCGATCTTAGCTCAGACGGGTGCAGTTTGCGGCCATCTTGACTCTGAGGGCGTCTGCTCTGTTTACAGGAGCCCCAGGAAGCGAGCGACCACGAGGAAGGGGAGGAGGACGAGGAGGAGGATGAGGAGGAGATGGACGTGGAGGAGAGCTCAGACGACTCTGATTCGGAGTTGGATGAAAAGGGTAATCGACCGAGATGATCATCCGAATCAGTTTATCGGCCAACTTGGGTAAAGCTCAAGGAATCAACATATGGGCCTTTGGTCTTGGTGCCGTGCTACACGAAGGACTAAGAAAAGCATACATGGGCAAATAAACATTTGATATACCAGCTGTACTTTATGTAGAGTGCAAGAGTGCAGAGATTTAAGGGATCATGTGCATTATTCACCTGGCAGCCATCTTGGTTCAAAACGCTAGCTGACAGTTCCCCCCCCCCCCCCCCCCCCCCCCCCCCGCCCAGCTAGCGTTTAGAACCAAGATGGCCGCTAGGTGAATAAGGCCCGCAGATGGTTGGTGATCAACGCTGTGTCTGCCCCCAGAGAACTTCCAGGCGGACCTGGCCAACATCACGTGTGAGATCGCCATCAAGCAGAAGCTGATCGACGAGCTGGAGAACAGCCAGCGGCGTCTGCACACGCTCAAGCAGCAGTACGAGCAGAAGCTCATGATGCTGCAGAGCAAGATCCGGGACACCCAGCTGGAGAGGGACCGCGTGCTGCAGAACATGGGTGACTCCTGCTGTCCACACACACACCTCCTCCTCTGGCTGTGTGCATGGGGAACTAACCTCCCTCGCCTCCCTCCCTTCCGTCTATGCTCCCGCTCTCTCTCCCTCTCTCTCTCCCTCTCTCTCTCCCTCCTTCTATCTTCCCTCCCTTCCTTCTATCTTCCCTCCCTTCCTTCTCTCGTCCCTCTCTCCCTTCTCTCGTCCCTCTCTCCCTTCTCTCGTCCCTCTCTTCCTTCTCTCCTCCCTCCCTCCCTTCTCTCCTCCCTCCCTTCCTTCTCTCCTCCTTCCTTCCTTCCTTCCTTCCTTCCTTCCTTCCTTCCTTCCTTCCTTCCTTCCTTCCTTCCTTCCTTCCTTCCTTCCTTCCTTCCTTCCTTCCTTCCTTCCTTCCTTCCTTCTCTCCTCCCTTCCCTTCCTTCTTTCCTCCCTCCCTCTCTTCCTTCTCTCCTCCCTCCCTGCATTCTGTTCTCCTCCCTCTCTCTCTCCCTCCTTCCCTCCCTTCCTTCTCTTCACCCTGTCTTCCTCCTCTCCTCCCTCTCTTTCTTCTCTCCTCCCTTCCTTCTCTCCTCCCTCCCTCCCTTCCTTCTCTCTTCCCTCCCTTCCTTCTCTCCTCCCTCCCTTCCTTCTTTCCTCCCTCCCTCTCTTCCTCCTCTCCTCCCTCCCTCTGAGCCAAACGAACAGCGAGGTTCACTGAATCATGTGACTTAACAACAATGGGCCCCGCCCCTGGCCTCGCGGCCTAACACGTAAGCATCCTAAACCAGACCCCCCCCCCCCACCACACCCACCGTGCTCCTTCACGGCGAGCATCTGTAAATCACCTTGGTCCAAGGCGCTTCGCAGGAGCGCAGGTAAGGGTGCGCCAGTGCCCTCACGGCTCCTCATGGCTGCGGTCTGCCCCCTGCAGGCTCGGTGGAGAGCGGCACCGAGGACAAGGCCCGCAAGATCAAGCTGGAGTACGAGAAGAGGCTCAGCGCCATGAACAAGGAGCTGCAGAAGCTGCAGTCGGCCCAGAAGGAGCACGCTCGCCTCCTCAAGAACCAATCGCAGTACGAGAAGCAGATGAAGAAGCTGCAGCTGGACGTGGCGGAGATGAAGAAGACCAAGGTTGGCCGCCTCCTGAGTGTCGTCGATTATTGATTATCGATTGGTTCGTTGGGAACCGGGCTGTGCAGCACCGCCACTTGTCACAAGTGGCCCAGAGGTGTCTTGACTGATCGGTCCATCTCTGTCTCGGATTAACCTTGACTGTGATTGGTCCATCTCTGTCTCCGATTAACCTTGACTGTGATTGGTCCATCTCTGTCTCGGATTAACCTTGACTGTGATTGGTCCATCTCTGTCTCGGATTAACCTTGACTGTGATTGGTCCATCTCTGTCTCGGATTAACCTTGACTGTGATTGGTCCATCTCTGTCTCGGATTAACCTTGACTGTGATTGGTCCATCTCTGTCTCGGATTAACCTTGACTGTGATTGGTCCATCTCTGTCTCGGGTTAACCTTGACTGTGATTGGTGCAGGTCAGGCTGATGAAGCAGATGAAGGAACAGCAGGAGAAGAACCGAATGAACGAGTCTCGCAGGAACCGGGAAATCGCCTCCCTGAAGAAAGACCAGCGCAAGCAGGAGGTAACGTTCTCCCCCTTGCTCACACACACGGTTCTTACGAAGTCACATGCTGGTGGTTGTTGAACCCAAGCCCGGGGGGGTCAACACAAGCAGGAGTGAACGACAGCGATCTGGCCCACGCTCAGGTGGTTGCTGTTGTAGTTTTATGCGACTACGTGCGATCGACCAAACCTCTTCTGCTGTCTGCCTGCAGCACCAACTCAAGCTGCTGGAGGCCCAGAAGAGACAGCAGGAGCTGATCCTGAGGAGGAAGACTGAGGAGGTGAGCGGCGACCGCACGCTAGCACGCTAGCGCGGGCGTTCCCGTGGGTTTCTGACGACACAATCGCCATTCATTCTGCGTTTGGGTCGCTTTCTCGGTTGCCAGGTCACGGCTCTGAGGCGACAGGCCCGGCCCACGTCTGGAAAGGTCATCAGGAAGGCCACGACCTCTGAACCCAGCCAGGACCCCTACAGACCCCCCTCTGGACGCATGTACGCCCCGGGAAACGCCGCTCCCAACGGCATGAGGTAGCTCAGACTAGGGCGGGGCTGAGCGTTGTGGGTAACTGAGAAGTACTAGAGTTTCCTTGCTAACGTTTACTGTGCGCAGGTCTTCGTACAGGCGGACGACGGGCTAGCTAACTTGAGTTTCCTCGCTAACGTTACCGTTGACGGCGCGCAGGTCTTCGTACAGGCGGACGACGGGCCTGTACTCCACCAGAGTGGCCCGGGTGAAGTGGCAGTCCCTGGAGCGCCGCATCTCTGACGTCATCATGCAGCGGATGACCATCTCCAACATGGAGGCCGACATGAACCGCCTGCTCAAGGTAAACGCAGCGCAGCAGACGAGGCTGAATTCAACAGGGCCGCATGTGGCTCACCGTTGCTGACGCTAGCGCCAACATGGAGGCTGCAGAGAATGTGTTGAGGCTGCAGAGAATGTGTTGAGGCATGACCAGGCATTAATAAGGGAGCACGGTAAGGCTATCTATAATGAATAATAATAATCATCTATAATGAACTCTGGCGTTTATTCTATAAGTGGTCGGTAACAGCAGAGGGAATAAATGGGTTTTCCCACCAACAACGTTGTGCATTTAAATAGTGTTTCTGATAATGCATCGCTGTTGTGCCTACAGTGTAATCTGAACACCGTGTGCATGCAGCAGCACTGGACTCCACACGGTCTCACACGCTGCGGTGTTAGCAGAACACACGCTGCTAGCACCGCAGCGTTCTGCCACACTGGGCCCCACGCTAACCTCTTAAACGGACCGGTCATCGTCGTCGTTCAGCGCCACTCTTCCTCATCTCTGACCACGCGATACGAGGCTGGATCAGGCCGTCAGTCAGACCCCCCCCCCCCCCCCCGCCCCCCCCCCGCTGGTCCTCATCCCGTGTCCGCCCCTCTGCGTCTCCGTAGCAACGGGAGGAGCTGACCAAGCGCAAGGAGAAGGTGATCCGGAAGAGGGAGCGACTGGCGAGGGAGGGGCCCGAGGCGGAGAGGGCCGCCGCGCCGCTGAACGAGGAGGTGGACGCCCTGGGGGCCAACATCGACTACATCAACGACAGCATCGCCGACTGCCAGGCCAACATCATGCAGATGGAGGAGGCCAAGGTGGGTTGGGGGTTCCATTCCCTCCGGGGAGCGGGGTTACTGAGCTAAACCGCTCCGTTCATTACGCCAGGGCATGTGTTTCTGGTTTCCAGGAGGAGGGTGACACGGCGGATGTCTCGGCCGTGATTGGCTCGTGCACGCTGACGGAATCCCGCTTCCTATTGGATCACTTCATGTCCATGGTCATCAACAAGGTACCACAATGCGGCCTTGCATTGCTCACTAGTGTCTCTCACTATAGGTGTCTCTCACTATAGGTCTCTCACTATAGGTCTCTCACTATAGGTGTCTCTCACTATAGGTCTCTCACTATAGGTGTCTCTCACTATAGGTCTCTCACTATAGGTCTCTCACTATAGGTGTCTCTCACTATTAGTATATCGCACTATAGGTGTCTCTCACTATAGGTGTCTCTCACTATAGGTGTCTCTCACTATAGGTGTCTCTCACTATAGGTGTCTCTCACTATAGGTGTCTCTCACTATTGGTGTGTCTCACTATAGGTGTCTCTCACTATAGGTGTCTCTCACTATAGGTGTGTCTCTCACTATAGGTGTCTCTCACTATAGGTGTCTCTCACTATAGGTGTCTCTCACTATAGGTGTCTCTCACTATAGGTGTCTCTCACTATAGGTGTCTCTCACTATAGGTGTGTCTCTCACTATAGGTGTCTCTCACTATAGGTGTCTCTCACTATTGGTGTCTCTCACTATAGGTGTCTCTCACTATAGGTGTCTCTCACTATTGGTGTCTCTCACTATTGGTATTGGTTTGGTGTTAATGTTCTTGGAGCTAATGTGGAGGGGTTGCAGACTGCAGGGGCCGACACAAACGGTGTGTGTGTCCTGTGTGTGGGTCAGGGTCTGCAGGCGGCCCAGAAGGAGTCCCAGGTGAAGGTGATGGAGGGGCGACTGAAGCAGACGGAGATCACCAGCGCCACCCAGAACCAGCTGCTCTTCCACATGCTGAAGGAGAAGGCCGAGGTCAACCCGGAGTTGGACGCCCTGCTGGGGAACGCACTGCAGGGTGAGATGATACGCACGCACGCACACACGCACGCACGCACGCACGTGCACGCACGCACGTGCACGCACACACACGCACACACTAGGTCAAGAGCTTGGACTGCCTTGAAACGTGCTCTTTAAAGATAAATTCACTATTATTGTTATTCAATCCTCCTGAACCCCAATCCCGACATACACCGTTTTGTGTGTGTGTGTGTGTGTGTGTGTGTGTGTTGTTTGTGAGTGTTGTGTTGTGTCTAAGAAGTCTAAACCAATCCCTGACCTCCACTTCTGCCACACCCAGGGTCCGAAAAGGGTTCTGAACTACAATTATTAAGCAGCGATGTGGTCACGAGCGTTCCCACCGTTCTGAATATCAGATACATAATTACGAGAGTCTTTTTCAGAGCCTGGATTTGGTGGCTGGTCCCGATGCATGTGTGTTTGAGTCGTTTCCTGCCTGTTGTGACCCTCTGCTGAACAGAGGCTGCACTGAACGTCGCTGTGCAACCAAAACCAAGCTGATCCTGTTGGCTCAGCCCCATCAGGAGAACAAACCCCCCCCCCACGTTGTGATGGGGTTGAGCTGAGTCAAGCTGGGGTACATGTCGCAGTGACAGCTTCTATTCAGTAGGATGCTTGGTCGAGGTAGCTTTTATTTAGTAGACATTTTGGGGGACTTGTGTTTTGATTTTTGTGTGTCCCTTTTCTCCCCCCTCCCCCCCCCCACACCCCCCCCCCCCCCCACGTTGCCTTGTTTTTCTTTTGGTTTCTCCGTGTTTCACAGAGCTAGGTAACGTACCGCCGGGTAAGTGACCACGTCAGTTGTTTTTCTCCGTGTCACGAATGCATGGAAGTCCCCACACGCCCCCCCCCCCCCCCCACCCCACCCTAACGTTAACTAATTTAACACAAACAGGCGCATGCGGTGCATCCAGGCTTCCCCCCGTCTGTCTGCTGTACCCCCTCACACCCCCCCCCCCCCCCTCACAGTTTCTGCCCCCCCCCACATCTGAAGGACCTTCCGCTCCTCGCTTCAGCGCCGTGGCTAACAGCAGATGCTCCGACAGGAAGTGTGGCGCGCGCAGATGATCTCTCACCCCCGTCTCCCCTCCCTCTGCTTTATGACTGACCCTCCCTGATGGTCAAAGATCACCTCCCCCCCCCCCTCCCTTCCTTCCAGTGGACTCAGGACTAATCAATAATTAATTACTTAGTTCTCTTGGTTCTCTTTTGCCGCCTTTTTTCTTCTGCTCCTTCTCTCTCGTCCTCCATAATATCTGTGACCTGTGTGACCTCTCCTTCAAGCTGCCTCGGAGGCCAACGGTAGACTTCGGTCTCCAGCCAGACCGGGTCCCTGGCCAGACCAGGTCCCTGGCCAGACCAGGTCCCTCGCCAGACCGGGTCCCTAGACAGACCAGGTCCCATGCTAGACCGGGTCCCTAGACAGACCAGGTCCCTCGCCAGACCGGGTCCCTAGACAGACCAGGTCCCTGGCCAGACCAGGTCCCTAGACAGACCAGGTCCCTCGCTAGACTGTGTCCCTAGACAGACCAGGTCCCTCGCTAGACTGTGTCCCTAGACAGACCAGGTCCCTCGCTAGACCGGGTCCCTAGACAGACCAGGTCCCTGGCCAGACCAGGTCCCTCGCCAGACCGGGTCCCTAGACAGACCAGGTCCCTCGCCAGACCGGGTCCCTAGACAGACCAGGTCCCTCGCTAGACTGTGTCCCTAGACAGACCAGGTCCCTCGCTAGACCGGGTCCCTAGCCAGACTAGGTGCCTAGCAAGACCAGGTCCCTCGCTAGACCAGGTCCCTGGCCAGACCAGGTCCCTCGCCAGACCAGGTCCCTGGCCAGACCAGGTCCCTCGCCAGACCGGGTCCCTAGACAGACCAGGTCCCATGCTAGACCGGGTCCCTAGACAGACCAGGTCCCTCGCTAGACCGGGTCCCTAGACAGACCAGGTCCCTCGCTAGACCGGGTCCCTAGCCAGACTAGGTGCCTAGCAAGACCAGGTCCCTCGCTAGACCAGGTCCCTGGCCAGACCAGGTCCCTAGCCAGACCAGGTCCCTGGCCAGACCAGGTCCCTAGCCAGACCAGGTCCCTGGCCAGACCCGGGTTCTAGCCAGACCAAGTCTCCTGACCAGCATGGTTCTCATCTGCTAGCCATGTTCATCTTCACCGCGGCTACTTTAGCTCAAGAGCAAAACAAAAATAGGGTTTTCAAATGTTTGCAAAAAAACCACAGTTATGCCAAATGCCTCAAAAGGTTATCAGTGCAGTGCAGTGCAGTGCATAATGGATGGCCCTTGACTTGGGGAGTTTCTTCTGTTGGACAGAGAATGGAGACGACAGCAGCAGTGACGAGTCGGCCCAGAGTCCTTCAGCAGAGGGGAGGTGAGTCAGGATTCCAGAAACCTCCGTAAGACCACGACAGGCTGCACAAAAGATGCACGTACTTCCGATAATGTAGCATGACAGTAACGTATGCATCCACACATGGATACACGTCCAGTGTATGAACACGGGGCGTGGCACCGATGAGAAACTCGACTGAGCAGATATTCTGTTTGGCTGCAGCGCCTTGGCTTCGGATCTCCTGAAGCTGTGCGGCGACACCAAGACCAGGAGCAAGGTACGTCTGGCTACGCTACGCTCAGGGTTTGGTTGGCTTCCTTTACGCCCACCTTCGCTCCGTGAAGGTGGGTGGGAGATTATCTGTGTGTGTGTGTGTGTGTCGAGTCCATTTGACTTGTATAGCCCTTAATCACAGTTACAGACTCAAAGGGCTTCACAGTCCATTTATTCATGATACCCCCTAAAGGGCAAGAAATCCCCTTCATTATCAAGGGAGTGGGGATCCCTCCTTCCAGGGAGTGGGGATCCATCCTGCCAGGGACTGGGGATCCATCCTGCCAGGGAGTGGGGATCCATCCTGCCAGGGAGTGGGGATCCCTCCTTCAAAGGAGTGGGGATCCCTCCTTCAAAGGAGTGGGGATCCATCCTGCCAGGGAGTGGGGATCCCTCCTTCAAAGGAGTGGGGATCCCTCCTTCAAAGGAGTGGGGATCCATCCTGCCAGGGAGTGGGGATCCCTCCTTCCAGGGAGTGGGGATCCCTCCTTCAAAGGAGTGGGGGATCCCTCCTTCAAAGGAGTGGGGATCCCTCCTTCAAAGGAGTGGGGATCCCTCCTTCCAGGGGTGGTTAGCAGTGCAATGGGTGCCATAATTGACAAGCAAACATTCAAAACATAATTTAGCAAAAGGTGTTGTCTATGGTGAGGGGTGCTGGCCAGTGAGAAGCTGGTAACTGTGTTCCTGCATCCACTGGTTGCCCAAATTCTGCCGACTCCCCCTGACAGGCTCGCAGGCGGACCACCACACAGATGGAGCTACTGTACCCTAACAGTGACTTCGCCCCCGACACGCCCACTGACTTCTCCAGCCCCATGCCGCCATTGGCCGAAACGCCCGAAGGGGGCGGAGAGCTGGACTTTTCGGGCTCCTCTGTCAGGGACTACACTGCTCTCTCTCCTGGCTTCTCTAAAATGGGCAGCATGTAAGTCCCGCCCCCCCCCCCCCCCCCACCCACCCCCTCAGCTTGCTAATGCCCATATATGTCCTTTCCCGCTTCCTGCATGTTGATTTTTGCCGCCTTTTTCCTCCTGTCCCGTTGTTTCACTAATGCCGAGTAAATAATAAGCGAACGTCCCTCGATGCAACGTGTGCGTTCCGCGATGACGGCACACACACGCACGCACAATGTCCGTTGTGTTGTTTTGTATTTCCCCTACATTATTCAAATTCCTCCCTGTATTATGAGTGCATTTCTATTACACGCTACCTGCTAGGTTTACTAACTGACTACCCCGGAGGGCATTAAAGGAGCTAACGCTATGTGAGTTAGCTTGAACGCGAATGCAATTCTCAGCAAGTGTGGCTGTAGCCTGAGTCAATAGCTTAGCACTAACATGTTGACAACAGTAAATAACCCCTGAGCTCGGAGAAGAAGAAGCCCTGTTATTGGGACAGAGCTAACGGTAGGTCCACGTTTTCTCTGTGTGTGTTTCTCATCCCAACATCACCATTTATGATTTCTGTTGTGGATTGTGGTGTACTCAGTTTTGTCATCGTTTTTATTGTGTGCGTGTGTGTAGTATTTGTTTCTGTTGTTTATTTTTGTTTCGCTGTTTTTGTTGTCGTGTGGTGTTTCGTTTGTGTGGGTGAACTTTGACCCGCAGAGCGGTCAGCTCTGGGTCCAGGGCTCCGTCAGGGGCCGAGAGACGGGCCCCCGAGCCGTCCCCGCTCTCTCGCAGGAAGACCTATGACAAGGCACAGGCCGCGTCCGACAGGGCAAAGGTCAAGGAGATCAAACAGTAAGCCGCCTCCTCGCTGTCCACACTTTTTCAAGGCCCAGACTGTGGTGGTTTTTATTGACTCCCCAACTCTCCTACTACTACTATTACTACCTCTACTACTATTACTACCTCTACTACTATTACTACCACCTCTACTACTTCTACTACCTCTACTACTTTTACTACCTCTACTACTATTACTACCTCTACCTCTACTACTATTACTACCTCTACTACTATCACTACCTCTACTACTATTACTACCACCTCTACTACTATTACTACCTCTACTACTATAACTACCACCTCTACTACTATTACTACCTCTACTACTATTACTACCTCTACTACTTCTACTACTAATACTCTATACCTCTTCCTCTGGCTTTTCCTGCTCTTCTCGAGAAGCATGGCGTGTGGACTAAGTGAAACGCCTGCTTTAATCACCACTTAGCACTTACCTGTCAAGTTCTACACTGAGTGCTGAGTAACTGTTCTCCCGCGAGGCGCGTGCTGCCTTCATGGAGACATTACCATAACGTTAGCGGTATTCTTTCATTAAAAGTCAGTGTTCAACTTGTTTCTCAAGCTCCGCTTCCCTCTCCCTCGACAGCTCGAGGCCTGAATAAATCCTGCTTTCCTTCCTCACGTTTAGAGGTTTCCGGGGGAGAATCTGCTTTGTTGGCCACGCATTTCTCACACGCGCAAGGGACGGGACTCTGATTTTCTCAATGTGCAGGCATAAAGATCGTAGTTATTTTCACTCTAACCTCGTCTAACGCTATTTCCAACGCTCTTCACTGTAATTGTGCGGGTTGTTCTGAGGACTGTGTAGGAGGGTTCCAGCCCGGATGCAATATGGGCGTGTCTCTTCACGCCTCGCTGCATGTCTGTGTTGCCCTGATGTTGTGCTTCAGTTTGGACCTTGGCTTCTCCTGTAGACCTCTGGCTGAGTTTGCTGCACCTGCGCGCGTTCGCTTCCATTGACTTAACTTCATTAAGCTTCTAATTATTGACCTTGTGACACTAGTTTGTTTGTATATTCACTGGGGGTCTTTCTGCCTGTGTGTCTGTCTCTCTACCTGTCTGTCTCCCTGTCTGTCTATCCCTCTGTCTGGGTCTCTATCTGCTTGTGTGTCTGTCCCCCTGTCTGTCTCTCTGTCTCTCTCCCTGTCTGTCTGTCTGTCTCTGTCTCTCTCTCTGTCTCCCTGTCTGTCTCTCTCTCTGCCTGTCTGTCTCTCTCTCTGTCTCCCTGTCTGTCTCTCTGCCTCCCTGTCTGTCTCCTGGTCTGTCTCTGTCTCTCTCCCTGTCTCTCTCCCTCTCTCCCTGTCTGTCTCTCTCCCTGTCTGTCTGTCTGTCTGTCTGTCTCTCTGTCTGCCTGTCTGTCTCCCTGTCTGTCTGTCTCTCTCCCTGTCTGTCTGTCTCCTTGTCTCTCTGTCTGTCTCCCTGTCTGTCTGTCTCCCTGTCTCTCTGTCTCTCTCTCTGTCTCTCTCTCTGTCTCTCTCTCTGTCTGTCTCCCTATCTGCCTGTCTCTCTGTCTGTCTGTCTGCCTGTCTGCCTGTCTGTCCTCCATAGGGGTATCATCAGCCCGGTGCAGGGCTCCAAGAGCAGCCGTCTGGCGGCGCTGCAGTGTGTCCATGTGGCTGAGGGTCACAGCAAGGCTGTGCTCTGTGTGGACAGCACCGACGACCTGCTGTTCACCGGCTCCAAGGGTAGGGGGCGCCATTACCACTCCTAAGCTCCTTTCCACTTTTTCTTTACTTTTTCATATTTCTTTTCTTTGTATGTTTTCAATTTTTTTTCTTCATTTACTTTCTTTCTTTCTTTCCGTCCTTTAGTTTTTCTTTCCTATTTTTCTTTCTTCTTTTTCATCCTTTCTTTGTCCCCCCCCCCCCCCCCCCCCCCCTCCTCCGTCATTGACCGTGTCACGTGATCCCGGGGCGTGGCCACTAACACACTCCAGTACACGACCCCGTCCATGACCCCCTCCGCTCCCTCCTCTCCCTCCCCAGACCGGACCTGCAAGGTGTGGAACCTGGTGACGGGCCAGGAGATCATGGCTCTGGGCGGTCACCCCAACAACGTGGTGTCGGTGCGCTACAGCTCCAGCCTGGTGTTCACCGTCTCCACCGCCTACATCAAGGTCTGGGACATCCGCGACTCGGCCAAGTGCATCCGCACGCTCACGTGAGTCCACCCTTTCAACATCTCTCACCGGATCAGGGGCATCAAAGGAGTTGTGTGGTTAGAATGATTTGTTAGGGTGGGGTGGGGTGGGGGGGGGGGGGGGGGGGGGGGGGGTGATTTGCGTGGGTCTCCATGACGACTGCGAGACAACGTTCATGAAGATCATGTGATCACGAAGGCGTTGAAAGCCTTGTAAGATGTAACGATGGGATGGTTGTAGCTCGTTAGAGGTAAAGAGAGAGCACTTTGTCATGTGACTTTGGTTTGCTTAAATCGGTGATAGCAACGGTCTTTGGTGAGAGCTAGTGGTAGCGGTTAGAGCTAGTGGTAGCGGTTAGAGCTAGTGGTAGCGGTTAGAGCTAGTAGTAGCAGGTTAGAGCTAGTGGTAGCAGGTTAGAGCTAGTGGTAGCAGTTAGAGCTAGTAGTAGCGGTTAGAGTAAGTAGTAGCGATTAGAACTAGTGGTAGCGGTTAGAGCTAGTGGTAGCAGTTAGAACTAGTGGTAGCGGTTAGAACTAGTGGTAGCGGTTAGAGCTAGTGGTAGCGGTTAGAGCTAGTGGTAGCGGTGAGAGCTAGTGGTAGCGGTTAGAGCTAGTGGTAGCGGTTAGAGCTAGTGGTAGCGGTTAGAGCTAGTGGTAGCGGTTAGAGCTAGTAGCAGCAGTTAAGAGGTAGTGGTAGCAGTCAGAGTGAGAAGTAGCTCGAAATTTGAGTGATGATTGGCAACAATCAACGCATCAAATATTGAACAAACTCAACAGATGTTGGTACAAAACGCTGGTCATTATTGCCGTTGTTGTATAAGGTCAACGTGCCTCTGTCATTACCGTCCACATCCTGTTTGGCTCCAGGTCCTCCGGTCTGGTGAACGTGGGAGAGGTGTGCTCGGCCAACACCAACCGGACCGTGACCATCCCGGCCGGGGAGAACCAGATCAACCAGATGGCTCTGAACGCCAGCGGGACGGTTCTGTACGCCGCGGCCGGGAACAGCGTCCGGGCCTGGGACCTTCGGAGGTGACTGCTGGTTCGGACCCGGGTTTGTCCGTGTGAATCTAGAGCACACTGAGGGTAGCGCCCGGGTCTTACCTGGTGGTTCGGACCCGGGTTTGTCCGTGTGAATCTAGAGCACACTGAGGGTAGCGCCCGGGTCTTACCTGGTGGTTCTGACCCGGGTTTGTCCGTGTGAATCTAGAGCACACTGAGGGCAGCGTCCGGGTCGTTAACCGGACATTATTAGAATTATAGGAAATGAATGATGGGATGGAGTGCTAGTATGGAGAAGATAGAAATGTAAATAACGTTACAGCTCAGGGAAAGATGATGTTATAAGAAGAAAATGTGTGCTTTTCAAGACTATAACTATATAACTATACAGCATAATATT
>JACYXH010000705.1:757500-777500 GCA_026745465.1 Lota lota | reverse complement strand
CTAAGCAGCAGGAGCCCAGGGCTGCTTAGGCCTGCTGCTCAAGCGTCCAAATAGCAATTAGGTCTACCTGTCATTTCGAGAAGATCGCGTTGAAATGTATATAATTAGAACTCACCACTTGAGTAGCGGTGGATTAAGGAGTAGCGTGAAAAATACTGTGGCGGCGGCAAGGAGAGCCCCACAATACGTTATAGCAAAGATTCTTCATTTAAACACTTCGGTAGACGGAAGGCCTTTAATAAGGGTCTGCCTCGGATAGGCCTACTTGATGTATGACTACGACTGCCTGAAGATAGATTATTGTACACTATATGGTATGCCTATTTGTAGTTTAAAATCCCTATTTAAATAGTTTAGTGTATTCGTCTTTTTCATGTCGCCTATCGTGTTTGCAGAGGCCTGTATGCAACTTGGCTGCTGTTGAATTCTTTTTTTGCCATAAACGGTTATTATTATTATAATTTTATTATTTTTGGCGTGGAATTTGGAAGTCCTCGTAACGGAAGAGCGCACCTGAGGATCTTTCTGCATCCGAATGATCAATGTTGACGCCTGGTTTTCTAATTTTAGCCCAGCCGTACAGGGGTGGACGGTGACGCGGGGGCACCTGGTGGCCCCACCAGGTGCCCCCGCGTCACCGTCCACCCCCAATCAGGTGCACGAGAGCCGGCGTGACATTACCTGTCAGTGATTAATGTGCTATCGTTTACACACGCGCACGGTCTCCATTTACTGTCTTTTTCATTTTTTTGTTGTTGCACATATTACCTGCCAATCAGCCACAGAACTTTACAATTCACACACACACACACACACACACACACACACACACACACACACACACACACACACACACACACACACACACACACACACACACACACACACACACACACACACACACACACACACACACACACCACGTGACTTTTCCCGCCCTCTGCTCGCGCGCAGGCAGCCAATCCACGGCGCGCGCGGAGCGGCATCTTGAAAGTGCGAGGCTGACCGCGCGCAGACGCGACGTCGTGTTGCTGTCTAGTTGCCGTTCGCCGTTCGTGTCGCCTCGCGCAGTAACGGCTCGCACCTCTTCAAGCGTTTCATTGTATTTACCTCCCGCTCATGTCCCCGGGAAGGGCGCGCACGGGAAATCATTTCCAGGACGAGTAGCTGCGTGAACATGGCGTGCATCGGGGACTTCGACCCGTTCACCGCCGCCATACCGGCCACCAAAGTTGAGCTGACCGTGTCGTGTAGGTGAGTGGACGACGGCTCCCGAGACGTGCGCTGTGGGGATTGACTGCTTGTGTTGAGAAATGGGATAGTAAAAAAAAAAAGTTTGCGTCGTAATCCCTCGGTGGTCTAGTGGTGTTAGACCCCCGCAAGGCTACTACCTTGGAGGGTAGACACGATGGGGGTCGACCTTATGGCTTTCAACTGTTGGAGGGGGGGGGGGGGGGGGGGGGGGACTGTAACGGTAAGACTTACGAAGCGCTGGGTCCTTGGTATTGTGTTTGTAAACCTTTTGCGATTGTGTTCAACCGTTATCTGAAGACGATTTACGTGTTTCGAATTAATCAATTGGCCTGTCGTGGGTTTCTTTGATTGACCCGTGACATGGCGTTTGGGGCCCCATAGGTAGCCCGGGTTAGAGTCCCCAGGTAGGAGCCATCAGTCCGTTCAAAACACATTCCTCGAGATGTGTGCCAGAATTTACGCACGAAATGTCTCCCCAGCAGCCGTGTGTTGGGGGGAGCGGTTCCCCGTGAGCAGCTGAAACAGCCTCCAGGTGTAGCCTCTAATAATAGACTAAGACTGCTTTTCAAACGACCACTGATTGGTCTTTTATGAAGCTGGGAATTGATCCCCTCTCCTCCGCGTCGGGCCAGCTCTTCATGCGACCTTCGGTGTCTCGCTGGTCGAGGTAAGATTTAACACAAAGGATAAAAAAAGAACCCCGCTCGGTCCTTATACTCAGCCTCATAATAGAACTCAGGAGCACTCAATCTCCCCCACTCATGGGGTCCCCCATCTCAGCAACTCTCCGAAGCCGTCGTCGGTTCCAAGTCCACCATTACGTTCCCACTGCGTTAAATTACAAGCAGTATAGTTACCGTGTAACTTCGACGCATCGATTCTTTTTCAACTTTACAGTATTTTGTTGGCTTACGGTATGCCTTGGTGATCTCAGCACGGGTTACCACGAGCTAGCACACGTTCTCTTTGAGCGTGTGCGTGCGTGCGTGCGTGTGTGGCTGCAATCCTTTTTGCCTTTGAGTGGTCTCGGCAGATTTCAATCAACACTAGTAATTCTAATCATAGATATCTACAATTATTATTCCTACAGTAGCCTAAGAATCAAATCTTGACCCGTCAGATTTCAATTCTTACTGAGAACACTAAGACCGTTAGAAGCTAAAAAGGCATGTGTGTGAGCGTGTGCGTGCGTGTGTATGTGTATTTTCGTGCATGCGTGTGTGTTTGCGCGTGTGTGTATGTGTGTAGGCAGACGGGGAAGGCTGGGATTCCCTTACCTAAATATACACCCAGTGACTTGATGACGACCACACTGTGGATGTCTGTTGAGCTGCTCCACAGCTCTCTCTCGCTCGCTCGCTCTCTCGCTCGCTCTCTCGCTCACTTCGTGGTTCCCTCTTCCTGAAGGTGGATCAGAGATCAATAAGGGAAGGTTGTCTCCATGTTGGATCGGGTTCCACAGTGGGGAATTCTGGGAATGTTGTGGTACACGGCTGGTAAACCACATGACATCCCCCAGCCTCTCTCTACCAGTACTCATTATTAATCAGCACTAATATTATTCATAATTCATGATTCTGTAGTCTTTCCGTTACCCCTAATGCATGCATGCTGTAAAAGTATAACGCTACATGCACTTATTATAAGGGATGGAAACAAGATGTTTTAGAAGTGTGTTTCAATACACTGTGCTGCTGTGAATATGACCACTGCACGCACGCACGCACGCACGCACGCACGCACACACACACACACACACACACACACACACACACACACACACACACACACACACACACACACACACACACACACACACACACGCATTACCATTTCACTGGTGATCGACACTCGTGTGTGTTAGTGTGTGTATATAACCACAGACAGACACACACACACCATGTATCTACACACACACAACTTGAGTTTGACTTTTCGCGACGTCTTTGGACAGTGTGAATGGCAGCTTCCTGTGCTAACTCAATACTCGAGAGAGAGGAGGTTTTTTTTAAAAGACACATATTGCGAATCGAGTGTGCGTCGCTGTCCTCTAACCCATTGATCAGAGAGGGACGGCGAGAGAGAGAGAGAGGTAACCTTTAGGCGTGAAAGCAGACAAGGAGGTTTCCCATTGAGGCATGGACACGTTGTGTGTGGGTATTGAACTCAGACGCCGCTGGTCGCCGGGTCGATGTGTGACGGGGTAGAGAGCACTCTCCTGGAGGAGGGAGACAGAGTCCGGTGACATCGTGCTGAGGGGGGGGGGGGGGGGGGGGGGGGGGGGGCGCTGGTGCATCCTGTGGATGTACCACATCGCTGTATTGACCGCACTCACCACGCCACTTATTGAGCACATTGAGGTCCGTCAAGGCCGGGGCTTTTATTGTGGAACATTTGAGGCCCGTCGAGGCCGGGGCTTTTATTGTGGAACATTTGAGGCCCTTCGAGGCCGGGGCTTTTATTGTGGAACATTTGAGGCCCGTCGAGGCCGGAGCTTTTATTGTGGAATATTGAGGCCCTTCGAGGCCGGGGCTTTTATTGTGGAACATTTTAGGCCCGTCGAGGCCGGGGCTTTTATTGTGGAACATTCGAGGACGGGGCTTTTAATGTGGAACAATTTGTCTCGTATAATTCCTTTTTGTAAAAGCTTGTGTTTGAAGGACCTTCATCACCTCTGTTTCTACATACGGTTGATTATTATTACTGACTGTTACGTGTAGTTGTACTAATTCACGTTAGTTCCAACGTTAATATTTTGTCCCTGACAAGACGGAGACATGGCACAGCAGTAGTTACGTCTCGGTGACCCTTATTTTGCCGTTTAAAATGACACAACTGCAGAAAGGACTTGTAATAGAAGAAGATACTACTTAGACAAAGATAAAGACACTAAAATAAAGAACGTAATATGTACTTTTTGACCGTACCTTGTAGTACGGTTAAAAAGATGATAAAAAAAAACTGTTAAAATGACTTCTCTGGTTAATTCAAACCAAACGGATCCGAAGAACCGATGGAAAACAAACCGACGGATCGTTCCGGAATCCGTCGACAAGTCGACTCTCTGGAGTGTTACCACGGCAACAGCCGTGGTAACACGGGAGGGGGGGGGGGGGGCCTGAACAGTGGGGCCCGGTGGGGGTCATGGAGAGTGGTTAATGAGTTTGTGAAGGCATGGTGGGGCCTAATGAAAGGTTAGCGCTGAGCGCAGAGACGACGGCTAGCGTTGGGTTGTCGCTCAGAGGGCAGCCATTTTAAAAAGATGAACATTTCAGTGTTTATGTTTTCGCTCGCTCGCTCGCGCGCGCGCGCGCGCGCGCGCGCACACTCACACACACACACACACACACACACACACACACACACACACACACACACACACACACAATGGATCAAGAAGTGACACTTGAGGTTAAGAACTTCAAATGTTCCTGAGATTTTCACGCTTGCACACAGACGTCGTTTTTTGTCTTCTATTTTGGACGCTAAGCAACGCAGCTGATCGGCGTCGCCGTGAATTCTGAAAAAGCTGTTAAAAAAAACCACAAGAAAAAAGATGTCCGCTGAATAATGGATGAACAACACTGGCAGATGAATAATGCAGAAAACAGCTAACACTTAGCAGCGTTCACTTCTAAATACCCCCCCCCTCCCCTTCTTTCTGCGTGTCCTTTGCCTCTTTGCCACAAAGCATCAAGGGTCTGAAAGGGTCTGGTTTTTTGTCTGCATGTGATCGATCATCTGAAAACCTATCAATCCCACCGATACCTTGGCAGTGGGAGGCCGCGTTAGAGGTCCAGTATACTACAGGGTTTCCTTCTGACTGGAGAGGAATGGTCTCCCGCCATAAAGGAACTCTCATTTCAGAAGTCCTTCCTAAGCCTAATGTCCTATGTTATAATACTTAAGCCTCTTGTGTGTATGGGTGCATGTGTGTGTGTGTGTGCGTGTGTGTGTGTGCCTGTGTGTGTGTATGGGTGCGTGTGTGCGTGTGTGTATAGGTGGCTGTGATGTAACGTGAGGGATTTCAAATGTGATTCCGGTGATGAAGTGGAGCTGCTGTCCTGAATGTTTGATGAACAACTCTGGAGGAAAACCACCCAGAGCTCTCTGGGTCTGCCCATACAGGGGGGAGGGGAGAGGGGAGGGGGGAGAGAGGAGAGGAGAGAGGAGGGGGGAGAGCAGGGGGAGAGGGGAGAGGGGAGGGGGAGAGGAGAGGGGGAGATGGGGGAGAGAGAGGAGAGGAGAGAGGAGGGGGCAGAGAGGGGGAGAGAGGAGGGGGAGAATGTGAGAGGGGAGAGGAGGGAGGAGTGGAGGGGGGAGAGAAAGGAGGGAGGAGAGTAGCTTCTTAAAGAGTTGAGCTGTCTTGAACGGCCATGCGTGGGCAGCTGGATGCCCTCAGGTACACATGAATCACACACACACACACACACACACACACACACACACACACACACACACACACACACACGTATGTACATGATCACACGTGTGTTCAGACATACACACACACACACAAGTGTACCCGCCCACACAAATGCGCACACACACACACACACACACACACACACGTATGTACATGATCACACGTGTGTTCAGACATACACACACACACACGAGTGTACCCACACACACACACACGTATGTACATGTACACACGTGTGTTCAGACGTACACACACACAAGTGTACCCACCCACACAAATGCACACACACACACACACTCAGAGCAGGGGATGCTGCTTGTCGTTGCATGTTCTCTCTCTCCTCGGCTCTCTCCCCTCTTCTCACGAATCAGTCAGGCTCCCATCATTTTGTCTCCCCCGTCTCTCTTCTTCCTCTCCAACCAGAACTCTGTGCTCAGAACCCTCTGCAGACCACTTCCTGTGATCGCCCCCTGAACCACAAACCACACACCTCCATTTAGGGGAGTTACCCCGTATGCAGGACAGACTCCACCCTGTTTACTGCAAGTATTCGCATGAACACACACACACACACACTAACGCACACGCACATGCACAGATGCATGCATTTACACACAAGCACGCACACACACACACACACACACACACACACACACACACACACACACGTGTGCATACACATGCATATACACACAAGCATGCATACACTCACTCGCTCTCTTGCTAAGGACGTATCACACATCTAGGGATGCTTTGATGTGTTTTGGGGTATTTTGTCTTGGCGTTGATGTTTGATGTCATACTGCGTTTGATATCACACTCCCGTCATTTCAAAGTCTTTGATCTCAAAAATTGCGTTCCTGTTTTGTTTGCAATTGCAGGATAACTCGTCTGCATCTTTCTGTCCAGAGCTTCTGAGCTAGGGTTAGCGTTAGAGTTAGCTAGGGTTAGCTAGGGTTAGCTAGGGTTAGCTAGGGTTAGCTAGGGTTAGCTAGGGTTAGGGTCCAGCGTTAACAACTCACGTTCAAGCTGGGAATATTCCATCTTAAACATGTTAAACGTATGATTTCAGAGAGCACCTAGGAGAAGGTGTGGACGACGCTCTCTCTGAGAGGCTCTGGGTGCTGACGAGGTGATGGGTCCTAGAATGCAGGTTTGAACCCCAATGTCCGCAGTCAGTCTACCTTTTAAGCAGCCCTGAGCAAGAGGCCCTACCCAGCATACCTTGTCCTTAATGTATCGAAATAAGAAACGTCGCCCTAAGCAATGTTCGGTGCAAACACCCGCCGAACGGCTCGACGGTAAACACAGAAGGAACCAAAGGTTTGTCTCTCAGAGATGGGAACGCTCGGCACGATGGCTTTATTCTGACATGCTCCGGGTTCCCTGGCTTCCCGGCTTGACTTCTGGAGTCACGTGGACGGTGTGCCCCAGGTTGTGATGAGAAGTGGCAGCAGTGGAGCGAGCGAGGAACTGACGTCAGCCTCTCCTCTCCTCGTACCGCTGGACTGCGGGGAGTGTGCATGCAGCAAGCCGAGCGTGCACGGAGTGTGCACGGAGGTGTCGCAGGCACTCTGCCTGCGACACCCCCGCTGTAGTCTACACCTGCTGACGTAGCGGACTGGGTCTCCCTCCAACCGGAACATCCTGCTGGGTTGTTTTGCTGTGTGTCCCTGTCTCTGTCTTTCGGTGTCTGGTGCTCTCCGTCTGTCTCTGTCGCTTGCTCTCCATCCCTCTCTCTCTCTCTCTCTCTCTATTAGTTTCTCCCTTTCTTTCTGTGTATGTGTGTGTGTCTCCCTGTCTCCCTTTCGCTCTCTCTTTCTCTCTGTCTCCCGTTCGCTCGCTGTATTCTCTCTCTGTCTCCCTCTCTCTGTGTCTCCCGCTTCCCTGTCTCTCTCTGTCTCCCTCTCTCTGTGTCTCCTCTTCCCTGTCTCTCTCTGTCTCCTTCTCTCTGTGTCTCCCGCTTCCCTGTCTCTCTCTGTCTCCCTCTCTCTGTGTCTCCCGCTTCCCTGTGTCTCTCTGTCTCCCTCTCTCTGTGTCTCTCTCCCCTGTCTCTCGCTGTCCTCGTTCCTATTCCGTGGGCCAGCTGAGCGTGTGGCTCACGCCCGCTCTGTGTATATTTTATGGGCGGTCTTGCTGCCGTGGTAACAGCCCGGCACCAAGCATCTGTTCAGCCTCAGCACCACCGTCCGGCATGTGGAAGACATCCCACCAGGGGAGGAGACGGACCGAATGGGAACAACATGTAAATCTCATGGCATCCTTCGCTGTTGCTGCTGCTACCCAGGGAGTGGGAAAAGTATGAAAAATATTCTCCCTCCCTCCCTCCCTCCTCCTCCTCCCCCTCCTGCTGTTTTCCCCCAGGTGCTTAAAGTATGAATGGGCTCGACTAAAAGCTGAGGGTTGAAGCCGTCTTCATGTCGCCCCATGAATGATTGGATGGGATAATAAGGACATCAAAGGGGGGATGGTTCAGGTTTAATAGACTCTGTACTTGACAGCTGTTTGGTTTTTGTTGCAGAAACCTGCTGGACCGAGACACCTTCTCCAAGTCAGACCCAAGTAAGCAAGTCCCTCTGCACGCCATCGCATCACGCGTGTACACACACACACACACACACACACACACACACACACACACACGCATGTACACACACACGCATGTACACACACACACACACACGCATGTACACACGCACGCATGTACACACACACGCATGTACACACACACACACACATGCATGTACACACACACACGCATGTACAAACACACACATGTACACACACACATGCATTTACACACACACACACACAGGCATGCACACGCAGGTACCCCCACACACACACACCCTCGCATCACGCATGTACAGACACAAGCAAACGCACACGTACTCGTTCACACACAAACACAAATATACGCACGGGCGCACACATACGCAAACATACACACACACCAATGTATGCACACAAATGCAAATACCAACGAGGATGTGCTGCAGCCGGTATATCTCTGTACTCCAGAACTGTTTGATCATGTTGTACTGGACTGATACTGTGCATACATCCAGCCCGCACACAACAGCTAACAAACATACACAATTACAGCTTAGCAGTACAACCACAATAGTGTGTGTGTTTGTGTGGCTACACATATGACACGATATGCAACATAAGTGTATACACACAATGTATTCACAAAGATACGCAGGCACACACACGCACACACACGCACACACACACACACACACACACACACACGCGCGCGCACGCTGCTTTCTCTGGGTGAATCAGTAGACATTTACATACATCAAGGGTAATATCCATCAGCGCTGCCAAGACAGGCACGCATTAAAGCGGCTGTAGGTAAGATTCAAGAGCTATTGTTTCAGTTGAATTCGTTAGAAATGGCCTAGCCATCTGCCGGCTATTAGCGAGCGAAATGCTCTGTGAGAATATTCGCACTGGTTGACGGCGCCTGCCTCTGTATGAGAACACTTTGAGTTTAGACAGCTCCCGGCTCATTTCTGACCAATCAGGGCATGTCTTCCCTGATTGGTTGGGGGGATCCGTCCCTTTTGTCAATCAGGGGTGCGTGAAACGCAACACTGCAGCTTTAATGTTAAGGAATAGCAATAGCAAAATAAAAAGAGCAGATAGTCTCCACAGTGTCCCTGGGTAATCAATGGATTCACACGTCAGCGGATCAGAACATATGGAGGACTGGAGGTAGAGGAGGACAAGAAGGAGAGGAGAGGAGAAGGTAGAGAGGAGGAGGAGGAGGAGCAGGAGAGGAGGAGAGCGTCTGAGTGCAGTAGGACGAGGAGTAGGACCAGGAGGAGAGGAGAGTGTCTGAGAGGAGTAGGAAAAGGAGGAGGACCAGAAGGAGAGGAGAGCGACTGAGAGGAGTAGGACGAGGAGGAGGAGCAGGAGGAGAGGAGAGCGTCTGAGAGGAGTAGGACGAGGAGGAGGAGCAGGAGAGGAGGAGAGTGTCTGAGAGGAGTAGGACGAGGACGAGGAGCAGGAGAGGAGGAGAGCGTCTGAGTGCAGTAGGACGAGGAGGAGGACCAGGAGGAGAGGAGAGTGTCTGAGAGGAGTAGGTAGAGGAGGAACAGGAAGAGAGGAGAGCGTCTGAGGGAGGGTTCTGCCGCCCGTCCATACGCTTATGCAAGGAGGCACTTGTGCTGTGTCCATGTCTCTGCTCCGCTGACAGGCCGGGCTGCAGTCACACAGCATTAGCCTGGCTCAACAGACACACATGCACGCATCACACACACACACGCAGGCACGCATCATACACGCACATACATGCATGCACGCGCACACGCGCACGCACATATGCGCATAACCACACACACATACATGCACACGCGCACACAGACAGCCTACAGCCTCAGGGCGGTTTTTGTAGTTTTCCTATTGGCTCATAAAGCTGAACAACGCTCAAGTGTGTGTGTGTGTGTGTCCGTGTTTGTGTATCGCTTTGCATTTTGTATATAAAATATTAGAAGAACTACATACTAATTATTATAATGTAATTTCAAATAATTCGACCAAATTGTGGCTCCCAACCTGAAAGCCAGCGGACGATTGTCTTGGTGTGTGTGTGTGTGTGTGCGCGCGTGTGTGTGTGTGGGTGTTTGTTTTTCGTATCCGCGTTGATTTCTGCGTCTGTGTGTGTATAAAACATAAAAAAACACTTTGAACAGTGTGTGTGCTCGAGTTGAAAGAAAGTGAGTCTCACACAAAACCCGCGTTTATCACTAATGTACGCTGTGTTGCGGTTAGCCTGAATACAGCGTTAGCGCCATGTGTTAGCTTGGCTGCCGCTCCAAAAACACTGCTATCATCCCCCCCCACACACACACACACACACACACCCTATTGTACTTGATAGGAGCTGAACGCACAACAACCGGTTTCATGTAGAGGCGTCTCTGGGCCCCGTGTCTCTGGGCCCCGTGTCTCTGGGCCCCGTGTCTCTGGGCCCCGTGTCTCTGGGCCCCGTGTCTCTGGGCCCCGTGTCTCTGGGCCCCGTGTCTCTGGGCCCCGTGTCTCTGGGCCCCGTGTCTCTGGGCCCCGTGTCTCTGGGCCCCGTGTCTCTGGGCCCCGTGTCTCTGGGCGCTGCGGGTGAATAATACCGTGTTTCCCCTGTTGACGCCATGTGGCAGCTAGCGCTTGCTAGCCAGATGAAAGCGTACCACTGCGTGTCGCCCCCCCCCCCCCCCCCCCCCCCCCCCCCCCCCAGCCACTTCTGCATCATTGTCACGGGTGCAGAAGTGGGCGTTTTTGCGTTTCCTTTTTCGACCGTATTTTTTCCATGCTTGGTTTTTCACAAGCAACACAAAACCTCAAATCGTCCCAACGTCACCGGTACCCCACCGGACTCCCCACCACACAGCCTGCATGCAGAGGCGGGAAGAAGTGGGCTGGCACCCTGCTGACACAACAGAGGTGTGCGTGAACAGCGGAACCCATGCGGGCGCTGTGTGTTGTGTGTTGTTTGGGTGGGGGGGTCGTGTTTCTCTGTTTTGGGATTCAGGCGTTCAGTCGTATACCGCTAGAGACGCCATTGGCGAGGGGTGCAAACTGTGCTAATGCTAATTGTGTTAGCCGCCAGGTGCTAACCTTAATTCAACCTAATCTCTTTTTCAAAGAGTGCCAGCCAACCGACCCCTGTGTGGGTGTCTGTCTGTCTGTCTGTGTGGGTATGTGTGTGTGTGTGTGTGTGTGTGTGTGTGTGTGTGTGTGTGTGTGTGTTTGGGTGTCTGTGTGTGTTTGTGTGTGTGTGTGTGTGTGTGGGTGTGGGTGTCTGTCTGTGTGTGTGTGTTTGTATGTGTGTGTGTGTGTGTGGGGGGGGGGGTGTCTGTGTGTATGTGTGGGGGTGTCTGTGTGTGTGTGTGCGTGTCAGCAGGGCTAACGCTAGGACAAGGGCAGACAGAGGTTGTCATGGCCTTTTAGAGGCTGGCCAATCATTGTCGCTCAGGTGGAATGGGCTGGAAAGAGTGTGTGTGTTGGCTTCAGTGGCGAGGTACATTTTTAAGGTAGCTCCCAAAGGGTGATGCTTCCACCACACAGCATCACAACCAGATGGTTCTGTGTTGTTAAGTGCCCCTCCCCTCCCCTCCCCTCCCCTCCCCTCCCCTCCCCTCCCCTCCCCTCCCCTCCCCTCCTCTCTTCTCCTCTCTGAAATATCATAATGCTAGAAGGTAAACTGCTGACATTTAATGAGTTTGTTGTCATTTAGCTATATTATTATAATATTATATTATATATTTCATTATAACCTGAATAAGAACACGCTCTGAGCTGACTTCACAAAGCGGTTCACTGATCATATTTATTACCCTTTCATATCTCCCTCACTCGTTGTCTGTCTGTCTGTCTGTGTGTGTGTGTGTGTCTCTCTCTGTCTCTCTCTCTGTCTCTCTGTGTGTGTCTCTCTCTGTCTCTGTCTCTCTCTCTCTCTCTCTGTGTGTGTGTGTCTCTCTCTCTCTCTCTCTCTCTCTCTCTCTGTGTCTCTCTCTGTGTGTCTCTCTCTCTCTCTCTCTTCCTTTCATTCGACAGTATGCGTGCTGTATATCCAAGGAATAGCCAACAGGGAGTGGCGTGAGGTGAGTTCAATGGGAGGGGAGGGAGGGAGAGAGGGGGAGGGAGGGAGAGAGAGAGGGAGGGAGAGAGGGGGTGGGAGGCAGGGTTGTCTGTAATTATGAACTCCATCTGGCTGTAACTGTCGCCAGCATCACAGGATGTCATATTAGACTTGAGATGTTAACGATTATTCACAAGAACATAAGAAAACCTCCAACGTGCTAAAACCACACATTTACATTCGGCCAACACGGTAAAGTGAGGAAGAGGCGTTGAGGAAGAGGAAGAGTGTGAGGAAGAGGGAGCCAATCATCGCGGTGTTACCCGCATTAACGCAGATCTCTTGAGGAAAACGTGCCGTCAGCTAGCATCATCATTTTGAATCATTATTCCCTTCTTACAAACCAGCAAAGTAGGGGGAAAACCCTTGATGGTTTCCACACTGGGACGGCTTCACGGGGCCAGGGAATATCTGTAGACGCTCTCGGTTGGGACAGCGTCCACTCTGGGACTACGTAGAACCAGCCGCTCTGCTGCATGCAAACATATACGAACCCCAATGTCCCCCAGTGTATCCATGTATACCCAGTATGTATACCCAGTGTACCCAGTATGTATACCCAGTGTACCCATGTATACCCAGTGTACCCATGTATACCCAGTATGTGTACCCAGTGTACCCAGTATGTATACCCAGTGTACCCATGTATACCCAGAGTACCCATGTATACCCAGTATACCCATGTATACCCATGTATACCCAGTTTGTATACCCATGTATACCAGTATGTATACCCAGTGTACCCATGTATACCCAGTATGTACACCCATGTATACCCAGTATGTATACCCAGTATGTATACCCAGTGTACCCATGTATACCCAGTATGTATACCCATGTATACCCAGTGTACCCATAGTGTACCCACCAGTGTGTACCCATCTGGAGAGCAGCACCCTTACGCTGTCAGTGACCCACTTCTGCTGGTTCTGCAGTACGGCCGGACCGAGGTCATCGACAACACCCTGAACCCGGACTTCGTCCACAAGTTCATCATGGACTACTTCTTTGAGGAGCGGCAGAACCTACGCTTCGACCTGTGAGTCGGCCCCTGGCCTGCTAGCCTCTGGGGCTGCGGGCCTGCTAGCCTCTGGTGCTGCGGGCCTGCTAGCCTCTGGTGCTGCGGGCCTGCTAGCCTCTGGTGCTGCGGGCCTGCTAGCCTCTGGTGCTGCGGGCCTGCTAGCCTCTGGTGCTGCGGGCCTGCATGGGCTGTGGGGATATGTGCTGTGTGTTTTCACATACATTTACTATATACACATGCATTTCACATTTTCACTTGTGTGTGTGTGTTACTATGTGCTATGTGTTTTGAAACACACACACACACCACACACTGTGTGTGTGTGTTACTATGTGCTATGTGTTTTCACACTCACACACACACAAACGTGTGTGTGTGTGTTACTATGTGCTATGTGTTTTGAAACACACACACCACACACTGTGCGTCTGTGTGTGTGTGTGTGTGTGTGTGTGTTACTATGTGCTATGTGTTTTCACACACACACACACTGCATGTGTTTTTTTATGTGTGTGTGTTACTATGTACTATGTGTTTTCACACTCACACACACCACACACTGTGCATGTGTTTTTTATGTGTGTGTGTGTGTGTGTGTTACTATGTGCAATGTGTTTTCACTGTGCGTGTGTTTGAGGGTGTTCCACCCTCCACCACCTCTCTCCAGCCTCCCATCACCCTGTCCTCCATCCTCACCTTCCTTCTCATCCACCTCCTCCACCCTCCACCACCCTCTCCTTCACAATCCATAGCCCCCAGGAGCTTCCACACCTTGGCCAGGCGCCGCTGTAGACACTGCCCCCCACACCCTGAAGTCTCAGAGCTTGCTCCCAGGAGAGCAAAGCCGTCTGAGGCAGAAACACTTCTTCAGTTCTTCTGACACCGGCTGTGCCGGTGTCAGAAGAACTGAAGAACTGTTTCTGCCGGTGTCAGAAGAAACAGACAAAGTGGGTTTCAAAGGAGCAGGTGTGAGAGGCGTGGTCAAAATGTTTTCCTCCCTTGAGCACAGCCAATAGAAACGGCCCCTCGGGGAAACAGTTGGGAGCCGGAAGCAGCTGACCCCTCCCGTCTCACGGAATGATCCGTCGACAAACAGTATACATTTTCGTCCAAATCCGGATGTACAATGTTCGTCCCCATTTGAGTGAGCCCTGAACAGAACGGGTTGCAACGGAGGAAGAGTGATTTGGTCTTTTTTTCTTACCCTTTAAGAAGTGTCCGTGGCCCCAGTGAAGCCCACGAGGCCACTGGTAGCTCTGTGTTCGGGGAAGCGTCACAAATGACATGAGGTGGAAGAAGGCTGAAGCCAGGCTCAAAGGGATTCAGGCGATGGATAGATACTATTTTAAATGGGAATCAATTGGCTAGGGTCTTGATGAATCCTCTGATTACCTTTAATAGGGGGGAGGAAATGCTTTGCATACATTTGCATTTATTTGTTTAAATATGGAGCCTAATCAAAAGGTGTGGAAATGATTAAAATCGTCGCGCTTCCCATTAATATTCACATTATACTCGCGTGTAGAATGTCAAACGTCACATCCATTAAACATCGCTCCTATTTAAAGATGGACTCCGTCTGCGGGCTCGAGAGGAGATCTCCTCTCAGACGTCTCCGGGAACAGGGTCAGGTGCTTGAAGGTTTGAGAGTCTCCGTCTCAAAATCTCTAATCACTGTGCGTCCTTTCAGACCCACAAGAGCAGTCCTCTCTAAACCCGGCGCAGACACCAGGGGTCACGCCAGGGGTCGGAGAATCGGAGAGCCAAACGTCTTTTGCCGAGCGATGCTCGCTGGCAGACGTTAGATATCCCTGATTCAGCGGGTCAGAGCTGATTGGGCCGAGCGCGTGATGACTCCTCCATCTCTCAGTACTCTGAGTACCGTGAGGAGTCTTCTTATGGGTTTCACGTCTCAAAGACACGGAGCCGTCGTCTCGCTGCCGCCTCCGTGTTCTCTGGGACTGGGTTTCCGTTCAGACCCGGTCCGTAGGTGTTCTCTGGGACTGGGTTTCCGTTCAGACCCGGTCCGTAGGTGTTCTCTGGGACTGGGTTTCCGTTCAGACCCGGTCCGTAGGTGTTCTCTGGGACTGGGTTTCCGCTCAGACCCGGTCCGTAGGTGTTCTCTGGGACTGGGTTTCGGTTCAGACCCGGTCCGTAGGTGTTCTCTGGGACTGGGTTTCGGTTCAGACCCGGTCCGTAGGTGTTCTCTGGGACTGGGTTTCCGCTCAGACCCGGTCCGTAGGTGTTCTCTGGGACTGGGTTTCGGTTCAGACCCGGTCCGTAGGTGTTCTCTGGGACTGGGTTTCGGTTCAGACCCGGTCCGTAGGTGTTCTCTGGGACTGGGTTTCGGTTCAGACCCGGTCCGTAGGTGTTCTCTGGGACTGGGTTTCGGTTCAGACCCGGTCCGTAGGTGTTCTCTGGGACTGGGTTTCGGTTCAGACCCGGTCCGTAGGTGTTCTCTGGGACTGGGTTTCGGTTCAGACCCGGTCCGTAGGTGTTCTCTGGGACTGGGTTTCGGTTCAGACCCGGTCCGTAGGTGTTCTCTGGGACTGGGTTTCCGTTCAGACCCGGTCCGTAGGTGTTCTCTGGGACTGGGTTTCCGTTCAGACCCGGTCCGTAGGTGTTCTCTGGGACTGGGTTTCCGTTCAGACCCGGTCCGTAGGTGTTCTCTGGGACTGGGTTTCGGTTCAGACCCGGTCCGTAGGTGATCTATGGGACTGGGTTTCGGTTCAGACCCGGTCCGTAGGTGTTCTCTGGGACTGGGTTTCCGTTCAGACCCGGTCCGTAGGTGTTCTCTGGGACTGGGTTTCGGTTCAGACCCGGTCCGTAGGTGTTCTCTGGGACTGGGTTTCCGTTCAGACCCGGTCCGTAGGTGTTCTCTGGGACTGGGTTTCGGTTCAGACCCGGTCCGTAGGTGTTCTCTGGGACTGGGTTTCGGTTCAGACCCGGTCCGTAGGTGTTCTCTGGGACTGGGTTTCGGTTCAGACCCGGTCCGTAGGTGTTCTCTGGGACTGGGTTTCGGTTCAGACCCGGTCCGTAGGTGTTCTCTGGGACTGGGTTTCGGTTCAGACCCGGTCCGTAGGTGTTCTCTGGGACTGGGTTTCGGTTCAGACCCGGTCCGTAGGTGTTCTCTGGGACTGGGTTTCGGCTCAGACCCGGTCCGTAGGTGTTCTCTGGGACTGGGTTTCCGCTCAGACCCGGTCCGTAGGTGTTCTCTGGGACTGGGTTTCCGTTCAGACCCGGTCCGTAGGTGTTCTCTGGGACTGGGTTTCGGTTCAGACCCGGTCCGTAGGTGTTCTCTGGGACTGGGTTTCGGTTCAGACCCGGTCCGTAGGTGTTCTCTGGGACTGGGTTTCGGTTCAGACCCGGTCCGTAGGTGTTCTCTGGGACTGGGTTTCGGTTCAGACCCGGTCCGTAGGTGTTCTCTGGGACTGGGTTTCGGTTCAGACCCGGTCCGTAGGTGTTCTCTGGGACTGGGTTTCGGTTCAGACCCGGTCCGTAGGTGTTCTCTGGGACTGGGTTTCGGTTCAGACCCGGTCCGTAGGTGTTCTCTGGGACTGGGTTTCGGTTCAGACCCGGTCCGTAGGTGTTCTCTGGGACTGGGTTTCGGTTCAGACCCGGTCCGTAGGTGTTCTCTGGGACTGGGTTTCGGTTCAGACCCGGTCCGTAGGTGATCTATGGGACTGGGTTTCGGTTCAGACCCGGTCCGTAGGTGATCTATGGGACTGGGTTTCGGTTCAGACCCGGTCCGTAGGTGTTCTCTGGGACTGGGTTTCGGCTCAGACCCGGTCCGTAGGTGTTCTCTGGGACTGGGTTTCGGTTCAGACCCGGTCCGTAGGTGTTCTCTGGGACTGGGTTTCGGTTCAGACCCGGTCCGTAGGTGTTCTCTGGGACTGGGTTTCGGTTCAGACCCGGTCCGTAGGTGTTCTCTGGGACTGGGTTTCCGTTCAGACCCGGTCCGTAGGTGTTCTCTGGGACTGGGTTTCGGTTCAGACCCGGTCCGTAGGCTGATGGCGGCCTCTCAGACCACGGCCTGATAACCCAGCGTGTTTTATTGATACTTCATTCTCTTACTTCCGTTATTTACACCGGTGTTTGTTGCGTTGCGTGCTTGAAGAAGCCTGGACTTTGGGCCATGAATCACTTCTACTCAGTGAGGCACATGAGGCTGATAGACAGCAGAATCAATCATCAAATCAATTACTGTATTGCACACACAACCAAATACACTCACACACTCGCTCACTCACTCACACACACACACACACACACACACACACACATACACTCACTCACTCACTCACTCACTCACTCACTCTCACACTCACACACACTCGCTCACTCATACACACACACACACACACACATACACTCACTCACTCACTCACTCACTCACTCACTCTCACACTCACACACACTCGCTCACTCATACACACACTTAAACACACACACAGAAAAGGTTAACATTACAAGTAAACTCCTCCCAAGTGTGTGTTTGTCTGCATGGGTTAACGCGTGCTGCCTGTGCACTGAGGCTTTTTGCACGCTTTCACTCTGCATGCTCACTCTTTTTCTCTCTGCTCACACTATTGTTTCTCACCCTGTTTGTTGTTCACACTCTCTCTCTTTCTCGCTCTTTCCCTCCCTCTTTCTCGCTCTTTCCCTCCCTCTTTCTCGCTCTTTCCCTCCTTCTTTCTCACTCACACTCTTTCTCACTCTCTTCCTCAGACTCTTTCTCAAGCCTTTGTTCTCCGTCCCTCTCTCTCACTTGTTCACTCTTTCCCCATCTCTCTCGCTCTCTCTCTCTCTCTCACTTGTTCACTCTGTCCCCGTCTCTCTCTCTCTCTCTCTCTCTCTCTCTCTCTCTTGGGTGACATCATGGGCGAGCCGGGGTACAGCGCATGATGGAACGCACCTGTGCCGCCCGCCATCGGCAGGTTGCATAACAGCAGCGCCATGTAGCATGTAGCTTATGGACTCTAGCTCTGTTTACATATGGACTGTAGCATGTAGCTTATGGACTCTAGTTCTGTTTACATATGGACTGTAGCATGTAGCTTATGGACTCTAGCTCTGTTTACATATGGACTGTAGCATGTAGCTTATGGACTCTAGTTCTGTTTACATATGGACTGTAGCATGTAGCTTATGGACTCTAGTTCTGTTTACATATGGACTGTAGCATGTAGCTTATGGACTCTAGCTCTGTTTACATATGGACTGTAGCATGTAGCTTATGGACTCTAGCTCTGTTTACATATGGACTGTAGCATGTAGCTTAAGGACTCTAGTTCTGTTTACAT
The DNA here is from genome assembly GCA_026745465.1 of Lota lota. NCBI lineage: Eukaryota > Metazoa > Chordata > Actinopteri > Gadiformes > Lotidae > Lota > Lota lota. The sequence goes on along the minus strand of JACYXH010000705.1, from coordinate 758,847 downwards.
ATGGACTGTAGCATGTAGCTTATGGACTCTAGTTCTGTTTACATATGGACTGTAGCATGTAGCTTATGGACTCTAGTTCTGTTTACATATGGACTGTAGCATGTAGCTTATGGACTCTAGTTCTGTTTACATATGGACTGTAGCATGTAGCTTATGGACTCTAGTTCTGTTTACATATGGACTGTAGCATGTAGCTTATGGACTCTAGCTCTGTTTACATATGGACTGTAGCATGTAGCTTATGGACTCTAGCTCTGTTTACATATGGACTGTAGCATGTAGCTTATGGACTCTAGCTCTGTTTGAGGTTATGTGAGCTGTAGCATATAGCTTAAGAGCTCCAGCTCAGTTTGAGGTTATGTGAGCCGTAGCATATAGCTTAAGAGTTCCAGCTCTGTTTGAGGTTATGTGAGCTGTAGCATATAGCTTAAGAGCTCCAGCTCAGTTTGAGGTTATGTGAGCCGAAGCATATAGCTTAAGAGCTCCAGCTCAGTTTGAGGTTATGTGAGCCGAAGCATATAGCTTAAGACCTCCAGCTCTGTTTGAGGTTATGTGAGAGCTGTGTGTGGGCTCTTTGCTCTTGGACCATGCTGCACCCTGTGTGTTTGTGCTGTTGTGGTTCCATCCACACCTGCCAGCACCTTGTGTTGTTCCTGAGCAAGAAGCTGCCTAGCCCCTGACTGCTCCTTCATTCACGAGTCTGCTAAATGACTCAATGTAGATGAAGGATGATACTGCCTAGCCCCTACATTGAGTCTGCTAAATGAAGGATGATACTGCCTAGCCCCTACATTGAGTCTGCTAAATGACTCAATGTAGATGAAGGATGATACTGTCTAGCCCCTACATTGAGTCTGCTAAATGACTCAATGTAGATGAAGGATGATACTGTCTAGCCCCTACATTGAGTCTGCTAAATGACTCAATGTAGATGAAGGATGATACTGTCTAGCCCCTACATTGAGTCTGCTAAATGACTCAATGTAGATGAAGGATGATACTGTCTAGCCCCTACATTGAGTCTGGCCCATGGTCGTGGGTGTTGTTAATGTCATACTTGTAACAGCAGTGTCTATACGTGTGTGGTCCGAGCAAGGTGCAGGTTACCAGGGCAACCGACTCTTTTTTCATGAAAAGGCAGTACATCATTTGCATTTGATAATCGACTATTTATCTTTGCTTCGATTCGTTCGTTGTATATTTAAGATGCATTTGTTTGTCGCAAATCCACAATCTATTTACCGATCCACTTTGCATGCTGCTAACAACTCACTCAAAATAACTAAACCGTTGAGTACAAAGTGCGAGTTGGCCGGTAAAATAAAATGCCGTTTGAGAAAGAGCCTC
>JACYXH010000705.1:730000-752500 GCA_026745465.1 Lota lota | reverse complement strand
CACACAGCCGAGCATGTCAGCCTGTTGACTCGTGTTCACCTGTCTGGTCCAGCGAGGGAACGGAGAGGTGAACTTCAGAGACGACAGCGGTGGGTGGAGGAACCTCCTCCACCTTAATTAGCTCCAGCATCCTCACATCTCACCGCAGGTCCTGTGGAGCCTTTGTTCCTCTGTTGGCTATGAGCTTCCTCCCTTCTTAGGTTTGGGCTTAATCTTCTCTCTCCTCTCTCTCTCCCTTAATGTCTCTCTCTCTCTCTCTCTCTCTTCTTTCTCTCTCTCTCTCTCTTCTCTCTCTCTCTCTCTTCTCTCTCTCTCTCTCTCTCTCTCTCTCTCTCTCTCTCTCTCTCTCTCTCTCATCTCGTTGATGAGGCTGGTGTTGTTGATGTAGTTGTTGCTTCTGGTCTTTGGAGGTGTTGGTGATGTGGAAGCATCGTTAGCTGCACCTGAGTCGTCGTCCTCCTCCTCCTCCACCTCCTCCTCTTCCTCTTCCTCCTCCTCCTCCTCCCCCCCCCCCCCTCCCCCTCCTCTTCCTCCTCCTCCTCCCCCCTCCCCCTCCTCCTCCTCCACCTCCCCCTCCTCCTCCTCTTCCTCCTCCTCCTCCTCCTGCTCCTCCCCCCCCCTCCTCTCTGCATTGCTGAGCGGGCGTGTTTAGTGGCAGTATGAGCAGTGAATGATAGTGAGTGGATAGCTCTTTGTTCTTCATCCTGCGGGGACCCAGAGACATAGCATGTGAGAGGCGGTTCCATGTTTCCATCACTTTTTACACCTTCATAGATAAAGCAAATCTCACCAATCTGATCAAATCACAGGAGTCTGTCTGTCCGTCCAGCCATTGATTTTCCTGACCACCGTTCCTCCGGTCGACCCCACACTTGGCGTGTGTCGAGGAGGAGGGAGGAGGAGGAGCAGGGCAGTGCGGTATTGAGTGGGAAGTCGTTCGGATCAGCGGTTCTCCAGAAAGCTGCATTAGCAGCATCGGAGGCCAACGGGCCCGTTCCTGCGCTAGTGTGTAAACGGTGCGACGTGTGTGTCAGGACGTGTGTGTCAGTACGTGTGTGTCAGGATGTGTGTGTCAGGATGTGTGTGTGAGCTGAACGGGCCTTGGTGGTCTCGTTAAATCACACACGAGAGAGATGACGTAAGAATGTGAGTTATGTAATCACCCCGGCCCCAAACTCATTCACCCTCATCCCTTTGTGTGTGTGTGTGTGTGTGTGTGTGTGGGTGTGTGTGTCTGCGACTGTGTATATTGTTTTATAGTGTCTGTATTGTGTCGTTGCACGTTGTGACGTGTCTGTGTGTGTCTGTGTGTGTGTGTGTGGGTGTGTCTGTGTGTGTGAGTGTCTCTGTGTCTGTGTGTGTGTCTCTGTGTGTGTCTGTGTGTGTGTGTGTGTGTGTCTCTGTGTGTGTGTGTGTCTCTGTGTGTGTCTCTGTGTGTGTGTGTGTCTCTGTGTGTGTCTGTGTGTCTCTGTGTGTGTCTCTGTGTGTGTGTGTGTCTGTGTGTGTGTGTTTGCGCCTCATCACAGGCGTGTGACTCATCGCACGCCGAGCCGACGGGAGAGGAACCCAGCACATCGACAGAGGGTCGCACATCGCATCCCTCACATGGGTAACGCGATGACCTAATCTCTGAGCGGTCCGAGGCCTCGTTGAGGAGTGATGACACAACACATTAGACCGCTTCATGAGGCACGGTGTGTTTCTTAGAAGCGGCTCCGCGGGCTCAAGCCGCTTCTAAGAAACACACCGTGCCTCGTGGGCCGGCGGGGGCCAGCGGGGGCCAGCGTGGGCCAGCGGGGGCCAGCGGGGGCTAGCGTCACCACGGCGCCGCTGGGAACCTGGTGCTGATTGATAACTTTCCACGGGTCTGCGATATTCCTCCATAACAGGGCAGGTCTGCGTTTGAACAGGTCCCCACATGAACCGCACCGGACCAGATCCACTATCCGCCGCACGCAGAGCACTACGCTCAGCGTGGAGGAATGGTTTCATCTCAGGGAACAGCAGTGTTGCAGAGGGGTCAGTACCTCGCGTCTGTCCGTGGCGGTAACTGGTAACTGGTAACTGGTAACTGGTAACTGGTACGATGGGGAGTAAGCCATCGCCGACCCCGTCCGACGTTGTTATCCGGTAATGGGACGCCCCGCTGTGGTTCCTTAGGCAACAAGTCGTTAGTGTCGTGTCTCATAAAAACGTTGCTACACGTGGTGGTCTGTTTCCTGTTCCCTTTCTACCTCGTTTACTTCGTTCTCGTTCACTCCATCACTCGTTCACCAGCTCCTCTGGATCACTCGTTCATCAGCTCCTCTGGATCACTCGTTCATCAGCTCCTCTGGATCACTCATTCATCAGCTCCTCTGGATCACTCATTCATCAGCTCCTCTGGATCACTCATTCATCAGCTCCTCTGGATCACTCGTTCATCAGCTCCTCTGGATCACTCATTCATCAGCTCCTCTGGATCACTCATTCATCAGCTCCTCTGGATCACTCGTTCATCAGCTCCTCTGGATCACTCATTCATCAGCACCGTTTCCTCCTGACTCCCTGAGGAGGGATTCTTCCTCTCATTTCTTCCCTATTACTCTCTCTCCCCCCTAGCTCTCTCTCTTCCCCCCTCCTTTCTCTCTCTTTCTCTCCCTCTCCCCCTAGCTCTCTCTCTCCCCCTAGCTCTCTCTCTCTCTCCCTACCTCTCTCCCTCTCCCCCTACCTCTCTCCTTCTCCCTCCTACCTCTCTCCCTCTCCCCCTAGCTCTCTCTCTCCCCCTACCTCTCTCTCTCCCCCTAGCTCTCTCTCTCCCCCTACCTCTCTCTCTCCCCCTAGCTCTCTCTCTCTTCCCCTACCTCTCTCTCTCTGCATTGTGCCACTCTGTCATTATTCCAGGGCCCTCCTGACAGAGTTGTGATCTGAGTCAATCTCAGTGAGTGCGTCCGGGCGCCTCAGAGCTTCATGTCTCAGGCGGCGCTGATTTCCTCTCCCACACCTCCTCCCCTCTCCTCCGTCTTCTCCCCCAAATGAGCATTTCCTCTGCTGGCTCTCCCTCCGCTGTGACTGGCCTGGGGTCCGGGGCGTTCATGGAGGCTATTTATAGCAGGGCAAGCCTCCCTCCCTCCCTCCCTTCCTCCTTCCCCTCCCTCCCTCTTCCTCTCTCCCTCCCTTCCTCCTTCCCCTCCCTCCCCCCCTTCCTCCCTCCCTCCCTTGGCCCTATTGCCTGGATGTTTCGCTTCACCCACCCAGAATGTAAACAAACATTGCAACTGAAATGTCACTGGTATTGCAGCACTGAGGTACACACACACACAACACATGTGTGTGTTGTGTGTGTGTGTGTGTGCGTATCATTTAGACCTTAAGAGTTTCTTTGGGAAAGGCACACTAGAATAGTTTTAATTTCTGCTCGGGATCGTAATGTGGTTTGACAACCAGCGAAAGGTCTCGCCAGTTCACCATTAAGTCATCAGGGAGCAGACACTTTCTTAAGATTAGAGGTACTTTGTGAACCTCTGAAACTGCTTGAGACAGGTGGTCAAGGGGCAGGTTGTCTTCGGCAAGCCACCATGCTTCCGGTAGGCTGTGGACCTTGGGGAATTGAACCCAGAACCTTTCAGCTGGGGTTCTAATGCTAAACCTCCCGCTAAACGTTCCTGCCCCCTGCATAGATCTCTACTGGGAGCCTTCTTTTAAACAATGTTCTTTTTATTGGCTTCATGGACGTTGTTCTCATTTTCTATCTTCTTCCAGTGGAATCCCGGGAAGAAAGTGTGGAACCGTCATCGTCCGAGCAGAGGAGCTCACCAACTGCAGGGTAAGAGTGGCCCTCCTATTGGATGTTTAACCATGATGTCATCCAAGGGATGTCCTCCTATTGGATGTCTAACTATGACGTCATCCAAGGGATGTCCTCCTATTGGATGTCTAACCATGACGTCATCTAGGGGATGTCCTCCCATTGGATGTCTAACCATGACATCATCTAAGGGATGTCCTCCCATTGGATGTCTTAATCATGATGTCATCCAAGGGATGTCCTCCTATTGGATGTCTAACCATGATGTCATCTAGGGGATGTCCTCCCATTGGATGTCTAACCATGACATCATCTAGGGGATGTCCTCCCATTGGATGTCTTAATCATGATGTCATCCAAGGGATGTCCTCCTATTGGATGTCTAACCATGACGTCATCTAGGGGATGTCCTCCCATTGGATGCCTTAACCATGGCGTCATCTAGGGGATGTCTTCACCGAGACCTCATCCATTATTCTGATCATGGTAGTTCTGATGAGTGGTGTGCCGTTGTGGTTGACAGTTTGAATTAGAGTGTGGTTCAGTTGGTTTCCGTGACGATGTGGTCGTCGTAGCAGCAGGGATCCATCAGGAGCCGTCCAACGGGATCCACATCCTTGTCAATCACGGAGTGCAATATGTTACGATGTAATGAAGAGAGAAAAAGTCTCCCGAACTGAATAACTTAACCATGCAGTCGTGGTACGACCGATTTGTCCTGACAGACGCGTGATCAGCCATGGTTACTAGCACGCAGCCATGGTTACTAGCACGCAGCCATGGTTACTAGCACGCAGCCATGGTTACTAGCACGCAGCCATAGTTACTAGCACGCAGCCATGGTTACTAGCACGCAGCCATGGTTACTAGCACGCAGCCATGGTTACTAGCACGCAGCCATGGTTACTAGCACGCAGCCATGGTTACTAGCACGCAGCCATGGTTACTAGCATGCAGCCATGGTTACTAGCACGCAGCCATGGTTACTAGCACGCAGCCATGGTTACTAGCACGCAGCCATGGTTACTAGCACGCAGCCATGGTTACTAGCACGCAGCCATGGTTACTAGCACGCAGCCATGGTTACTAGCACGCAGCCATGGTTACTAGCACGCAGCCATGGTTACTAGCACGCAGCCATGGTTACTAGCACGCAGCCATGGTTACTAGCACGCAGCCATGGTTACTAGCATGCAGCCATGGTTACTAGCACGCAGCCATGGTTACTAGCACGCAGCCATGGTTACTAGCACGCAGCCATGGTTACTAGCACGCAGCCATGGTTACTAGCACGCAGCCATGGTTACTAGCATGCAGCCATGGTTACTAGCACGCAGCCATGGTTACTAGCACGCAGCCATGGTTACTAGCACGCAGCCATGGTTACTAGCACGCAGCCATGGTTACTAGCATGCAGCCATGGTTACTAGCACGCAGCCATGGTTACTAGCACGCAGCCATGGTTACTAGCACGCAGCCATGGTTACTAGCACGCAGCCATGGTTACTAGCACGCAGCCATGGTTACTAGCACGCAGCCATGGTTACTAGCACGCAGCCATGGTTACTAGCACGCAGCCATGGTTACTAGCACGCAGCCATGGTTACTAGCACGCAGCCATGGTTACTAGCACGCAGCCATGGTTACTAGCACGCAGCCATGGTTACTAGCATGCAGCCATGGTTACTAGCACGCAGCCATGGTTACTAGCATGCAGCCATGGTTACTAGCATGCAGCGGGCTCTCCCCCGCGGCGAGGGTTGGATTCCCGGTCGGGCAACATGTATTTTCACCTCTTTCCCGTCTGGGATCAGTAAAGTACTATCATATCTTATATCTTATATTTGTGGATTAATAACACCATTATTACGATATGACTAAAATCCAATAAAGCAGACTGCAGATGTGATACACTAGGGGCTTGATTGTATTTATTGAACCTAGATGAAACATCTCTCACAAGAGTTGTTCTTTTTATTAAGGTCTGGAAGACACAGTGAGGGAGACCTTCATTTTCAATAGTGCTGATATCACAAGCAGATGTGAACGTCAAACATATGAAATAACACGAGGGACATGAATCAAAGAACAACAAGGGACACCACGGAAAGAAACAAGGATTTCACCCGTTCAACCTTTTAGAGAAGAACAAAAGACCCGTGAGGCGGCCTCGTTGTCCTGCACCGGTCTACCAAAAGATACGCACCACTTGTGAATGTCATGTGTGCTGCTCTGCTCCTCTTGTCCCCAGGAGTCGGTGATGCTGCAGTTCTGCGGGAACAAGCTGGACAAGAAGGACTTCTTCGGCAAGTCGGACCCCTTCCTCGTCTTCTACCGCAGCAACGAGGACGGATCGTAAGTTGGCCCCTGAGTGTCTGAGGAGCCTCGGAGGAGGAGGAGGAGGAGGAGGCAGGCGATGAAAGCAAGGCCGTGTTTCTCGGGGCTGCTGGGAGCATGGGGAGAGATCCAGAGCCGTGATGCGACGCACGCTCCAGCGCTCGGCGTACAGTAGAGGACGCGCTCGGCGGCGTCCCACTCTGCCGGACCCTCTCTGCTCTGAGGCCAGCCAGGGGCCATGGGGCGAGGTCATGGACAGAAGGCGGTGTCCTGTGGATGTTGTTCAGGGTTCAAAAGTGTTGGTCGGTCGTCGTCCCCCCTCCAGATGTGCACTTAAGTCAGGAGGATTTGAACGTCACAAGTGTTCTCTCTGTGCAGCTGGGGTGGTGTAGGAACGTTTAGCCGCGGGCTAGCGAAGCACTAGCATGCGGCAGTGACATGGAAACACAACGCTCATTTGTGGAAAACATGGACAATAGTTCCGGCTTCCAAGCCTTCCGGACACGTTTGGCTCACTAGTTATGGAGAACACTTCTAACTCCCAGGATGCACGGGGAAAAACAAGTTTCATTAATATTACAAACTATTACTATTAAGAAACTGTGTGTGCGTGTGTGTGTTGCATGTGTGTGTGTGTCTGTGTGTTGCGTTTGTGTGCGTGTGTGAATGTGTGTGTGTCTGTCTGTGTGATGCATGTGTGTGTGTGTGTGTGTATTTGTGTGTGTCTGTCTGTGATGCATGTGTGTGTGTCTGTGTGTGTGTGTGTGTGTGTGTCTGTGTTTGTGTGTGTCTGTGTGTTGCATGTATGTGTGTGTGTGTGTGTGTGTGTGTGCGTATGTGTGTGTATGTGTGTGTGTGCGTGTGTGTGTGTGTGTGTGCGTGTTTGTGTGTGTCTGTCTGTGTGTTGCATGTATGTGTGTGTGTGTGTGTGTCTGTGTTTGTGTGTGTCTGTCTGTGTGTTGCATGTATGTGTGTGTGTGCGTGCGTGTGTGTTTGTATGTGTGTGTGTGTGCGTGCGTGTCTGTGTGTGTGTCTATGTGTGTGTGTGCATGTTTGTGTGTGTCTGTCTGTGTGTTGCATGTATGTGTGTGTGTGTGTGTGTGTGTGCGTGCGTGTGTGTATGTGTGTGTGTGCGTGCGTGTATGTGTGTGTGTGTGCGTGTATGTGTGTGTGTGTGTGTGTGTGTGCTCCACAGCTACACCATCTCCCATAAGACGGAGGTGGTGAAGAACACTCTGGACCCCGTGTGGCAAGCCTTTAAGATCCCTGTGAGAGCGCTGTGTAATGGAGACTACGACAGGTAGGGGGCACTGTCGCGGCACTCACCACTCCGCCACTGGATTCCTATGTATTTAATACTTAATATTTAGTCACAGCTCCGGCAAAATGATTGGTCGAAACAAATATTCACCAAGATTAGATTATTAGTCTAAAGTCTGAGTAGTGAGACTAGTACACCATCTCCCGTCATTCAATATCCTGACTTGATAAAGTGTTTAAATGGTTATGGTGGGAGGGTAACCATTCCTGATAAACAATATACAAGTACATATGCTGTTCATAAAATGAGGGAATAGGTTGCATTATGTTTCAATTTTAGCCAATGAAATGCTTTGTGTCTTAACAACTAACTTGTTGTAATGATAATAATCTCCTTCCTCACACCAGTACCTTCTACTGGAAAACCCTTCTGGATGCATGTTATTATTTGTTATTTACAAATCCATATATTTTATATATTCCTCTAGGTTGGAGATGCTCAGACCTTAAAATAAGCATAAGAATCTGTCCTTTAATCATAATATTGATGATATACTGCTTAGATGTGGAAGCTTAGATGTTATTAACATATCAATTTGTATATATATATTGTGACATTCATGTTGATAATTTCATATTGTTAAAAAACCGAACGGTCAGCCTCTCTCTGTACTGTATTTACTACAAATCCTGAAAACAAACGTCTAATATTGAATGTCTAATATATAGCCTGAATCTTTGTTCTCTCTAAAAGCTCTTCCTTAACCAGGGAGCTTTCATCCCATTAAAGTGACATTCAGAACGTCTTCCATGAAGACGAACGTACAAAGGCTTTCAGGCTCAAAGACTCGGAATCTCAAATGCTGGTTATTTTAATGGATTTCTACATTCCCTCTCTTGCTCCTCCTCCACCTCTCTCTCCTGCTCCACCTCCCTCCTCCTCCCTCTCCTCTTCCTCCACCTCCCTCTCCTACACCACCTCCCTTTCCTCCTCTTCCTCCTCATCCTCCCCTCCTTACTGCCTCTCCTCCTCCCGTCTCCTCCACCTCCCCCTCCTTACTGCCTCTCCACCTACCTCTCCTCCCTTTCCTCCTTCCTCCACCTCCCTCTCCTGCTCCACCTCCCTCTCCACCTACCTCTCCTCCCTCTCCACCTACCTCTCCTCCTCCTCCACCCCCCTCTCCTGCTCCACCTCCCTCTCCACCTCCTCCTGCAGGAGCATTAAAGTGGAGGTGTACGACTGGGACCGAGACGGCGGGTGAGGACACACTAACACTAACGCTCCACCTGCGACCAAAACGACCCCACCCAACCCCACCCAACCCCACCCACTGGGCCACGCCTTCACTCTCCACTCTCAATGCCATGTGGCGTGTACTGATACATTACACACCTATACTGATACATTATACACCTGATACATTATACACCTATACTGATACATTACACACCTATACTGATACATTACACACCTATACTGATCCATTATACACCTATACTGATACATTATACACCTATGCTGATACATTATACACCTATACTGATACATTATACACCTATGCTGATACATTACACTATAATACATTATTCAGTAATATTACTACATCATTAACATGAATGAGTGTCACTGCATGTGTTAGGCTTCACTCCAGCTCTCTTTAAATGTTATTTTATTGCTGCTGCTGCAGGCCAATCCTCAACGCTAGGAGCTGTGGTCACATGCTTCCATGTTTGTTACTGTACGCACGTACCAAGCCTTTTCCAGGCTGACGTTTATCCAAAGTTTCAGGCGCAGCAAATGTAGCTGCCATTCAGAATGAGTTAACGTGGAAAGTGATGGAGACGGAAAACCTTGTTGTGCGATCTAGCTGTGCTCAACATGCAGATGAATACACAGAACACATTCTGCGTCGCTCAGCACGTCGGCTCACACATCCTAACCAGGTGTGTTGGTTTGCAGTCCACTGGCTGATTGCAGTAAACAGATGTTGGAAAGCAATTAAGTCTCACACACTTTGACCGTTTTAGGCGCAGGATGAAAAACCACCCGGAACTATACTTAATAACACAAAAACAAATATGCAAAACAAAGTTTGATAGCGAACGGATTTAAGTGATGTTGAGTGGAGGGTTTCTATGGCAACGTGGGTGGTGTGGTCACGGATGGAACGTGTGATGCATTTGAACGCCTTTCTGAATTCTGTCGTTCTTTTCATCCTTAACTTTGTTTTATAACCCGTTCTAATCAATCTCGCCACATTTCACCGGCACATTTGAACAGAGGCAAAGATTAACCAAATTCCGCAATATCGGCACAGCAGGCCGGCAGCAGATCTTCCCAAACAAGATGAGGGCTTACGCTGGGGCCAAATAAACAAGGCCTCTGAAACGGCTAAATCGTACACTCATGGGCTTGGGGCCACTAAATCTGATAATCTAATCTTTGTTGCCACATTATGTGACAAAGAATAAACCATTCCGGGGCGTCCCATTATTGGAAAATAACAAACGAGGAAGTTTACCCCGGAGTGGTTTATCCGCTCATCCCAAAGTTACCCACAGTGAGTAGAAATGAGCCACATTCATCTATAACGTTATTGGTTTTTATCGATCGGGTCCATAGTTGTATTTGACCGTTATTGTTCATGTTCGACTTGTATCGCTTGGGCTCAGAACTGGAAGGCAGAGGTGTCCCGTCATTTACGTAAAAATGCACACCCTTGGAACGTTATTGACCAATCAGGGTCAAGTATTCATCGTCAATCATCCTAAACCAACCAGAACGCAAAGCTTTGACTTGGCTCCACCCTCTCTAACACGCTAACGGCTAACCATAACGACTCATTGGCCAAACAGTTAGCGTACCGCCGACAAGCTATGCGTGTCGGGGATACAAGGCATATCACCGACATGGTTAGCATACCGCCGACACGCTAACCCTGATGGCGATACGCCTCGTAGCGACCCCAGGTTCGATTCCCACCGGCGCTCTGCTCTTTTCCAGCCACTCTCCCGTCGCTCTTCTCTCTTGTCCACAAAGCCGTGGAAGAATCCCATCTAGTGTGTGTTCAGGAGCTGTTACTCTTCGTTTAACACCATCGTGTCAACGGGCCGCTGCTAACTGGGTCAGGATGTGGGCTGCTAGAGCAAGGGTCATGTGATCTGTGTGTGTGTGTGGGTGTATGTGTGTGTGTGTGTGTGTGTGTGTGTGACGTTATGTTCACTATTTAGTCACGACTTCATCGGTGAGTTCAGCACAAGTTACAGAGAGATGTCCAGAGGCCAGACCCAGTTCCACATCTACGAGGTAGCGTACACACTCACACACACAGGCACGCGTGTACGCACACACACACACTCACACACACGTACACACACACATGCACGCACGCATGTGTGCACATAAACATACACACACACACGCACACAAACAAACACACGCACACACACACAGCCACAAACATATACAAACACGTACACACACTCACTCTAAACTGCATAAGACTACCTGCTACCAAATCATTCATATCTTACCAGAAGATGAGAAAACTGGCAATATTTCCAAGGAGCCACACCAAGAACACTGCTTCGTGCTTCCCCTGGTCCAGCTGTGATGCTCTAGCATCTGTTCCGTTGTCTCTCTGTCTGCAGGTTCTGAACCCCAAGAAGAAAGGCAAGAAGAAGAAGAAATACCAAAACTCAGGGACGGTGAGTCTGGAGAAACCCTTCAGGCTAACGCTAGTCTTCTCGTTTGTCACCTGGGACCCTTTAAACACCTTCCCCCGGCCCGGACTCTCACACCTTCCCCCGGCCCGGACTCTCACACCTTCCCCCGGCCCGGACTCTCACACCTTCCCCCGGCCCGGACTCTCACACCTTCCCCCGGCCCGGACTCTCACACCTTCCCCCGGCCCGGACTCTCACACCTTCCCCCGGCCCGGACTCTCACACCTTCCCCCGGCCCGGACTCTCACACCTTCCCCCGGACTCTCACACCTTCCCCCGGACTCTCACACCTTCCCCCGGACTCTCACACCTTCCCCCCGGCCCGGACTCTCACACCTTCCCCCCGGCCCGGACTCTCACACCTTCCCCCGGCCCGGACTCTCACACCTTCCCCCGGACTCTCACACCTTCCCCCGGCCCGGACTCTCACACCTTCCCCCGGACTCTCACACCTTCCCCCGGACTCTCACACCTTCCCCCGGCCCGGACTCTCACACACATTTACACGTTGTCATTAAGCACACGCTTTTATCCAGAGACCATTACTAGCTGAGAGCAGGCAAAGCTCACCGTCACTATTGGATTAGCTGGGAAACAAGGGTTATAGTGCTGCACAACCTAGCGGCCATCTTGCGCTAGGATAGCTTATCTTGGATCTAAACGCTAGCGTTTAGATCCAAGATGGCCGCAAGGTGAATAAGGCCCATCGGAGTCAGGAATTTAAGGTATTTATTTAATGTTTCTTAGTATTTCTTTTCCGCAGTGCCTACACAAAATGAGTCAAGTTGTTGCCATGGCATTACAGACATGCAGCATCATTAGACAAAACAGAAAGATGTTTACGGGAGGTGTGAACTGAGGTGAACTGAGGTGTGTGTGTGTAACCGTCAGGTGACCCTGCTGTCCTGCCTGGTGGACTCTGAGCTCTCCTTCCTTGACTTCATCAAAGGCGGGTGAGTCCCAGGAACAAAGGACCTCCATCTTGATCCATCTCTGCTACGCCTGCAGCTAGGCTGCTCTGTTGGCTCTTACCACACTCCACCTCTCATGCTCCTCACTGCTCTTAATATAACTATTACAGCACTATTACAACGTAGTCATTTAGTAACACTTTCATCACTAAATGTCCCTCAGACACCTAAGTACTATTACTATTACAGCACTATTACTATTACAGAACTATTACTATTTAGTCATTTAGTTAACACTCTCTACTCTCTCCTCTCTACACCACTAGAGGAGAGCAGAACTCAGGGATCTATCACCTCCTTTTAAACACGCCATGATATCGTCTGGCATTGCTGATGATACCCTCTGACCCTTGGAGTCGCATTCATATTTTTATACTGTTTCTCTCTCTGTCTCTGTCTCTGTCTCTCTCTCTCTCTCTCTCTCTCTCTCTCTCTCTCTCTCTCTCTCTCTCTCCCCCTCCCTCCCTCTCTCTCTCCCCCTCCCTCCCTTCCTCTCTCTCTCCCTCTCTCTCTCTCTCTCTCCGTCTCTCTCTCTCTCTCTCTCTCTCTCTCTCTCTCTCTCTGTCTCTCCCTCCCTCTCTCCCTCCCTCTCTCTCTCCATCTCTGTCTCTATCTCCCTCTCTCCCTCCCTCTCTCTCTCTCTCTCTCTCTCTGTCTGTCTCCCTCCCTCCCTCCCTCCCTCCCTCTCTCTCGTAGGACTCAGATCAATTTCACGGTGGCGATTGATTTCACGGCGTCTAACGGTGAGTGGTTCTGAGGATGTCCTGCAGGTCGCCGTGGTAATCCGTGAAATGTGTTGGTCCTGATGACACGCACCGGCACCGATCACTCGCTGGGCGGCTGACCTTGTGATGTCGTCCCCCCCCCCCCCCCGGTGGTGTCTCTGTCCGGGGTCAGTAATCCCTTCCCTCAGTCATCAGAAGGTTGGACGGCGTTGAACTCGTTCAGAGCCCGGTTCTGTTTCGATGCTCTGCAGCAGGAAATTCCCTTTTGTTGTTACATTATTCTGCCCCTGCTGATGTCTTCTGGGGGCATTTTGGATCATTTCCAGGGCATTCCAACATTAGATGAGAGTAAAATGCAGTCGTTTATTTTTAATGGGGGCCATTGAAAGTCATCCCAATTTCAAGGGCAATTCTATTTTTAAGGGCAAAATGTCCTGAGACCCCATTAACCCGTGAACATTAAACATACCCCAAGATGTTCCTTAAAACACCAGAAGATAGTCCACATTATTCCTGAAAACCAAACACATAACACCAGTTTTCCGGTGAACATTGAGGACTTTTTTGAAGATAGTGTCTCCAAGGCAGATGCTGTACATTAGGGGCCAGACCGGTCTAGTGGTCACCAGTAGTCCAGTCCTGGCTCCAGGATCCCTACAGGGGGACTGCAGCTCTGCCGTGTCGATCAGAGCTCAGGAGAGGTCTGACCTTCTTCTCAAGGTCTCTTTCCTCTGGGTCTGGGGCGTTTCCCTCCTCCCTTAGGGGTCTCAGGGTTAGGGGGTGTCCTATAATGTGGCCTGTGAAGACCCTTGAGACTGGGACTGTGATGAAGGGCTGGACTGGTAAACCAGCCTTGAATCAGCCGGGAGCCAGACACCCTACCCGCGTCTGGACCAAGGTGCCTGGACTCCCCCAGCCTACCTGAGGACCTCCTGATGCCCTGGTGACATGTGGTTCTGCTCTGACCCAGGCAACCCATCCCAGCCCACCTCGCTGCACTACATGAGCCCGTACCAGCTCAACGCCTACGCCATGGCCCTGCGCGCCGTGGGCGAGATCATCCAGGACTACGACAGCGACAAGATGTTCCCCGCGCTGGGCTTCGGCGCCAAGCTGCCTCCGGACGGACGCGTCTCGCACGAGTTCGCCCTGGTGAGGAGTCTCTCTCACTCTGTCTCACTCTGTCTCACTCTTTCTCACTCTTTCTCAGTGTCTCACTCTTTCTCACTCATTCTCAGTGTATCTCACTCTTTCTCCCTCCCTCTCTCACTCCCTCATTCCATCTCACTCTCTTTCCCATCTCCTCACTCTCACTCCCTCTCTCGCTATTTTTCACTCTTTCTCTTTCTCACTCACTTTCGCACCCTCTCACTCTCTCTCTTTACACAGCACACAGACATCCGTCCATCTGTCCTTGGATACCAGCACTCTGCATTAACACAATTCTGCCCCCATAATAGATAATATAACACAAGAAAACGTTATTGTCCATTCAATTAACATGAAGTGTATCTTCTGCAATCTGGCAACCCAGAACCAGCCCAGTACCCAGTATAAAACCCACCAGTACCCAGTATAAAACCCACCAGTACCGAGTATAAAACCCACCAGTACCCAGTATAAAACCCACCAGTACTCAGTATAAAACCCACCAGCACCCAGTATAAAACCCACCAGCACCCAGTATAAAACCCACCAGTACCCAGTATAAAACCCACCAGCACCCAGTATAAAACCCACCAGTACCCAGTATAAAACCCACCAGCACCCAGTATAAAACCCACCAGCACCCAGTATAAAACCTACCAGTACCCAGTATAAAACCCACCAGTACCCAGTATAAAACCCACCAGCACCGACCGGCTGTCCTTCAAAACCGCACCTTCAGCTCGATATTAATTAGCTCAGTGTAACCCATGACAACGACCCCTCCGCCCTCCCCACCTTTCTTCTCCCGCTCCATCCCTCCGTCTCCCCCTCTGCACCGTCCACCCCACCGTCATCCAGATGTTGTTGAGCTGCAGGAACTGAGATGGTCCAGATGTTGTGGGAGGGGTTAGCGTTGCCCCAGGGCTGCTGGGCCCGGGACGGGCACCCCACCATCCCCCCACCCTCCCCCCACCCTTCCCTCCCCCCCAGCAATAGAACTGTATTAGTAATATTATTAGTACTGTAATAGTACTGTAATAGTAATAGTACTGTTATAGTACTGTTATAGTTATAGTATTAGTACTGTAATAGTAATAGTACTGTAATAGTACTGTTATAGTATTAGTACTGTAATAGTAATAGTACTGTAATAGTAATAGTACTGTTATAGTTATAGTATTAGTACTGTAATAGTAATAGTACTGTAATAGTACTGTTATAGTTATAGTATTAGTACTGTAATAGTAATAGTACTGTTATAGTTATAGTATTAGTACTGTAATAGTAATAGTACTGTAATAGTAATAGTACTGTTATAGTTATAGTATTAGTACTGTAATAGTAATAGTACTGTAATAGTAATAGTACTGTTATAGTTATAGTATTAGTACTGTAATAGTAATAGTACTGTAATAGTAATAGTACTGTTATAGTTATAGTAATAGTACTGTAATAGTAATAGTACTGTAATAGTAATAGTACTGTAATAGTAATAGTACTGTTATAGTAATAGTACTGTAATAGTAATAGTACTGTTATAGTTATAGTATTAGTACTGTAATAGTAATAGTACTGTAATAGTAATAGTACTGTTATAGTTATAGTATTAGTACTGTAATAGTAATAGTACTGTAATAGTAATAGTACTGTAATAGTAATAGTACTGTTATAGTAATAGTACTGTAATAGTAATAGTACTGTTATAGTAATAGTACTGTAATAGTAATAGTACTGTCATAGTTATACGAATAGTACTTGGTGTGTCTGAGGGACATTAGTGCTGAGGGTTCTAGGTTCTGCCTGGTTCTCCACGAAGCCATGAGGTCATCCAGGTACGGGCGGGAACAAGCTCCTCCCAGGCCTCCCATTGGTCCATTCAAACAGGCTGTTGTTTAAAGAGCCATTCTGAATTCACGGATGAGGTAGCGTTTTAATTCCCGCGGAGGGTTGGCAGGTTTTGTAGCGCGCTGCGGTACGCCAGAGAGCTTAATGAAGACGGCCCTTAGTGAACTGTGAGGGGAATCTCCCCACGCCGGCTGTCATTCCACTTCCATGTGGCTCCCTAGCGACGTTCCCACCGCCGCCACTGACATTCCGGTGTGTTTTCGTCACGGCTCGTTGACTCTTAAACGATGCGGCGCTGACCTGCACGACGCCGTGTTTTCACCAGACAACTCGTCGCGGTGGGCTCTGATTGGTGGGGGGCGTGTTGTTAGCAGCTGTAATGAGGGGGCGTGTGTTCGCAGAACGGCAACCCCCTGAACCCGTACTGCAGCGGCATCGAGGGCGTGATGGAGGCCTACTACCAGAGCCTCAAGTCAGTCCGCCTCTACGGGCCCACACACTTCTCCCCGGTGATCAACCACGTGGCCAGGTACACACACACACACACACGCAGACATACACACACGCACACACACACACTGACACGCACATGCAGACATACACACACACACACACACACACGCAGACACACACACACACACACACACACACACACGCAGACATACACACACACACACACATGCAGACATACACGCACATACAGACACACACACACACATACAGACACACACACACACTGACACGCACATACAAACACACACACACGCACATACAGACACACACACATGCAGACATACATGCAGACATACACGCACATACAGACACACACACACACACACTGACACGCACATACAGACACACACACACTGACACGCACATTCAGACACACACACACACACATGCAGACATACACGCACATACAGACACACACACTGACACGCACATGCAGACACGCACATACAGACACACACACACACACACGCAGACATACACGCACATACAGACACACACACACACATGCAGACATACACGCACATACAGACACACACACACACACACATGCAGACATACATGCACATACAGACACACACACACACTGACACGCACATGCAGACACACACACACTGACACGCACATACACACACACACACTCACACGCACACACACACACACGCACATACAGACACACACACACACTGACACGCACATACAGATACACACACACACACAGTCACACGGCACTGAGACCAGCACACACACACACACACACACACACACAGGTGGTCTGGGTGATTGTACAGCAGGTGTTTGTGTTTGCATTCTCCCACTGTAATCTCAGATCAATAGGTTATCATTACAGCTCCGTGGGTGTGTGTGTGTGGGTGGGTGTATTTGCATGTGTGTGTTTGTGTGAGTCTGAGAGTGCGTGTCTCCTCAGGAAGGTTGCACTCTCCCACGGGTGGAGGCGGTGGAGGACGTTAGAGTAATTGCGCTAGCAGCTTCCCCATCAGCGCTGCATCCACCCAGCGCTCCCACCACCGCCCATTAGAAGAAGATGAGAGTGTGTGTGCTCTCCGGCGAGAACAGTTACATCTCCTGGTTTTGTAGCCGCTCCAATTTGGATGCTACGCTCTGTAATTTAAGAGATGCACTTACTGCTCCTTAAGGACATGGATCTGAATTCACTGGTACTCCTACCTGCTCCTTAAGGACATGGATCTGAATTCACTGGTACTCCTACCTGCTCCTTAAGGACATGGATCTGAATTCTGGTTGTATACAGAGAGTATATGATTGGATACAGCGTGTATATGGTTGGATACAGAGAGTATATGATTGGATACAGAGGGTATGATTGGCTACAGAGGGTATGATTGGCTACAGAGGGTATGATTGGATACAGAGAGTATATGGTTGTATACAGCGTGTATATGATTGGATACAGAGGGTTTGTAGGGTCTGAAGGCGTGCTTCCTGACTACGAGGCATTCCTTCTCGTTAGGGCTCTCAGCGCTGTGGTCTCTCGCCCACGCGGCCCTGAAATAGCTCCATTGTTCCGTCCTCTCTCTCCCGCGCCGTCCTCTCTGGAACACCAGGACGCTGGCTTCGCTGGTCTACCGTTCACCGTCCCCCCGGCCAGATCTTAGGCTGGGTTAGCAGCGGGTTAGGGTTAGTTAAGTTAGGTAAGTGGGTAAAGCGATGGCTTTAATGGATTATTAGTTATCCTTTTTATTTAGCACGTGACAAAGTGCTTCACATAATGCAACACCACCGTAATGACACTTAAAAAGGTGTAAATAAATAAGAGATATATATATAATAATAATACATTTATCTATTTACACAATGTGTATCCAGTTGTTATAATCAATCCATGATGCCTACCTGCTGCTGTTGAGCAAGGCACTGACCGTACGTTTGGGTACACCAGTTCACAATGTCTGCACACACTCCCACAGCTGTGCTGTGTGTGTGTGTGTGTGTGTGTGTGTGTGTGTGTGTGTGTGTGTGTGTGTGTGTGTGTGTGTGTGTGTGTGTGTGTGTGTGTGTGTGTGTGTGTGTGTGTGTGTGTGTGTGTGTGTGTGTGTGTGAGTGAGTGAGTGAGTGAGTGAGTGAGTGAGTGAGTGAGTGAGTGAGTGAGTGAGTGAGTGAGTGAGTGAGTGAGTGAGTGAGTGAGTGAGTGTGTGTGTGTGTGTTCGGAGGGCTCCATGAAGAAGGAGACCCTTATGATGGGTTGATGTTGCGCTACAAGTCACGGGAGACGGCTGGACGTCCCTAGTTACGCCAACACCTGGGCATCATGTCGTGCTACTCAACACTGCCGACCTTTGACCCCTGACCCCCTGCATGACAGGTATGCGTCGGCGGTGACGGACGGCTCGCAGTACTTCATCCTCCTCATCATCTCCGACGGAGTCATCACCGACATGGCCCAGACCAAGGAGTCCATCGTCAACGTACGTCCCCCCGTCCCCGTCCCCCCCCTCTGCAGTCCTACACCCGCTCCTTTTTTTAAATCCTGCTTTTCTTTTTCTTCTTTTCTGTTCCACCGCCAGCGTCCGTTCTTTTCCTGCTGCTTTGTTCTTCCTGCCAGCTCTTAGGGTTCTGAGCCGTCTCTGCTCGCTGCTCGCTTTATGTTTGCTTGGGTTGTGCTTCTTCTCAATGTTCTCTCTTGTTTTTAATCTTCTCCCTCGACCGTTCCCCTCTCTCTTTCTGCTCACTTGTTATCCCCCCCCCCCCCATCTCCCCTCTCCCCATCCTGCTTTTTCAAGTCATTTCTCCTCTCCCCCCTCTCCTGGTTTTCTTTAGTTTGTGAGGATCTGTTGATGTTCTGGTTCCCTTGTGGACCGGGCCGTGGAGAGAGAGACCGGTAGTGGGTCGGAGAAGAGCGGGAGGGAACAGAACCCGGGTCGCTACAAGGCGTACTGCTCACTTACGTAACGTCTCCCCCCCGTCCCCGTCCCCCCCAGCACCAGTTCAGATGGATGTGGGTTCTGTGGATCCCAGTGGATTCACTGGAAACTTCAATCAGAACAAGCCCATTTACCAGTCCGTTCACAGCCTGAGACCGGGCTTCAGCCTCACCCAATCACCCTACGCGGAGGCAATCAAACCGTCCAATCAGGGGGGCCTCTCCCATCTTGTAGTTGCGGGACGTTCATGTAATCTCAGTCATAAAGATAGAAGCGCAGACTCACGGCTTCTCGCGCTGCGTCGGCACGGCGACCTCCCGCCGGGCCCAGCTTATTAAACAATATTGCGGGGCTGTGAAACCCGGAGGCCCCGCAGCCTTAATGGGCCCGGGGCCCCGGTTCTGCCAGCTCGCAGGGGAAATGAGGTGGAACGGCTGAGAGCGCAGGAAACACCCCACAACGTGAGGCGCGAGGATTACAGGCGGAGGGTAACCGTGGGTTACGGTGTTGGGATGAGAGAGCAAGGGTCCAGATCCGCCTCTTTCCCTGCTGCGTCCGCAAGCTTCCTGGCGGGAGGCTCTTGTGAAGGTGTTTCACTGGTGCTCCTTCAGATAACACTAACGCTCCTCCTCTTCCTCCTCTTCCTCCCTCCGCAGGCCGCCTCACTGCCCATGTCCATCATCATCGTCGGCGTTGGACCGGCTGAGTTTGACGGTCAGCATGTGTGTGTCCGTGTGTGTCTGTGTGTGTCCATGTGTGTGTGTGTGTATTGATGTGTGTGTGTGTGTGTGTGTGTGTTGGGGCTGATAACAGCCGTGTGTGTGTTGGGGCTGATAACAGCCATGTGTGTGTATCTCATAAGCACACTGCCGTTATTTTCCTTCACTAATCCTCCTCCCGAACTCCCTTCTCTATCTCTGGCCCCATATGCAGGCCTCCTGCTACTTTTCTCCTTTCCTCTCCTCCCCCTTCACTACTCCCCTCTCCCCCCACTCCTTTCCTCCCCTACCCTCATCTCCTTTCCTCTTCGCCCCTCTCCTCTTCTCAATCCCTTTACTCGTTTTTCTCCTCTTATCAGCTCTCCACCCTCTCCTCTTTTGTCCTCTCCTCTCCTTTTCTCCCCCCTCCTCACCCCTCTCCCCTCTCATCCTACCGCACTCATGTTGCCCGGGCCGTGACTCCCCCCCCCCCCCCCCCCCCCCCCCGCTGGCTTGTTCAACACTTTCCTGTTGAGCGGTTTAGTGGACTTGCCTTTTGGACCGGAGCTGTCAGCCTGTAGCGGCGACACACTGACTCTGTGTATTAGCATGCTAACAGAGCCATCAGCCTGTAGCGGCGACACACTGACTCTCTGTGTATTAGCATGCTAACAGAGCCATCAGCCTGTAGCGGCGACACACTGACTCTCTGTGTATTAGCATGCTAACAGAGCCATCAGCCTGTAGCGGCGACACACTGACTCTCTGTGTATTAGCATGCTAACAGAGCCATCAGCCTGTAGCGGCAACACACTGACTCTCTGTGTATTAGCATGCTAACAGAGCCATCAGCCTGTAGCGGCGACACACTGACTCTCTGTGTATTAGCATGCTAACAGAGCCATCAGCCTGTAGCGGCGACACACTGACTCTCTGTGTATTAGCATGCTAACAGAGCCATCAGCCTGTAGCGGCGACACACTGACTCTCTGTGTATTAGCATGCTAACAGAGCC
Source organism: Lota lota (assembly GCA_026745465.1). Taxonomy (NCBI): domain Eukaryota; kingdom Metazoa; phylum Chordata; class Actinopteri; order Gadiformes; family Lotidae; genus Lota; species Lota lota. The sequence continues at coordinate 731,574 of JACYXH010000705.1, read as the reverse complement.
ATCAGCCTGTAGCGGCGACACACTGACTCTCTGTGTATTAGCATGCTAACAGAGCCATCAGCCTGTAGCGGCGACACACTGACTCTCTGTGTATTAGCATGCTAACAGAGCCATCAGCCTGTAGCGGCGACACACTGACTCTCTGTGTATTAGCATGCTAACAGAGCCATCAGCCTGTAGCGGCGACACACTGACTCTCTGTGTATTAGCATGCTAACAGAGCCATCAGCCTGTAGCGGCGACACACTGACTCTCTGTGTATTAGCATGCTAACAGAGCCATCAGCCTGTACGGTCATACAGTACGCTCAGCGCGTTGAACAAAGGGGTATCGGGCCGCTCCCTCATCCGCGTGACTTTGTGTTGATCCCAGAAATGATCGAGCTGGACGGAGACGAGGAGCGCATCTCGTCCCAGGGACGGCTGGCTGAGAGGGACATCGTGCAGGTAGGGCAGCCGGGGACCAGAGCGCAGGGCTGGGGTGCAGAGGGGGCTGAGGCAGCCTGTCTGCACCCCGCTGGGTCATGGAGGACAGGGGAAAGGTTGGCTCTGATGGGCTCAAGGGCTGGGTCACTGACGGGTTATGGTTCACCACGCGGTACGCACGCACACACACACACACACACACAGATACACACACACACACCCACACAGATACACACACACACACACACACACAGATACACACACACACACACACAGATACACCCACACACACACACAGATACACACACACACACACAGATACACACATACAGATACACACACACACACACACCCAGATACACACACACACACGTACACACACACACAGATACACACACACACACAGATACACACACGCACACACATACACACACACACACACACACACACAGATACAAATACAGATATGCATTCACAATGTGTGCACACACTTGCTCATTCACATAGATACGCACACACACACACACACCCATACATTTGCACACAGATACACACTCATACAAATATGCACTCACACAGATACACACTCATACAAATATGCACTCACACACAGATATACACACACACACACAGTAATCAGCACCAACAGGCCGTGGCCTCCATTAACCCTGCTCCTCTTCCCTCTCGTCCTCATCTGCTCCTTCTCCTCTTCCCTCTCGTCCTCATCTGCTCCTTCTCCTCTTCCCTCTCGTCCTCATCTGCTCCTTCTCCTCTTCCCTCTCGTCCTCATCTGCTCCTTCTCCTCTTCCCTCTCGTCCTCATCTGCTCCTTCTCCTCTTCCCTCTCGTCCTCATCTGCTCCTTCTCCTCTTCCCTCTCGTCCAACCCTTTCATCCCTCTGGTCTGCACCTCCTGCCTCTTTCTTACTCTCTCCATTCCTGTCTTTCCCCGTTCCTCCCTCTCCACGTTTCCCTCTATCGCTATCTCTGTCTGTTCCTCCATGGCTCCCTCCATCTCTCTCTCTCTCTCTCTCTCTCTCCCTCCATCTCTCTCTCTCTCCATCTCTCTCTCTCTCTCTCTCTCCCTCCATCTCTCTCTCTCTCCATCTCTCTCTCTCTCTCTCTCTCTCTCTCTCCCTCCATCTCTCTCT
>JACYXH010000705.1:680000-727500 GCA_026745465.1 Lota lota | reverse complement strand
CCGGTCCAATGCTCCCTGTCTTATTGGGTTATCAGTGTGGCTCCGGTTTCACTAAATGGCGTTTTGTAGCCTCAGAAGCATTCTTCCATTTTGTCTCTCTACCTCTCACGTTGTTATTGTCGGTTGTGGGCAGATCTGGTTGTCATGACGTTGACGACCACGACAAAGTGAGGCGGTGGGTCATCCCGGCTCCCAGTGTCCACCGCCTTAAACACTCATCTCGTCTGCCAAACCGTGAGGGGGGGGGGGGGAGCGGGCCCTTTGACCGCTCTCAGATCAACCCTATCCCGGGGTTGACATCGGCAGGTCATTCTGCTACTCTGTATCTGGACCCAACGTCTCAGTCTCCACCAGGGACCGAGTGCTCGGAGTGATGAGCGTACCTGGGACTTAGTTTAGCCCCGCCCCACCTTCTAAGCATAGAAAGACTCCGATCCAAACAGGTAACTGCACTGTCACTTTTCTACGCCAAGCTTCTGGGCGAAACTTCAACGCCACCCAGTTTTTTTTTTTTGGTTGTTGAGTGTTCTCCGTGTGGATTAAAACGTGACGTGACGATGTTAAGCAAAGCACAAATGGTTTCCCTGCAGAACCGCTGAGATTAATTCAAAACATTCGCCCTTTTTACGTGGACCGGCCCGTCCTACCCCAGTGGGACCGGCCCGTCCTACCCCAGTGGGTGCACACCTCGCTGGGCCGCGACCCCACTGTGGGTCTAATGGGTCTCGCCTCCCAAATTCATCAACGCCCCGGTGACCCACTTGCGTAGTTCCTGGTAGTTGACCATTCATTCATCATTAGGCAGTCCGTCCACAGAATCAGGACGTTTATAAGAGAGGGTCCTGCGACCCCCCCCCCCCCCCCATCTGCTTATCAGGGGACCCCAAGAGGGGCCCGGACCCCAAGGTTTGGAACCACTGATCCTACTGCTTCGCTGGAACGTGGGAACTACTGTGTGATACATTTAACTTGTACACACCGTGAACACTAATGTTAACACTTCTGTAACAAACCCAGGCAGAAAGCTTACTTTCTTCTGCATACAGCTCAGATATATATTTATTATTTTCTTGCGTATTTATTTATTATCCTCAAATGAAAAAGTATACGGTACTTCTAAACTGCTTGTGAAACGATTTCTTACACATTTATACACTAAATGTAAAAAATGTTTGCATTTTATCGTGACTTGGTGCGTAGATGTGAATTGCTGCTTTTGTTTCGGTGTAAAAGTGTTCATGTTTTTATACAGAGGCCTGTAATCATATTTAAATCATGACTAACAGGCCTTATACACGTTTCTGTACGAGTTAATCATATTTAAATCATGAACGACAGGCCCGCACCTTTTTATAAGTGACTGGTTGGATACCAAAGTATTTCTTGTGTGTACAGTCTCTAAGGCCACGATATCTCAGTAGCAAAACAAGAATTCTACCTTTTATTCATTTCCACATGGAGGGTTATCTCTGTAGCATGTGACTCATCCCTATAGAGTCAGTCCGTTCAGTTTGACTGAATACAGGCCCGTAGTCAAGACAACATTTGCTATTTCCTTCCAACCGAGGCCCCAGGATGCACAATGTAGCAGCTAGGTAGCTCTGCTTCTTCTTCGCTGGTCAAAAATCAGCCAACAAACAACGCCAAGCAGAAGACTTGTTTAGAGCAGAACCGACCGCGTTCCTCTCAGTTGCATTTCACCCAGAGTCAAACGGCTGGCAAACTGCAGGGACTGTGACCGTTTCCCGTGGCACGAAATGGCGGGCGCTTCATTTATTTATTGCGATTCAACGTCGAGCGCATCTCCCGCCCACGCTCGTGTACACGTACATGCATCCGCGCATGAAACATGCATGGCCCTTACGTAAGCGAGGGAAGCAGCGGCGCAGAGAGGGGCTTGGTAGTGGGTGGTTTTTCCTTTCATGCTCCGGTGAAAATCGTGAATTTCAAAGAGTAAAACCATTTGGACTCTAACTGTAATAAGACAAAACGGACCAAGACCCCAGATCAGCCCAGTCTGGGAAGCCAAACGTGGCTATAGGAGATGAAAGCATGTTTCGCAGGGACATTGGATTCAAACTGAACCCCCGCACTAGACATGAAACTCTGGAGTAGCAGGAGTCTGTGCAGGAGGAGGAGTCCCTAACACTCAATGAGGTTCAGCGTAGGTTTTATTGCGTGCTTCTTCTTTTTTTTTACACCATGTCACTGGAAACGCCAGCATGCCAAGCGGCGCACTAACATGAACATTGGAGATGCCCTCTTCTCACGCATGCCGTGGGCCGTGGCTCGCTTCATGATGGCAGCCAGGTGGCCGGCACGTCACGGATAGCTTGTGATAAATATTCCGTGTTTTCGTAGCATGCATAATGTCTGCATGTGTGTTTTTTTTTTTCTACCAGATGTGGAGAAAGGAAAACGTGTACGTAACAACATCCCCGTGTGTTATTTTGCTATGAAAACATTTTTTCGCCTTACTTGATGAACAGATCACAGATGAATCGTGGGACTCACGTGATGCCTTCACGGTGTTTATACTCACTACAACTCTGGAAGGGTCCGTTTTCATTCATTTCTGTTACCGTCTGTTCTGCACTCTCCTCCGAGTGGTGGGGAACACAGCACAACGAGGCCGTCTGAGGCTTCACTTATACATGTGTGGAATAGCCGCCATGCGTACGCCGTGGGTCTTCAGCGCCAGCGTGTATGCTACTGCGCCGGTGATTCAGATTGAAGTTCGCCAAAAGTAATTACCTAAAAGTCCCTATTTTCAGTGACATCTGGGGATCTTTATAATGGGAAGATGATGTCTTTCAAATGTATAAAACATAGATGAACCTCTTCAATCATAAATGAGCGGGAAGGAGTAGCGGTAGAGACGGAGCGTAGTTATAGTTATATTTTAGATGGGGTGCACGGGACCCATGGCGACGGCGTGCGAGCGAGGACCACGCCGGTGACGCGACCGACGGCGTTGCTACGGCTCAGCGATCTGCGCTCTCTGCTGCGCACCCTCCTTCCTCAACACATCATCAATCTGGAAGCCGGACTCCTCCACTTGACCTATTGATTCAGATCAGATGACTTTAGTTTGAGTGTGGAGTCCATCAACCACAATCTGTTCGCTGGTCCAAAGGCAGACTTTTTAAAGAGATAGTAATACTTTTTGATTCCCCTCCCGTCGGGCTAGTCATCATAGAGACAACACTGGTTTCACTGTTCTGATTTCAAAATGGGAAAGCGTCGAAAGATTGATATAAAGTCAACTATTTATGTATGGAATTTCAATATTTAAATAAATATTCATACGAAACCCATTTTGTCATATCTTGTTTAGTATTCAGTATCAACTTTTTGTTGTTGTAAATAATTTATAGCAAATTAATTCTGTCTTAAAGATTCATGCAAGCATGTGACGTCACGTAGGTTTCCTTCCTGGTCCTTATATGGGCGTTATTCTTTTTAGAGAAAGGCATTCCTGCGGATACATGCACTATATGCCGACTGAATGCACCGAGAGACGTTGTTCAAACCCCCTTTTCGTCAACTCGTAGACGTTGGTGCCGCTGCGTCAGGGACTGCCCTGCGTTTTGACGCGCACATGTTTCTATGAACACGGCAGCCTGAAAAGGAGGACCACGCCTGTTGAGACTGCGGCCTTCTAAAGGTTAAACATAATCAATGAGCGTGGGCATCAATGGAAAAACTACTTTTGGCGTGAGACGACGACTAATGGGGCTAATTCTCCCCAATCAAATTCTCTATGATTGAATTGGTAATCACAACCAAGTTCATGGATTCACTTCTTTAGCTGGCCACATTCAAAACAGTTGTTGTCAAGTTGCGTGGTTACTCTTCAAGCAGCCGTATGGTGCGTCACCTCGTTGATCAGGCAGACTCTTGACCATGTGAAGGGTTCTAGCTAATATTATGTTGATTGCCTGGCAGATGCACTCCTACAGAACCCCCATCATCGCTAATTACTCGCTAATTACCACCCGATTCTCCTCTGAGCGGAGTCGTTTATTGTTATAATAATCTTTTTGTGTTTCCTAAGCCATCAGAGATTCCACGGATAATAATCACCTCTCAAGAGGCTAACCAAGGACCAGGCTCCTCGCTTCATGGCACCTCTCATGAGCCACACAAGCATACGATTTAACAACAAATAAAGTAGAGTACAAGCATGCCTCAGCAGGAATCTATAGTGGTGTGTTTGCTCTCCCCGGCTTATTTCCCAGGGTTCCATGCTAAACCCACCTACACCGAGACGGTGTGGGGGAGAAGCTAGCCAATATAGGGTGTTTGAAAAATGTCGATGAAGCAAAACCGTCCTTTGGGATCACTGGAGCACATGAGAGAGGGTGTAGGCTCCCCCTGGTGGTCGGGGTTTTCTTCGCACCGTACTTTGCCTCGGTTTCGACACCGCCCCAAAGCTGCAGTGCCACAAACACACTCGGCCCCCACTCCACCTCGGCACCCTAACCCTAACCCGGAGAGCACAAAACCCAAACACACTAGGCCCCCACTACACCCCGAGACTACAATGCCACAAACACACTTGGCCCCCACTCCACCTTGGCCCCCGCTCCACCCCGAGACTACAATACCACAAACACACTCGGCCCCCACTACACCCCGAGACTACAATGCCACAAACACACTCGGCCCCCACTCCACCCCGAGACTACAATGCCACAAACACACTTGGCCCCCGCTACACCCCGAGACTACAATGCCACAAACACACTGGGCCCCCACTCCACCCCGAGACTACAATGCCACAAACACACTTGGCCCCCGCTACACCCCGAGACTACAATGCCACAAACACACTGGGCCCCCACTCCACCCCGAGACTACAATGCCACAAACACCCTGGCATGGAAACGAGGAGCGAAGAACAGCTCAGTGAAAACATCCTCGCTGTTATTCTTAGCAAGCGAACGCGGGGCCAGGGCTAAACATAGCGGGCTCGTGTTGAGCCTGCCGTCTATTTTTACCCCGTCCTGGAATGTTGTGTTTTGTCTTGGGCCGTTACGTAATGACCGCATCTTGATGCACGATGCCCAAGTCCTGGAACGAAGCCACGTACCTCGCCGCGAGGAAACCAAGGCCGTTCAAGACGGAGCTTAAATGATGTGCAGGGGGGCTGCAATTATCTTTATTCACGACGAAAATCGGCCCTAAACAAATAGTATCTCAGATCAGGTTAAAATATAACGTAATCTATGCGAGCGGAGACACGAGACATCCAGTAGCCGATGAAAGTAGCAGGTATTGGGAGGAAGATAGTCACTAGGGGTGGTAAGGGACTACTAGCAGAAAGGTTCTGGGTTAGAAACGAGAAGTCCACAGTAAACCTCATTGATGAGAAAGAAAACAAGTCTTTTGTCAATGGGGATGTGGAGGGAAGTCAAGTTATTCTTTTGTGATGTTGTTTATGCAGGACTGTGTGCTGACATTGAGACGCCATTCCCACGTAACGTTTGTAGTTTAAACCTCGTTCTTTTAAGTACCGGATGCACTCAGAGAGCAGACGACAACCAAGAGAAAGTCATGTGACCCATGTGAACTTCGTCAGCCGACCCAAACTAACCGGCCAGGTAACCTCACACACACACACACACACCTCACACACACACACACACACCTCACACACACACACCTCACACACACACCTCACACACACACACCTCACATACACACACACACACACACCTCACATTCACACACACACCTCACATACACACACACACCTCACATACACACACACACACACCTCACATACACACACACACCTCACATACACACACACCTCACATACACACACACACACACCTCACATACACACAGAACATAAAGATAGTCAACGGGACAGACAAGTTATGCGAAGCAAACGTGCAACGCAGAAAAAAAAAAGATGATGAAAGAAGTTGGTGGGTGGGGTTTCCTGATTAACATTGTGTCGCGTACAAAAAATACACTACATGCAAAAACAATGAGGCGAACAAGTCCGTTAAATGATTAATAGTTAATTTACTGTGGAGCCCTTGAAATATTGAGTGACAGTTCAGCCATGAAATGGAGTGTAAATGGATCTATTAATATGGGAGGAAGCCAAGCAGGAGAACCGAACAGAACCTCACTTATTCAGCTTTCAGACACACACACACACATATATATGCATATGCATATACACACACACAGGTATACACACAAATACCAGCATATACACAGCCGCATAGACACATATACATGCATACTGTATATACACACATACATAAATACAAACACATACATAAATACAAACACATACACATATACAAATGCATAAACAGACACACACACACACACACGTATACACCCACATATACATGCATACACAGACACACAAAAAACACACATATACATGCATGTAAACACACATATACACACCCACACTCACAACCACATTTGCATGTAACACCACTTTCTGCAGGACATAAATCTTTAACACAATGCAGCAGGACCGCAATAAATAATTTCCATGTTGAAAGTGGAAGTCAGTTCAACCTCCACCCACGGACACACCGGGCCCCCACCTTGTGAGCTCTGTGGACCAGTAGGTGCTTCCAGGGTGGAGGAGGGTGGGGGGGGGCAGGTTAGTCTAGCGTGGTGTCCCAGCAGAAAGGTTTTGGGGGTTCCAACACCACTGTCACACTGTGCTACCGCTATTGTTTGCGCCAAGCGCTCTTCGGCAGAATCGTCTTTTGGACAATGATATCGTTAACGGAGGTTCTAGGGAGGCCAGGAGAGACGGTGACGATGGCCTGATCACCTGCACCGGTATGGTCCTTTAATGACACTCATTACTGGGTTAGCTAACCCTAACCTTTGTTGAAAACACCATGCTGATTGGTCAATTACAGCATTCAGCGGGCCGTTATTTAGGTACAACAGAGCGTTGCTATGGACGCTACAGAATCTAACTGACTACCTTTTTGGGGCGAAGGAATGAAATTATGTTTTTATCTATAAAATACTGTTTTGTTGTTATATTTTGTATCAAATCATTCATTTCTTTAGTGATTATCTGTGTAATAAGCAGGATAACTGCATAGCGACCAGGTCGTTATTGCAAAATAAACCAACAGGGTGACGCAGTCTTGATCCCCCTGAATTCAAGACCCGGCTCGCTGTACATTATCCCTTACTTATACTAGTGTTGTTCAATACCCCATCCCGATTGGTCAGCAGCGTTCCAAGGGTGTGCGTTATCTATACATAACAGGACACCGCTGCCTTTTAACAGTTCAGAATAAATGCGCCACAAATTCATCGCCGACAACCACCAAATACAACCATCAACCAGTCGTTTCCTTGACAACGCACACAATACGCCCAAAGCGCCGCAAATGCACGTTTGACTTTCAGCGGATTAAGTCGACGAATAACCAATAACGTGACAAGATGAAAGCAGCTAATGTCTAATTAGTGCTGTGGTCCAAGCACAACAGACAGAATGTACATCGTCCTCGACCAACGGGACGTGAGTGATGTGCTCCTTGCGTACTGAGCTCCCCGTGCTTGGCTCTGGAGAGCGACGCGTCTGAGCGGGCGCGGGCGCTAGGGTCCTATCTCTGGGCCTCCGTGCAGCGGGCCGGAGACGTGCGCTTTGTTCAGCCGTCATCACGAAGACGACGGGTTCATCGACGGTGCAGACTGTGCCGCCTGTGAGAGGATGCACACGCTCCCCTGCCATTGTGATTGTGTCACAACGGGGGCTGCTCGCGCCCAGGGTGAGAGGGGACATTGGAGAATCTAACCCGGCCTTTTCCAAACCAAACCACCACCACAATGCGACGGACGTATGTGTGTGGGTTCATGGGTCTATGGGTTTTATGGGTTGGACGAAGACAGCGGCGTCACAATGGGTGCTGAATGAGGATGATGATGACGAGTGTGATGAAGAGCAATCAGCGCCGGTGGGAGACGAGCTATGCATGATGTCATGGTTATGAATGAAGGCATGCTACGCGGTAGAGCACGGTAATACTCCATGCTAATTCCTCATGCTAATGCCAAAATGTGAGTAATCAGGGATGACACTTGGCCGCCGCCATCTCTGCCTGGAAGCGTGGCTGTCCAACGCCACTCATCGGGATCTCTGGTGGTGCTCTGCTGCCCCCTAGTGGTCAGTTTGCTCCGTAATGACCCAGAATAACACCACTCAACACATCAACACCACTAACCTGGGGAAAAACCTCTGGGATAGCTTCAGGGGAGCCGGTTATATTGGACTTATGATTAGGCCTTCAGCTGGCAGGCATTTCCTACTAGAGTAATTTAACAGTGCAGTATAATGTAGTAATGTGTGACTGTCGAGACAAAGAACAGCTTTCACACATCATTGCAGCTCTTCCAATTTAATAACAGTAATTAACACCAGGCAGAACTGTAAGAAAAAAAGCCTTAACTGAGACTGTCAAGTACCTTTAAAACCAAGGAATTCTCCGGACCGAACTCTAATAACAATAATAAAATAAAAAAAAGCATTGCATTTAAAAAAGCAATAAATGTTTTTAAATGAAGACTTTGCTTGAACAATTGAAACACCAAGCATTCATCTTCATATTCAGGTTGTCTGGTTCTTCCCTCCTCTGGGTCCAAACTGGATTCCCCACAGACACATTAAGGCTTGCATGAACAACCTTGAACAACACCCTCTTTTACCCAGAGTCAAACCCCCAGACAACAATAACTGTCATTCTTTACCGTAATCCTAAAATCCTGAACTGAACCAGGGAACCGGTGTAGAGGGTTGCCGTGACCCGGAGGTCTAGGGATCTACAGGGTCGGTTGGCCTTGGGTCCCACCCCTGTTCCTCATCCTGGTCTTCCTGGTTCAGGGGGTACGGCCTCAGGTCAAGGGTCAGCTTGCTGCTGTACATGCACTCGTTGAACTGGAAGGAGAGCACACAGGAGGGCATCATCCACCAGGGTCCAGGACCAACCAGTGGCCTTCATCTAGACACACGTTGGGTTTTGACCCAGAGCCAGTGAACTGAGACGCAGGCCATGAAGGAGCAGCACCTTGCTCAAGGGTGCCTGTAAACATCGGGCGTAGAACCCAGTCCCTTTCGGCTGGGGGTCGAACACCTTAGCCACTACCAGACTATCCTGCCCCCCCCCCCCCCCCCCCCCCAGTTGGTCCATGAAACACAAACTGCTGTATTTAATGAAGGAAAATCAGAACAGGCTGGTGTCTTAACATGCTAGTGCTGGCTCACTATGGTGTGAACATGCTAATGCATGTTAGCACACTAACAGTGAGGATGAATGAAGCTGTCCCACAGGAGCACCACATGTTGGGGTGTGTGGTGGTGTGTGTGTGTCTGTGTGGGGGGGGGCTTACGTTGGGGTACACCCCCAGCAGGGCGTCAGCCCGGGAATAGAACTCCTCCTTCAGGGAGATGACGATGATCTGCATGCGCTCCCTGGACTCCTCTCTGATGAAGCTGGTCACCTGAACACACACACACACACATATATAGATAACACACAAACATATATAACACACACACAGACACACTTGTACACAAGCGCACACCGAAACAGACACGCATACACACACATAAATAACACACACACATACTTGCATACACACACACCAAAACAGACACGCATACACACACATAAATAAGACACACATATACTTGCATACACACACACACAGAAACAGACACGCTTGCATGCACTCACACACACACACACACACACACACACACAGAAACAGACACGCATGCACTCACACACACAGAAACAGACACGCATGCACTCACACACACACACACAAACACATGCATCATTTGGTTACAGACTGAATGACAGACAGGCCTGTACACACGAGCATCTTGTTCCCTCCCTAGACAAGCCAACGACCACCCGGAGACACCTGCCTTGCCGATGTTGGTGTTGTCCAGAGCAGCGTCCACCTCGTCCAGAATGAAGAACGGAGCGGGTCGGTAACTGAGGGATCAGAACCATAGTTTAAACCGTGAGTCTTGTGTTCTAGCGCTCCTCAATACTTTGAACCGTGAGTCTTGTGTTCTAGCGCTCCTCAATACTTTGAACCGTGAGTCTTGTGTTCTAGTGCTCCTCAATACTTTGAACCGTGAGTCTTGTGTTCTAGCGCTCCTCGATATTTTGAACCGTGAGTCTTGTGTTCTAGCGCTCCTCGATACTTTGAACCGTGAGTCTTGTGTTCTAGCGCTCCTCGATACTTTGAACCGTGAGTCTTGTGTTCTAGCGCTCCTCGATACTTTGAACCATGAGTCTTGTGTTCTAGCGCTCCTCGATACTTTGAACCGTGAGTCTTGTGTTCTAGCGCTCCTCAATACTTTGAACCATGAGTCTTGTGTTCTAGCGCTCCTCGATACTTTGAACCGTGAGTCTTATGTTCTAGCGCTCCTCGATACTTTGAACCGTGAGTCTTGTGTTCTAGCGCTCCTCAATACTTTGAACCGTGAGTCTTGTGTTCTAGTGCTCCTCAATACTTTGAACCGTGAGTCTTGTGTTCTAGCGCTCCTCGATACTTTGAACCGTGAGTCTTGTGTTCTAGCGCTCCTCAATACTTTGAACCGTGAGTCTTGTGTTCTAGCGCTCCTCTCTAGCGCTCCTCAATACTTTGAAAAGTGAGTCTTGTGTTCTAGCGCTCCTCAATACTTTGAACCGTGAGTCTTGTGTTCTAGCGCTCCTCAATACTTTGAACCGTGAGTCTTGTGTTCTAGTGCTCCTCAATACTTTGAACCGTGAGTCTTGTGTTCTAGCGCTCCTCGATATTTTGAACCGTGAGTCTTGTGTTCTAGCGCTCCTCGATACTTTGAACCGTGAGTCTTGTGTTCTAGCGCTCCTCGATACTTTGAACCGTGAGTCTTGTGTTCTAGCGCTCCTCGATACTTTGAACCATGAGTCTTGTGTTCTAGCGCTCCTCGATACTTTGAACCGTGAGTCTTGTGTTCTAGCGCTCCTCAATACTTTGAACCATGAGTCTTGTGTTCTAGCGCTCCTCGATACTTTGAACCGTGAGTCTTATGTTCTAGCGCTCCTCGATACTTTGAACCGTGAGTCTTGTGTTCTAGCGCTCCTCAATACTTTGAACCGTGAGTCTTGTGTTCTAGTGCTCCTCAATACTTTGAACCGTGAGTCTTGTGTTCTAGCGCTCCTCGATACTTTGAACCGTGAGTCTTGTGTTCTAGCGCTCCTCAATACTTTGAACCGTGAGTCTTGTGTTCTAGCGCTCCTCTCTAGCGCTCCTCAATACTTTGAAAAGTGAGTCTTGTGTTCTAGCGCTCCTCAATACTTTGAACCGTGAGTCTTGTGTTCTAGCGCTCCTCAATACTTTGAACCGTGAGTCTTGTGTTCTAGCGCTCCTCGATACTTTGAACCGTGAGTCTTGTGTTCTAGCGCTCCTCGATACTTTGAACCGTGAGTCTTGTGTTCTAGCGCTCCTCAATACTTTGAACCGTGAGTCTTGTGTTCTAGTGCTAGTACTATTACTGTATGATCTCACTTTTCTGATGTTGCAATGACAATGTATTGCTTATTCTTGGGCAATTCTTGGGACAAAAGTACCTCCACAAGCTGGGTCACAGCATGAAGAGTTTGGGAACCCCTGGTTTATATGAACATCTGGCTACCAGAGAATATGTTGGTGTTAGCGTGGCTTTAATGATCCCGTTTCATAACTGTTCAGGAGGAGCTTGTAATGATGATTATGACATAAGCTACATGGTTGTATTTTGTATCATTAATTCCAATTTGGTAAAATTGCTTTCTAAACGTATCACTAATATAAGACTATAAGCCAATAAGAAGGGTATAGTGATGTTAAAAATATAACATTCTTATAAACATCAATGAGCAAAATGTGATTAGACGAGCAGTATCATAGCAAACGGCGAGAGGATTATTACGTTTGAATTTCAGCACGATCCATTCCATTAAATGACATTATAAACACATTATGGTTCTGCCCATAGAGGGAGCACAAAACAAGGGTTTATGTTTTCTGGTAAATGAAAAAACCCTGTGTCTGAGTCCCCCTTCATAGGGCTATATCGGACTATTCTTTTGTCCATGTCCAGGCTACAAAGTAACGCCCATCACAAGTTCCCAGTGCCCAAAGTGATGTCATTGTGCTAGGTTTATCTGACAAACTACAGTATTTATTTTATAACGATCCATGAAATTAATGGTTGAAGCTGTACTGCTTCATGATGCTTCGGGTGGCTGCAGTGAGTGATAGTGAGTTGTGTGTAGGTGTAGTGAGTACTAGTGATAGTGAGCTGTGTCTGTGTAGTAAGTGCTGGTGATAGTTGTGTGTCGGTGTAGTTAGTGATAGTGAGTTGTGTGTCAGTGTAGTGATAGTGAGTTGTGTGTCAGTGTAGTGATAGTGAGTTGTGTGTCAGTGTAGTGATAGTGAGCTGTGTGTCAGTGTAGTGATAGTGAGCTGTGTGTCAGTGTAGTGATAGTGAGCTGTGTGTCAGTGTAGTGAGTGAGCTGTGTGTCAGTGTAGTGAGTACTAGTGATAGTGAGTTGTGTGTCAGTGTAGTGATAGTGAGTTGTGTGTCAGTGTAGTGATAGTGAATTGTGTGTCAGTGTAGTGATAGTGAGCTGTGTGTCAGTGTAGTGATAGTGAGCTGTGTGACAGTGTAGTGATAGTGAGTTGTGTGTCAGTGTAGTGAGTACTAGTGATAGTGAGTTGTGTGTCAGTGTAGTGAGTACTAGTGCTAGTGAGTTGTGTGTCGGTGTAGTTAGTGATAGTGAGCTGTGCAGGTGTAGTGCTAGTGACCTGTGTATGGCGAACAGCAGGGCTAAGGCAGCGATGGCCTTCTCCCCTCCAGACAGGTTGTCCATGGCCATGAACCTCTTCCCCGGGGCCACGCAGTTGTAGTTGACCCCCCCCAGGTAGGGCTCCTCCATGTTATCAGCAGTCAGGATGGCCTGGCGTGTGTGTGTGTGTGTTGGGGGTGGGGAGAGAGGCATGCGCATATACGTGCACACATGTTAGTTTGTCAGTGTGTGTGTGTATAATGTGTGTTCAGTGTGTGTGCGTTCAGTACGTCTGTTAGTCCGTTTTTTGTGTTTTCCGAAATTGTGTGTTCAGTATGTGTGTGTGTGTTTAGTACGTGTGTGTGTTCAGTATGTGTGTGTGTTTAGTACGTGTGTGTGTTCAGTATGTGTGTGTTAGTCAGTAGGGCTGTGTGGGTCAGTAGGTGTGTGTGGGTCAGTAGGTGTGTTAGTCAGTAGGGCTGTGTGGGTCAGTAGGTGTGTTAGTCAGTAGGTGTGTGTGGGTCAGTAGGTGTGTGTTAGTCAGTAGGTGTGTTAAGTCAGTAGGTGTGTGTGGGTCAGTAGGTGTGTTAGTCAGTAGGGCTGTGTGGGTCAGTAGGTGTGTGTGGTCAGTAGGTGTGTGTTAGTCAGTAGGTGTGTGTTAGTCAGTAGGTGTGTGTTAGTCAGTAGGTGTGTTAGTCAGTAGGTGTGTGTGGGTCAGTAGGTGTGTGTGGGTCAGTAGGTGTGTGTGGGTCAGTAGGTGTGTGTGGGTCAGTAGGTGTGTGTTGGTCAGTAGGTGTGTGTCAGTATGTATTCCTCACCTGTGCGCTGGTGTTCCTGCACAGTCTCTTATAGATCTGGTCGATGGCAACAGCCACGTGCTCGAAACACTGGTTGAAGCGGTGGAAGCGTTGAGCTTTGATTTGCTCAAACTCCTGGCTGATCTTCCTGGCCGCCATGGAGCTGGCGTTGAAGGCTGGGAAAACAAGACACGCAACTCCAGTGAGTTTTGGATTTTTTCATATACTTTCAAGGGCGTTTTGAGCCTCTGTGGACTGGACAGTGACGAGAGAAGGGAAGGTGGGTTGAAGAAGAGAGGGAACAACATGTAGCATAGAAGCACGGATGGGACATGAACCGTTACAGCGTATTACTGGAACCACCAGTGGGTTCTTTCAGTTCTACTTTAATGGGCATGCTCAGATAGCAGCATGGTGTCACATTGTAACCTTTGTCTTTCATTTGATGAATATTTGTATTTTATTTGAACACATAAATAGAAACAAATAGAAAAAAAAATACAATAAATCATTAACACAACACAACAGCGAAAGGAGTGGGAACAAAAACTGAACTTCGGTTAACTTTATGTGAATGCACACAGCCACTTGTGCACATTTGTCCATGTGATCAGACAATCGACATTCAGTGACCACTGGTGGACTTGTGGCTGAAATAAAGGCGCTTCATCCGCCCACAACAGAAGCCCTGCGATGTCTCGGCCCGGTGCCGGGCCCGGTGGGGCCCGGGGCGGCTTGACCTGCAGTACCTTGGACCACCTCATGGAAGCGGTCCTCCTCCATCATCTGCTCCAGGGCTTTGAGGTTGGGCGGGCTGGTGGTCTGCAGCACCTTCTCCGCGGAGCTCACCTCCTCCTCCAGCATGTCCAGCTGGGCCTGCATGTCACGCTCCGTCATCACATGCTACACAACCACACACACATGCGCACACACGTTTACACACAATTAGAACAGGGATGGTGCTACTCAACAAACAAAGCGCACTCTAGAGCCAATGACGACACAAGTCAACAAAAGTGCACAAGTCAGTGGTCATGTCCTGGGAAGAGGTGGGTCTTCAGATGTCCCCTGAAGATGGAGGGAGGGATTCTGCAGACCGTAAAGTATTGGGTCGCTCATTCAATCATTCAGGTCCAACCCATGATGAGAGAGTCTGGACTGGTGAGAATGTACACTGTTCAAACGCTGCCCTCACCTTGAGCTCTGATCCCAGGCTAGAGTAGTCGATCACCATCTGTGCCTCTCTTTCATAGACATCCATGGTGAGGACGGGACTCTCGGACTCTGAATCCAGCTGACAGACAGACATAGAGGCTCTTTCACCATAAAAGCCTTTCTACATAGAGGCTATCACAGTAAAAGCCTTTCTACAGACATAGAGGCTCTTTCACCATAAAAGCCTTTCTACATAGAGGCTCTTTCACAGTAAAAGCCTTCATACAGACACAGAGGCTCTTTCATCATAAAAGCCTTTCTCCAGACATAGAGGCTCTTTCACCATAAAAGCCTTTCTACAGACATAGAGGCTCTTTCAGTCAAAGCTTTTCTACAGACGGAGGCTCTTTCACAGTAAAAGCCTTCATACAGACACAGAGACTCTTTCACCATAAAAGCCTTTCTACAGACATAGAGGCTCTTTCACAAAATACGATTTTCTACAGACAAGAATCCATCACTCTTAATTTCATGAGGATACAATCTCATTCAAAGACAAATTACGATCTTATGTTATGACCGAGCCCTACAGAGCGCTGTGATGTTGCTACCTGCACTTGGCTGATATCACAGAGGTCTCCTGAGAGCAGGGTCAGCGGCAGGTCCTTGACCTTGCAGTCAAGCAGCAGGTTGTGTTTGGCCATCCGTCGCTGCTCCAGGGACGTCTCAACGGACAGCAGGGCCCTCTGCTGCCTGGTGTGCTCCCTGCAGGAGGCCAAGCAGGGAGGTCAAACAACGAGAGGTCAAACAGCAGGGAGGTCAAACGACGAGAGGTCAAACAGCAGGGAGGTCAAACGACGAGAGGTCAAACAGCAGGGAGGTCAAACAACGAGAGGTCAAACAGCAGGGAGGTCAAACGACGAGAGGTCAAACAGCAGGGAGGTCAAACGACGAGAGGTCAAACAGCAGGGAGGTCAAACGACGAGAGGTCAAACAGCAGGGAGGTCAAACAACGAGAGGTCAAACAGCAGGGAGGTCAAACAGCAGGGAGGTCAAACGACGAGAGGTCAAACAGCAGGGAGGTCAAACAACGAGAGGTCAAACAGCAGGGAGGTCAAACTGACGAGAGGTCAAACAGCAGGGAGGTCAAACAGCAGGGAGGTCAAACAGCAGGGAGGGGATGCCACAGGTTGTTGTTTAAGTTTAGTGCATTAAGTTCTACTCATGAACTAGAACAGCTCCGTCTAAGCTCATTTCGACCCATACAGGTGATGTTGTATACTAATTAGTCCTTGAATAACCAATCTGAATATGATATGAGATACATTGGGAGAGGTAAAGTGAAACAAAAGAGATTCTACAAGACTTGATTAGAAGAAAGCTAATCTGAAAAGGTATGTTGTAGGATTTTGTTTGAAAATATTGACGAATAGCCAGAGGCAGGGAGCATTAAAATGAAGATCAGGTGAGATGTTCCTCCAACTACCATACCTAATGGCTTCTTGCAGGGTCTTGGTGGCCTGGTCCAGCTGGGCCTTGGAGTCTCCGATCTGGATCTTCTTGGCCTGCAGGAGGTTCTTGAGGTCCAGGAGTTTGTTCTGGCCCTGCTCCACCACACCCAGGAGCCTCTTCTCCTCCTATGGGGAGTCAGAGACACTGTTAGTTTCCTCATGTGGGGAGTCAGAGACACACTGGTACTCTCCTCCTGTGGGGAGTCAGAGACACACTGGTACTCTCCTCCTGTGGGGAGTCAGAGACACACTGGTACTCTCCTCCTGTGGGGAGTCAGAGACACTGTTACTTTCCTCCTGTGGGGAGTCAGAGACACACTGGTACTCTCCTCCTGTGGGGAGTCAGAGACACACTGGTACTCTCCTCCTGTGGGGAGTCAGAGACACACTGGTGCTCTCCTCCTGTGGGGAGTCAGAGACACACTGGTTCTCTCCTCCTGTGGGGAGTCAGAGACACACTGGTACTCTCCTCCTGTGGGGAGTCAGATGCTTTTAGCTATAGCGACTTATAAGTGAGGCTGAGAACAAGCTGGGCATACAATCAAAATTGAAGCAGCTACAAATTAAGTTATTCAAGCAATAGGCCATGAGGCCGTGGTTCACAGTGATTGTCCAGTGGTGCCTAACAGCACCCCATAGCTGGGTCGGTGTCGTGGTGTGTTTACCTTGGCCTGCTGGGCCACAGTGAGCTCCTCCTTAGCCACGGTCTCCTCCAGCTGGCTGAGCTTCCTCTGCTGCTGCTCTGCCTGCTCCTCCTCAAACTCCAGCTGGGCAGCCAGCCGGCCCCGCTGGCCCTCAAACTCCAGCCTGGAGTTGGGAGGGTAGAGAGAGGTCAAATCGTGGAGAGTTAGGGATGGTGGAGAGGTAGAGGTCGAGATTGTGGAGTTAGGGATGGTGGAGAGGTAGAGGTCGAGATCGTGGAGTTAGGGATGGTGGAGAGGTAGAGAGGTCGAGATCGTGGAGAGTTAGGGATGGTGGAGAGGTAGAGGTCGAGATCGTGGAGTTAGGGATGGTGGAGAGGTGGAGAGAGGTCGAGATCGTGGAGAGTTAGGGATGGTGGAGAGGTAGAGAGAGGCCGAGATCGTGGAGTTAGGGATGGTGGAGAGGTAGAGGTAGATAAAGAGTTAGGGATGGTGGAGAGGTAGATAAAGAGTTAGGGATGGTGGAGAGGTAGAGGTCGAGATCGTGGAGAGTTTGGGATGGTGGAGAGGTAGAGAGAGGTCGAGATCGTGGAGTTAGGGATGGTGGAGAGGTAGAGGTCGAGATTGTGGAGTTAGGAATGGTGGAGAGGTAGAGAGGTCGAGATCGTGGAGTTTGGGATGGTGGAGAGGTAGAGAGGTCGAGATCGTGGAGAGTTTGGGATGGTGGAGAGGTAGAGAGAGGTCGAGATCGTGGAGTTAGGGATGGTGGAGAGGAAGAGAGAGGTCGAGATCGTGGAGTTAGGGATGGTGGAGAGGTAGAGGTAGATAAAGAGTTAGGGATGGTGGAGAGGTAGAGAGGTCGAGATCGTGGAGTTAGGGATGGTGGAGAGGTAGAGGTAGATAAAGAGTTAGGGATGGTGGAGAGGTAGAGAGAGGTCGAGATCGTGGAGAGTTAGGGATGGTGAAGAGGTAGAGAGAGGTCGAGATCGTGGAGTTAGGGATGGTGGAGAGGTCGAGATCATGGAGTTAGTGATGGTGGAGAGGTAGAGAGAGGTCGAGATTGTGGAGTTAGGGATGGTGGAGAGGTAGAGGTCGAGATCGTGGCGTGTTAGGGATGGTGGAGAGGTAGAGAGAGGTCGAGATCGTGGCGTGTTAGGGATGGTGGAGAGGTAGAGAGAGGTCGAGATTGTGGAGTTAGGGATGGTGGAGAGGTAGAGGTCGAGATCGTGGCGTGTTAGGGATGGTGGAGAGGTAGAGAGGTCGAGATCGTGGCATGTTAGGGATGGTGGAGAGGTAGAGGTCGAGATCGTGGCGTGTTAGGGATGGTGGAGAGGTAGAGGTAGATAAAGAGAGGAAGGGATGGTGGAGAGGTAGAAGAGAGAAAGAGAGATTGATTCACCTATTTGTTAATTTGTACGACACATTTTCACCTTGTGATCAACTAGACATTGTAAAGATCACCAGCTGTCACTGAATTTACACTTTTGCCATACTTTTCTGTGAATCCCTGGCGTAGAGACCCATGGAGTATCTATGGTGGCTTATAGACGCAGAGGTAAGATTCAGCCTTTAGGAAGCGCTCAGCGTGACTGGACCATTTCCAGTGTCTGCCACCAAGGTCCAGAACGCCTTGTGTTACTCCCTACTCGTGCATTTCCCAGCGGAAATTGCACCTGCCCCTCTACGACCCCTCTCCCTTTGGAGGTGTCCAAAGGCCTGCCCTACGGCCTCTCGACGCTAAGTGGAGCAGCAGGAAGGAGACAGAAGATGGATGGAAGTACCGTTTCTTGTCCAGCTCTGACTGGTGCATCAGGTGCCCTTGCTCGTACTGCCTGATGTTCTCTACTCCAATCCGTGCACAGAAGTCAGAAAACACCTGGTCCTCCATCTTGGGAAGGAACCAAATGCAGTCAACACACCAATCACTGACATTCAGCAGCGACGGCTTAGCCTATCAGGGGCGTCCATCACACAAGCCTCCTCTCAACACTGTACCTACTCCCTACAACTCCACACTGATTCTACCTGTTGCACACTTCTGCGTGGTGTAGGAGCTGAGCTTTGATGAGAGCATATGGTTATATATATATATCATATAGCAGCTACCTGGTCCATCTTATCTTTGAGCTTCTTCATCACCACCTCCTTCACTTCCATGGTTTGCTGCAGCATCTGAATCTCAGCTTCCAGGTTGACCAGCTCACTCTCCAAGCTAGAGATCTCCTGCAGAGGAACACTAGTTGCGTTCAGTTTCCCCAAGCAGCTACTGTTTAGATCCAATATGGCCGCTAGGCGAATAAGGCCAACAGCACTTGATCCGCAGTTGCCAATACAAAATAAAACTTTATTGATTCATGGTAAACGCACATACTGGCAACATCACAATAGCTAAGAACGCTACTAGCCTTATACTGGGCCCGATATTTTTTGATTTATTGTTTAAAAGATGGTTGAAATGCTGTAAAGTTGTGTTATTTCTTCAAATGTCTAGTTTTGGTTGTGTGTTGTATGCGTAGTATTTGTTATGTGAGGCCCCAGTAACCAGCCCAGTATCTCTGCAGGTCTCCATGGCTGGGTGGGGGGCATGGGGTCGTACCGCCCGGCAGTGAGGGATGCTCGTGCGGAGGACCAACTCCAGCTCCTTGTTGGAGTACTTGAGGCGGATCTGGACTCCCTGAGCCTGGACCTGGACCCCCTTCAGCTCAGACTCCTTGGCTCTGGACTTCACCAAACCCTGTCCCAGGACCACGCACACACACACACACACACACACACACACGCATGTGCACGAACACACATACACATGTACCCACACACATGTGCATGCACACACACACACACACACATACACATGCATGTGCACGGACACACACACACACATTGGTTTTGCTTTCAGTTTCATATCATTATTTGAGCACCTTTAAGGATATGGCCTAAGAGTTTTTTTGTAATTCAGCAGAAGCGAGCACTGTGTTTTATCGAAGACTGCATAAATACACTTTAATTGGTAAGCATCTACTCTAACAGTTGCTATTTACTTGTACAGCATCTTTAAAAAGTGATTTAACATGTGATTGCAATGACTTCCAATACTGGATCAATAAGCAATGGGACGATAGACAGGGATACGTTCACAAGAGGACAGAGGTGGAAGGAGGGCAGTACTACAAATAAAATATAACGACATCAAAATATTACTGTGGAGTGTGTGGACGATGGCGGGTTGAACCTGTGCACAGTGATTACTCAATGCACAACAGGTGTGCAGCCCCACCCAGCCCCAGAGTCCGATCAGACTCAGGCCAGGTGAGGCTGCTTAAAGCAGCCATCATCCACACACACTCCACAGTTACATGTCCCACTCTACTTATGGTTAACATTATCTCATCCAGTGATGGTCTCACCCGCAGCTCGGCCGTCAGCTGGTCCTTGCGGTCCTTCAGCTTCCGCACGGCCTTCTCGTCCCAGCAGAGGGCCTTGGTCCGCAGGTCGCTGGAGCCCCCGGAGATGACCCCCGACTTGGTGAACAGGGTGCCGTCCAGAGCAACGGTCTACGCCGGGTGAGAGCATGAAAGTGTTGATGTGTGTGTTGAGTCGTTATGCAGACGCTCAGCCTCAACAGGTGAGGCTGAGAACAGTTGAAGCTCACAATCAAAATCGGGGGTGGCGACCAAAAAATGCTACAGCGCTGCACAACTTGAAAAGAGTCAGCTCACGAGATGAATACCTCTGATATTTCTCAGAGATAAGTCCACATACTCTAGTGATGGTCTAGTCTAGAGTGTTTGATTCACAGCCAAAAGGGTGCCCTCAGTCTACCTGTAGGCATCCTTGCCCTAACCCCTACCTGCTCCTTAATTACATGAATCTAAACGTCACTGTCCCTTAGGATAAAAGTACTGTCTCCTACAAATGAGTACATTTAGCATGAAAATGCCCTTACATGCAAAGTAATCCTCCGCACTCCTAGCAGATAAACAAATCAACAACCAGGTCCAGTATACATCCATAAACCCTCGGCGGGGCCTCACCTTGACGCGCTGGGGCCCGTCGAAGGCAATGCTACGGGCGTCCTTGAGGCTCTCGCACACCACGGCGTTGCCGCAGACGAAGTGCAGCACCTTCTTGAGCGTGGAGACGGCCCCAGGGTTACACTGCACCACGTCCACCACCATCTTAGCCCCCTTCAGCTCCCTCAACCGCTCGTTTAGGGGCCCCACCTGGATCACAACACAACCAGAGGAGCTTCAGGTACAGGCAGGTGTTCCTAGGGGGCCCCACCTGGATCACAACACAACCAGAGGAGCTTCAGGTACAGGCAGGTGTTCCTAGGGGGCCCACCTGGATCACAACACAACCAGAGGAGCTTCAGGTACAGGCAGGTGTTCCTAGGGGGCCCACCTGGATCACAACACAACCAGAGGAGCTTCAGGTACAGGCAGGTGTTCCTAGGGGGCCCCACCTGGACCACAACCCTCAGGAGGACCATCTGAGGAGCACTGTGTCTACTGTGTACTGCGATACTGGAATTAGGGATCCAGTATCGCTATATCTAGGATAAATCGGGGATGAATCTGCAATGCGGTGTGCCTGCACGATTTAAATTACATCTTGTGCTATTTCATTTGTGTAAACTATCACTGTTGATGATGTAAAGGGGCAATGACGCAAAGGTATCCCACTGCTGGTTTCTGAAGACTTTCTGATTGTGTGGGAAGCTCTCCTGAGACTGTCATCATAATCAATTACCCCATTTCCTGTCTGGAATCAATGAAGTATTATCTTATCTTAAAAGACTACAAAAGATAATAGTGGCAATAAAAACCTTCAACCATAACCCTTTCCCACCAACTGGTTCCGTTCCAGTTCGCACACCTAATTTTGAACCATTCATAGCATTTAGACCGAAGAAAAAGGACCTGGTGATGTCCAGCCCTCTTCCCACTTTCCTCTTCCCACTCACGTCCAGGTAGTCGATGGGTAGGAAGGTCTCCGCCTCGGCCCGCTCCTCCTTCACGTAGAGGATGCAGCTGCGGGCCACCTTCTCTGACGACACCACGATGGCGTTCAGGTAACGGCCGAACACCTTGGTGACGGCCAGCTGGTACTTCCTGTGGATGGGGCTGCACAGGTCCACCAGGCGCCCGTACTGGGGGGAGAAAACCAGCCTTTACATCGGCTTTCTTACGCACGATAAGATGGTACTTTATTGAGCCCAGACAGGAAATTCATGTTCATATTGTGGTTCCAAGGAACAAATGCCTCTGACAATATCTTACATGTTATTGAATTTATAATATAAATTTCCAATATTTATATTTAATATAAAAATTTAAAACTTACAATGTTTAATATACAGTATTAAATGAATTAAGTAAGTATATTATAGTGATAATGAATAAAACAAAATGTAAGCAGCAGCCTATGGAAGAACAATTAGAATTGGACTAGCTATCAAGAGTTTTACAGCTGCAACAACTGGACAGAGTGCAGGAGAGTCACCATAGGAGTCTGACACAGAGGAGTGACCTACTGTCTCTCCTCACCTAAAGCCTGTCTCTCCTCACCACAGTGGTGGGTAAAGCCAGTCTCTCCTCACCACAGTGTTGGGTAAAGCCAGTCTCTCCTCACCACAGTGTTGGGTAAAGCCAGTCTCTCCTCACCACAGTGTTGGGTAAAGCCAGTCTCTCCTCACCAGTGTTGGGTAAAGCCAGTCTCTCCTCACCACAGTGTTGGGTAAAGCCAGTCTCTCCTCACCACAGTGTTGGGTAAAGACAGTCTCTCCTCACCACAGTGTTGGGTAAAGACAGTCTCTCCTCACCACAGTGTTGGGTAAAGCCAGTCTCTCCTCACCACAGTGTTGGGTAAAGACAGTCTCTCCTCAACACAGTGTTGGGTAAAGCCAGTCTCTCCTCACCACAGTGTTGGGTAAAGCCAGTCTCTCCTCACCACAGTGTTGGGTAAAGCCAGTCTCTCCTCACCACAGTGTTGGGTAAAGCCAGTCTCTCCTCACCACAGTGTTGGGTAAAGACAGTCTCTCCTCACCACAGTGTTGGGTAAAGACAGTCTCTCCTCACCACAGTGTTGGGTAAAGACAGTCTCTCCTCACCACAGTGTTGGGTAAAGCCAGTCTCTCCTCACCAGTGTTGGGTAAAGCCAGTCTCTCCTCACCACAGTGTTGGGTAAAGCCAGTCTCTCCTCACCACAGTGTTGGGTAAAGACAGTCTCTCCTCACCACAGTGTTGGGTAAAGACAGTCTCTCCTCACCACAGTGGTGGGTAAAGACAGTCTCTCCTCACCACAGTGGTGGGTAAAGACAGTCTCTCCTCACCACAGTGTTGGGTAAAGCCAGTCTCTCCTCACCAGTGTTGGGTAAAGCCAGTCTCTCCTCACCACAGTGTTGGGTAAAGACAGTCTCTCCTCACCACAGTGTCGGGGTAAAGTCTTTGGAGGTTCCCCAGAAGCTCATTGCGTTGCTGCTGGCGCCAGGTCTCATGGTGGTCCAGCCGGGCGTTCCCCAGCTCCTCCAGCACCTGGCCCAGCTCCTGCTCCACCTCCTGCCTCCGCAGGCGGCCATGCTCCAGCTCCCCGCTCAGGCTCTTTTCCTGCTGGGCGTACTGCTCCAGGGACTCCCTGGACCCCGAGGCCACACCCAGGCGGGAACAGGTTAGATTTGAAATGATATTGTAGCAATGTGTTTGTTCGGACACGTTCATGCAGCTTTGGGTGTCTGGTTTAAAGCGGTTTAGGGCGGTACCCTAAAGGTCCCCTGGTCGGATTGTCGTTACGAGAGCACAGAGTCGACTCAATTTATTTTGAGTCTAACAATCACAGGTTGTTTTTTTTGTATGTGCATTATTATACCAAAATACAACATGACATACGGCTTAAGATAATGGACTTACTTTAGATATTAATTATGGAAAAGAGAAAGGAGACGTGGGGTCATGTTAGATCTAATGAGAGACCAACTATGTATACAAAAAATAAAACCTGACAAGTAAGTGTTGCATGGAGAAAAAACCATCAGGACCATTATTGTAAAAGGATCTGGTGGAGCAGAGCTCCTCTGGTGGAGCAGAGCTCCTCTGGTGGAGCAGAGCTCCTCTGGTGGAGCAGAGCTCCTCTGGTGGAGCTGAGCATGTTACCTGAGCTCAGTCTTGAATGCAGTTGATTGACATGATTGTATGCAACACAAGGACGTTAATTAACATAACTATAAGTTCTGTTAATTAATATTGTTTTGAATGCAGTTGATTGACATGATTGTATGCAACACAAGGATGTTAATTAACATAACTATAAGTTCTGTTAATTAATATTGTTTTGAATGCAGTTGATTTACATGATTGTATGCAACACAAGGATGTTAATTAACAGAACTATACGTTTTTTTTTATAATATGGAAAGTCATCAGCAATTTCTTTCTTCCCATTTTTACAAATGTATTTTTGTGGGGGGTAATTTTGAGGAATCAAAAACCGTCCATACGGAGACAGGCACAGTCAATCACAACAGATATTCTCACAGTGTATTTCATTCACTAATAGCTGAGGGATAACTATGTAATTTCTAACAAATTACACTCAAATTAAAGCTCTTAAATCTTACCTACAGCACCTTTTAAGTAAGCCCCAATGTATTTGCATCTTTGTTCTTTAAATATGAAACAGGTTATTTAGTTTGTGTAAATATAATTACATGAAATGACAAAGGGAACAAGAGGCCAGATAGTCTACTCTGGTGCAGTGTCTCTTGGGACCCCTTGAAATGCATGTGGGGTTCTTGGGCTATTGCTGACATGGGAGTCCAATGCATTCCCTACCTGCAGCCATTGGTGTACTCCTCTAGCCTCTCTGCTCTGTGGGTCAGATCCTCCATCTGACTCTGCTGGTTCCTGATGCAAGCCTGCGACCACAACATCACACATTACATGGTCAGGCTCGATTATATCAAATACTGTGCTGTCAAGAGTAATATTTTATAATATATTAATATTTTTGAGCGTACCTCCACTTTCTTCTTCTGGCTCTGGTCCAGGGTGATGTTGTCGTTGTCGGCCGACACCTGCAAGCTGAGCTTCTCTGTCTGCTGGCAGAGGACGGCCCCCTGCGTCCTAGCCTGCTCCTTCAGGTCCCTGTACTCCTCCACCTGGCACAGAGGAACATCTCAACATAACTATCTATGTGGATATAGTTATATATATACCTTCAGGTCCCTGTACTCCTCCACCTGGCACAGAGGAACATCTCAACATAACTATCTATGTGGATATAGTTATATATATACCTTCAGGTCCCTGTACTCCTCCACCTGGCACAGAGGAACATCTCAACATAACTATCTATGTGGATATAGTTATATATATACCTTCAGGTCCCTGTACTCCTCCACCTGGCACAGAGGAACATCTCAACATAACCTAACTATACACATGACATTCACCTGCCCCTCCTCCAGCTGAATGTCCTGGCCCCCGGGGGCCCCTTCCTCCTGCATGGCCCTCTCGCAGCGCCTCCAGGCCGCGTCCAGCTCCTCCATCTCCCGCCTGACCTCCGCCATCGCGGCCTCCCTCTTAGCCCTCAGCCGGTGGCTCTTCTTCAGCGCCACCCTGGCCTCCTCCGCCTTCTTCACATGGTGGGAGGTGTTCACCTTGGCCCTGGTGTACTGGGACTGACCATGGGTCAGCTTCTGCTCCTCGGCACTAGACAACAACGATACAGTAGGAACACAGTGGACGGATTAGATGTACCGGGACAGTCCCAGGGCGCGGGGCGTGAACAACAACACACTGGCATCAAAGTAATGGCTCTTTCAGTGACGTCTTGAACCGTTGGAAACCAGAGGTGAACCAGGTCACGGCTAAATCAGACTAACCGGGATATTGGGGTTTTCGCCAGAACCTTACCACACCATACGAAGAACAACAGTCACTACAGAGAACAAGCTCTGTCCTTCCTCCCTCTCTTCATTTCCACAGACAGCCAGGGGGATAACTACTCACCGGAGGTCCTTCTCCATGGCCAGCTGCTCCCTGGTCAGCCGTCCGTGGTCCTTCTTGAGGGCCTTGACGGCAACCTCGCCCTCCTCCATGCTGCTCCTCTTGGCGGCCGCCCCCTGCTGTTCCTTCTCCAGGCGGGAGGCCAGGGCCAGGATGTCCTGCTGGTTGTGGTACAGCTGGAAGAGGCTGAGCCGCAGCCGCCTCTCGGCCAGACTGTCCACCAGCGCCTGGTACTTCTGGGCCTGTGGAGCAGGTGGAGGTCATGAGCGAAGTACGTTATCCATTCCAGGAGGGAAAGTGCAGGACAATATTATTACTTTTTTTCTTTTTTTAAGAAACTAGCACAGCAGTAGAACTCATCAAATATCTAAACCAGCTTACAAGTCAGCCACCTGCCACAACCCCACATGCATACCCCAAGGCCAGCCTAAGAAGTGGGGTCCTAACCCCAGGGTGGGGAAACACTGTCTTGCCTCCGCTTTCTCCTGGGAGACCTGCTTCCTCTCCGCCGTTGCTGTCCTCTTCTTGTAGAACTGGAACTGAGTGTCATCCTTGGCCTTCTGCAGAGCCACTTTCTTTGTGTCATACTCTGCAGCGTACTCTTCTGATTGGCTGATCCGCTCAAACAGCTTGGTCCTTTCCTTGGGGCTCTCCATTGCGATGGACTCTACTGCCCCCTGTTGGGGAAATGATGAAAATACAAACACGGTTGTTTTACTTTTAACTACAATTTATTGTGTATCTAGATATATTTTGTTTTATGTATGTTGAAGGACCTTGCTTATTCAGATTTATCACTTTTTAATTGTTATCATCACTACTGTACTGTTCTGCTGCTCTGACACCCACATTTACTGTCTGGGACAAATAAATACCATCTAATCTTATCCTCATTGTGTCAAATAGTAGCATACATGGTGGGTGTGTACATTGGTGTTTTATGCATGGCTCTGCGTTGTTATTTTACAGTCTGCCAAAATGATTCTGCGGCGCAAATTCTATGATATCTGGTTATCTTTATAAGGTGAAGATCGGCTAGACTAACCCTGTGCGGCTATTTGACACCGAAGTATAAATTCTATGGACGATTTTTCACTTAGTCTTCTCAAGATAATTTTTATCGCCAACATACTAGCCAAGATGTAGTGTGTTCAAGCTTCCTTGTTGCTGCTCATTCGACCAACGGCCACTATTCAGAGATATCTACCATCTTGAGTCCTTCTTATTATACATTAGTAGACTGGTAATTAATGTCACCTTGGGAATACAATTTCTGCTTACCTGGAATACCAGACAGTTTCGAGCTTTGGTCACAATGCCGATGCTCTCCAGATCCTTCTTGTATTTGGCCAGGGATACGTGTGCACCGTTGACATAATATTCTGATGAGTCACCTGGACAAAATAATGTGGGTCAGGAAGAGCCTTTTGCCTTAATTAATAAATAGCCGTTTAACAGTAGATTCATACCAGTTTCAGATGCATAGCAATACACCACTAATTTCCAAGAAAGTCCACTATTGGTAAAATGTGATTGTCGTCGTAGTCAGGGCTAATGTATATTGCTTTTTTGCTATAGTTTTGTTTAAATGAAGAACATCACGTAATTTAAAACTTTTTCTGGGATGCATAGAAAAAAAACACCAGCATTAGACTTAATTGATGTTGAACTTGAGACACACACGTTTATAATTACATTATCACTAAGTATGTGTAAAATAACCTAATGAGGTACAGTAGTATTAGTAATAGGTAAAGTGAAGTTGACGTCACACCGTGTTGAAAGCTATGGGGAACGCGCCATGTTTAGAGGTCGTTGGGTCTGTTGCCTCACAAGATGGCGACCGGCGTGGCGTACCTTCACATTCCCAAACTCAGTATCACCGAGCCACTATTCAGTACTTCGTTTGTTAGAGAATACTTAAAAGGCAGAGCTCTGAACAACCACAAGTTCCACCGAGTTAATTAAAGATATTTCTACCGGATATCTTCCGGTAGAACACCGTCTCCTCGTCGTGGACCCCGCAGTAGGTCATCGAGACGCCGGTCGTGCCCGAGACGGGGCGGCCGGTGTGAGCCCCGTGGACCAGGTCCTTGGTGTGCTTCACCCGGAGGGAGCTAGCCCGCTCCGCCATCACGAAGCCCAGCGCGTCCATGATATTGGACTTCCCTTGGGGGGGGGAAATATGTGTAATAAACAATGTTATAAGCTCATTTTTCATCAATAAAAATTGCCTAAACACCGTCGTTTATACGCCACTTTTCCCTGTAGAAAAGCTAATGTGCCATGTGTCCGCTAAGGCTAGCTATTGACTTCTGATCTAAATAAGCTAATTTACGAACAGAAAATAAAAATAAACATTTACCGGACCCATTCGTGCCAATAATACAGTTGAATCTCATGAATGGACCTAGAATTTGCTTTCCTCTCCATGATTTGAAGTTTTCAACTTCAATTTGTTTGAGGTATCCCATTTTTATCTGTCGCTCCGCATCAACCCGCAAAACGATGATGAGAAAATGGCGACTAGGGTTAGAAAGAGTTATCAAAATAAAAGACAACTTTCACCGTTTCCCGCCTCCACGTTGACCGCCAATGTGGAGGCGGGACAACTTTTATTTTTGAAAGTAAAAATAAATCGGTGTCGCATGGTAAACCAAAGAGAAGCAGTATATGGTCGGCAACCAACCATACAAGTATTCATGTGTTTTGTATGTTCCAGTCTGCATCCGTAAAACGTTTTCAATACCAATAAACATTCCCAGTCATAATAATGAACTGTATAAAATAGGTGCCAGTACTGTTCCCAATAGCATTTTCATTCAATTCACCACATTTCTTCAGGGTTTTCAGTGACAGTTTATTTGTATTATTTGATTTATATGTATTTAATTCAGCTCATCGGGCTTCAAACCTCAAATCGTAGCTTTATTTTAAAAACTATATTTCAATGTTTTGTACCAGAACAACACAAACATACAACTCAGAGACCGCTTTATATATGCTTTATTGATCAATGCTGGGTCACTTGTTTAGTAGGGGTTATCACGAACGTACTCCATGATGTGCTTCAGGGCCAGCCAGGTCTCCGAAGCCGTCGGGATGATCTGGCTGGCGGGCAGGAGGAAGCCAGAGAGCCCGGTGTCCCTCAGTTCAAAGGCAAAGGAGTATTTGATGCCTATGTCGTAAGACCAGTCGATGCTGCCGCCGCTGGCTTGATCTGTAAAGGACATGTATGTGTCATTTATTTTGGTATTTTGTTTAGTAGTTTGGTCTTTCTCTTTATAGAAAGTTGTCACTCAAACCCTCTACATTGAGCACTTTGAAAAGTTGAATTATGCCATAGTGTCTGTCCCAACTGCACTACCCCACTACGTTTCTTCTAACGTTATTAAACGTATTTTCTTTCCACTGAAACGTGAGTCCCTCTCAAGGTCCCTCATTGGGTCCAATCGATGCCGTATTTGATAAAAGTGCTGAATTAAAACTGTAGAATGAGTACAGTTACAATGCGTTTTGTTCAAACGCATTGGAGTGCACCTACTGCCCTCTAGTGGACGACAGGACTTAAGGCTACGTTAGATGAGGCGCATTTAAATAATAATGAGTGTTCAGGAACCACCGACCACCTTTGTTGGGCGTCGTGACGTGTCACTTACAGATGATTTTGCAGATGCTTCCAACCTGGTAGGCGGTTCCATAAAGGGAGGCGAGTTTCTTGACTGCGGCCCGGCCCACAGAGTCCTGAGGAGACCATGACGAAACGGACGTTACAGGTAATAAATAAGACACGTGTTTCAATGTCATCTTTTGCTTACAGCTAGAGGTGCAAAACAATAGCAATCTGTAGCACAGCAGCCAACACATCTCACCTTTACACGTTCAAACTCGATGTGCACTGATGTCAGATTTTGAATTTGACCATTTACTATGTTTTATGGCTTTTGGTGTTCAGTGCAGGGCCCTACTTTACCTCCAGGTGTGATGTTGATGAGCCATTAGAAGCTATTTCACACCCTATCAAACCATCTACTCCATGGCGGCATCAGACATGGCTGGTAGGGCCTCTCGTGTTTTTGTCCTCACCAGTTCAGCCTTGTCAGGTACATCCTTGCAGGTGTAGCCGTGGGGGTACATAAGGAGCTGGGAGTAGGCGTGGACGGAGATGAAGGACTTGAAGTTCCCATGGGCCTTGATGAGGTTCACCACGTTCCTCACCTCAACCTCAGAGTGGGCAGAGGGTCCGTGGTACAAGTCGGAGCAGGGGTTTCTGCTGGTGCCAGGGCCTGGGCAACACATGCAGGAACACACACACATTTTCTTAAAGGTATCTGTGTTGGTTTTTTTTGGCAGTTTGTGTGTCCATGATTTGATTTGTGCTTAGAAATATTACATGAAAAATGTACGTTTTTGTTTTGGGATTGAAATGACGTCTGATTAACATACAACAACATTTTTCAGAATCATTCTCCACAACCTTCCGGTCGGGATGGTCGGTGTGCCTCAGGGAACCATTGTTTTGAGACATACAAATGAAGTGGGGAAAACAACTGCCTTTTGTTTGCACCTCCAAAACCCGAGTCCCAGTTCCTGTTGGGGTCCGCCCCGCGACAGGAAGAACCAGGGGACCTGGAGCGGGTCTTACGCCACATGCGGTCCTGCAAGCCACAGCAGACAAGTCTTTCATTTTCATATTTCTAAACATAAAAAAGCCAGTGTATAATTTCAACAATGTTAGGAAATTGCTATTCTGTAAGGGTGATCTTATTTATAGAGCTATTAGGAGTTTTCCAAGGAATATATTCCAACTGTGGTGTACCTACTAACGCCGCCTGGGGCAGTAAAAAGCACATTACATTGCATATTACGTTCCATTTTTACCCACTATTCTTCCGGAATCTTCTCCCTATTTCTAATTGACAGTTTAACCATCTCATCATCGTTTTTTCTTGTTGTGAACGTTTTTTTTTTCGTTCAAATGCCCAGGAATGATCTTTGAGACTGTATTAGTTTCAGTTGAGTTGCTGTGATGTCAGGGAGGGCCTACGTGTATGAGTAACCGTCAGGGCTAGCTGTTAGCCTCCATTGCTGTGAGTGTATGAGTAGCCGTTAGCCAACATGGGTGCGGGTGTATGAGTAGCTGTTAGCCTACGTTGGTGTGCGTGTATGAGTAGCCATCAGGGTTGGCCAGGAGGAGCATGTAGATATCCATGGTGTTCAGCAGTGAGGTCAGGGAAGCATCTGTGCCATAGTCCATGGCAATCTGAAAGTCCGATAACAAAGTAATGGTGGTAAGCTTGACTCTGGAGTAACAACAGCTAGGGTATTTGAGAAAGCAAGGTGCAGGCTTGATCGCATGATGACATCACCCATTATGGTTGAACTGGATCCACTGGATCACATTTGAGCTGTCTTTCTCTACCTTGTTTGCGGTCCAAATGCCCGTGGCCGGAGACACCCACTCCCTGGAGTGGATCCCGGTATCGATCCAGATTGCAGGACGGTTGGTTCCGCCAGTGCTGAACTGAATGAAAGAAAAGAAAAACTGAGACATGCATTTCTTTTTCATGTAGTAAGGAATGCTTCAGCATCAATGCCTCGTCAAGCCATGTGGATCAGTTACCTGTGCAAATGTGTCATGGTTGTTTCGTTGTTGAATGTTTTTACAAATCCTACATTGTCCACACTTACTGACACATACAAGATACTGAAAGATACATACTAGAAATCGATATATATTCCCCCACCCCGATCAAAAGTCTAAACAGGGATCTGTCCAAGTCTCTCTCTCTCTTTCTCTCTCTCTGTCACTCTTTCTGTCTCTCTTTCTCTCTCTCTTACCTTGAGGACATACATGGGTCTGTTCTCGTAGGACGTCCCAATCAGTACTTTGGTGACCAGCTTGGGATGTTCAGCCACCAGAGTGTCCATCCATTTGTAGATCTGCATGGGGGACACACACACACGCACGCACGCACGCACGCACGTACGCACGCACGCACGCACACACACACACACACACACACACACACACACACATACACACACACAGAGCCTACTTGAAAGCGCTCTTTATCAACCTTACCTGCCTCTCGATGCAAATGCACTGTATTTAAGTCTTTTTGGATACATGTCTGAATAGCACATAGCACCTCATGGTTTGGACTAGCCTGGCGTGTTAGAGAGCCTACCGTCTCCAGCCTCTGATAGGACCCAAAGTTGTAGTTCGATCCGTCGCGCGCCAACCACTCACTCTCCTTCATTTCAGCCTCCTGTTCATCCAGAAGCTCCTGCACACACACACACACACACACACACACACATACCCACGCACGCACACACGCACACACACACACATACCCACGCACGCACACACACACACACACACACATACACACACACATACATAACCACGCACGCACATACATAACCACGCACGCACACACGCACGCACACACACACACGTACATGAACATATACAAACATACATACACACACACACACATACACACATACACACACGCACGCAAACACACGCACACACACACACATACATGAACATATACAAACATACATACACACACACACACATACACACACCCATGCACACACACACACACATACACACACATACATATACATACACACACCCACATACACGAACATATCGATGGACAGAATATGTAATATGATCAGCATTGATGTTATTTTATCATGCTGTATTGTTGCCTTGTCAAGTCGAAAATGAATTGATATACATGCTGATAACAGCATGTTGCAATGCCTTCCTTCAGACTGAAGTGTTACACGCCAAGACTTCCCCTCCAGCTCTGATGGGAGTTTCCGTTATTTGGACTAACCTGCAGGTTGTGGATCATGACGTAGAAGTGGATGTTGTTGGTCTGCAGGTAGTCCTTGACCCCACTGAGGCTGCCGTGGCCCACGCGCACCTCCACAGGCCGACCCACAGAGACCGGGTGGAGCCAGAAGTCCACCTGCCAGGAGAGAAGAGCAGATTTAACTCTGTGTGTGTGTGTGAGTGTGTGTGTGTGTGTGAGTGTGTGTGTGTGTGTGCTTGCGTGAGTGCATTTGTGTGTGTCTGTGTGCGTGTGTCTGTCTGTGTGTGTGTGTATGTGTCTGTGTGTGTGTGTCTGTGTGTGTGTGAGTGTGTGTGTGTGAGTGTGTGCTTGCTTGCGTGAGTGCATTTGTGTGTGTCTGTGGGCCTGCGTCGGTCTGTGTGAGTGTGTGTGTGCTTGCGTGAGTGCATTTGTGTGTGTCTGTGCGCCTGTGTCTGTCTGTGTGTGTGTGTGTGTGTGTGTGCTCGCGTGAGTGCATTTGTGTGTGTGTCTGTGTGCATGTGTGTGTGTGCAGGCATGCATGTATTTGTATGTTCTCAGCTCACCTCCCAGACCTGCTCATCCTCCAGCGCCTGCAGAAGTTGGACCTGTTCCTCAGCTTCTACATGGACCCTCAAGACCTGGTCTCTTCAGAACACAAAACCAGAGCTCCAGTTTACAGCCAAGCACACAACTCCCAGATCTTCAACACTACAAACAGCAGATGTCAAAGGAAGTCAGTTGTATTTGTATAGCTCTTAATCACAGTTACGGTCTCAAAGGGCTTGACAGGCCACCTTTGACAACACCTTCTAACCATAAAGGGCACTCCTAAATCTCAAGGAAGAAACCTCTGAGAAGGACAACAGAAAAGGGGTGTTAAGAAACACACACATCCTATCCATAGTCTATACATGCACACACAATATACGCCACGATGTAAACCCCACTCACCCATTGAAAAGCCTTTTTCCCAGGGCTGACACAGCGAGCAAGAGCAGAAACGCTGGCACCTTCATTTTTTTGGGGAATGCTCTGGACTGAGCTTACACCTGCAGGTTGAGGATCTGTCACTCACTTTATACAGCCACGGACACATGTTCCCTTCCCACGGAGGTGTCTGCACGCTGGGTCACTATCCAATGGGGACAGTTGTTTAGGTATTAGGTTACAGATGGTTAGTTTAGGTATTAGGTTACAGATGGTTGACTTTAGGTATTAGGTTAGAGATGGTTAGTTTAGGTATTAGGTTAGAGATGGTTAAGTTGAGGTATTAGGTTAGAGATGGTTAACTTTAGGTATCAGGTTGGGCTAAATTTAGGTATTAGGTTAGCGGGTTTAGGTATTGGGTTAGAGATGGTTAAGATGAGGTATTATGTTAGAGATGACTAAATTGAGGTGTTAGGTTAGAGATGGTTACGTTTAAGTATAGTTAGAAATGGCGAGGTTTAGGCTATTAGGTTATGGGGTTATATGGGTATTAGGTTAGAGATGGTCAATTATACTAGGTTGGAGATGGTTAAGTTTAGGTATTAGGTTAGATATGGTTCAATTTAATTAAATAGTTAATCTAATTAACCTAGTAATTAATCTAGTTAACCTAGTCTCATTTGTCTTTGTGTGTGCGTGCGTGCGTGTGTGTGCATGTGTGTGTGCGCGTGCATGTGTGTGCGTGTGTGTGTGTGCATGTGTGTGTGCACGCGCGCATGTGTGTGTGTGTGTGTGTGTGAGAAAGAGAGAGGCAGAATAGCACCAACCATGGAGAATGAAACAAACAATATATCACACTAGAGATGACAGCAGACCTAACAAATTGTACAAACTTTCCACATTGTTTGTTTTAGTAAGTTAGCATGTCTGTGTCTAGACAATTGACATATAAGGGTTTGGGTTAGGGTTAGGGTCATGTAATTGAACACATTGAACTGGGGTTGTTTTGTTATTTCACTCTGTGAACATGCTCTTCTTAATCTCTGTTTGACTTTCCAAAGACCAGGTGAAGATAGTGGTATTTTTCTCAGGTCGACAAGCTTGGGTTGAACACACACAGGCTGGATAAACACGGGTGTTGTATGCAGAAGAGGATGTTTGCTGACATCTACTGTTTGCTGACTTGTTTCATTTCGTTATTCTATCGTTTTTATATTTGAGCAATATCGTTCAGTAGTGCTAAGGTCAGGTCAATCGTATTTGTATAGTCCCTAATCCCAGTAACAGTCTCCCTTTTAGACGTCGATTAGAGCGATTAAAGCACTTAAAGCCACGGCTGCAAAGCAAGCCACACTGTTGTTATTCATTTGATATTCTCAACCATAGACTATTCTCCACACTTCTCACGCTACTGAGTCTGCGCAAAAATAAACACGTGATCACTATTTACGGAAGTGTGAGTCTCGTCGGTTATCGTTCCTCTTTTATCGTAAATCAAATTAAAGCCAATGCGTTATGTCGCATCATATTTCACCGCATGAATCATTCGTTTTAGAATTCAATAATCACTGGAACCGGGTCGGTATGTGCGTCAGCTTAACTAGCGATATGATGTAGTTAGAAGGCGTTTCAGAACGGTAAAGCCACCCGCCAGTAACTAATGCTGATGTCATTATTCGAACCGTCCCGCTTTTAAACAACGGCGTACAATCCCGTAAGGCTGGTGTGGCTTTTCTGTCCATCCACCGTCTATCCACTCGCCAAACTGGTACCATGGGTGCCGAACAAAGCGTTGACACGGAGCACAAGCACTCCGATTATACCTCATCAGGTAAAATAAGTCTTTGTATTAACGGCTCAGTATTTTATGGGGAAAGGGGAGTTTGAATGGATGGATATGGGTATGGGTATACGGGAATGGATCTGCGTTGCGTTAACTTGCACTTGACCGAAATCCTGGTGTCTTTGACGTCAGCTCTGAGAGATGAATGATGAATGCTGGTGTTGTTGCCGCCGCAGTGGTGCCGTCTCCGGCCAAACAGAAGGCGAAGATGGACGACATCGTGGTCGTGGCCCCAGGGACGCAGGCGATGCGTAACATCCACAGCGACCCCGACGTCATCAAGCTCCAGGAGATCCCCACGTTCCAGCCACTGTTGAAAGGTACCTTCAGCCCGATGGAGACACATTTCTAATGGCCATGGCGTCCATGCAATTAGAGTAAAATCCCACCAATGTCTTTATATGTCAAGATGCATGCACATCTCGACCACATGGGCGGTGTATATATAGTTTCATTAATGTGGTGTATTCTGCCAATAAAGTCTACCTCAACTATCTATAAAGACGGTCGGACCATTGATATGTCATCGTCCCGTTGCGACATCACGTGTGCGTTTTACATTAGTGTTTTTGATGGGATCAATATGTGACCCGGAAGAGTGTTGGGTCACCAATGGGACTCAGACATAGTCAGGCTACTGGTATGATACCAGAATGAATGACTACCATGCTGTGTCTAGACCTATGCCCATACACAGTTTGTGTTCCATTTCCACCGTCCATGTCAACATGACTTCCTGTTTCAGACCCAAGGCCGAGACCGTTGTTTTATTTGTAGCCAGAGCCTTTGAAAAGGGTTTAAAACCACCTTGACCGGTCTCTCCAGGGGTGCTGAGTGGCCAGACGTCTCCGATCAGTGTGAGTCTGGACCGGCTGGACTCGGCCCAGGTCATGCAGCTCTGCGTCCGCTACCAGGACCACCTGCACCAGTGTGCCGAGGCCGTGTCCTTCGACCAGAACGCCCTGGTCAAGAGGATCAAAGAGGTACGCAGTCACATGGTCTCTTGGGCCGCCCCTCTCCTCTCTCTGGTCACGCTCTCTCTCGCTTCGTGTGTGTGTGTGTGTGTGTGTGTGTGTGTGTGTGTGTGTGTGTGTGTGTGTGTGTGTGTGTGTGTGTGTGTGTGTGTGTGTGTGTGTGTGTGTGTGTGTGTGTGTGTGTGTGTGGTGCGCATACAAGCTTTCTGTTAATTTGTGGTCTAGTTGAGTTGTTTCACACAGAACCACCTCTCTCTCTCTCTCTCTTTGTTTATCTCACTCTCTCTCTCTCTCTCTCTCTTTGTTTATCTCACTCTCTCTCTCTTTCTTTCTTTCTTTCTTTCTTTCTCTCTCTCTCGCTCTCTCTCTCTCTCTCTCTCTCTCTCTCTCTCTCTCTCTCTCTCTCTCTCTCTCTCTCTCTTCTCCCCCCCCCCCCCCCCCCCCAGATGGACCTGTCGGTGGAGACCCTGTTCGGCGTCATGCAGGAGAGGCAGAAGCGCTACGCTAAGTACGCGGAGCAGATCCAGAAGGTGAACGAGATGTCCATGATCCTGCGGCGCGTGCAGATGGGCATCGACCAGACGGTGCCCCTGATGGAGCGCCTCAACAACCTGCTGCCGGAGGGAGAGCGCCTGGAGCCCTTCAGCATGCGGCCCGACGCCGGGACGGACCCAGGCCCCGCCAAGTAACCCACCTGGCCCCCCACTAAGACACGGAGGGAGGGAGGGAGAATGAGATCTAGAATGATATAGTGAAAGAACGTTAGAGAGAGAGTGTGAAAAGAGACAGCGAGGGTGAGCGAGAGCGTGTGATGGAGCACGAGAGAGTTAGTGTGTAAGTGTGAAGGGAGCGAGAGAGTAAGTGTGTGAGAGGGTGTGAGAGAGAGTATGAGTGTGTGTGTTAGAGTGAGTGAGAGGATGTGAGAGAGAGTATGAGTGTGTGAGAGAGAGTGTTAGAGTGAGTGTGAGAGAGTGTTTGAGAGAGTGAGAGGGTGTGAGAGAGAGTGAGTGTGTGTGTGTGTGAGAGAGAGGGAGATGAAGGGAAAGAGAGGTGGAGAGGCAAAGCCTGAGAGACTTGAATTGAAGGAGACCGGGACTGATGACTCCTCGTTTTATTTCCTCTGCTTGAGAAGTCGTGGACTAATCCCTTAACAGAATGAACTCCGGTCCACTCATGTATTTTATCTTCTTATTAGTACACGTTGTTTTTTGTTCTGTCTGCAGCCCTGGCCACTGCTCCAGTCAATGCAAAAAGGGACGTTTCTTTAACCATGGCCATGGCTTTTAACAGACAAACTGCCGGCTGAGAATTGGCC
Source organism: Lota lota (assembly GCA_026745465.1). Taxonomy (NCBI): domain Eukaryota; kingdom Metazoa; phylum Chordata; class Actinopteri; order Gadiformes; family Lotidae; genus Lota; species Lota lota. The sequence goes on along the minus strand of JACYXH010000705.1, from coordinate 689,681 downwards.
GCTAACAAATATTATTTTCAGCACAATTAGCATTTTGTGGGGAAATGCAGAAGGCTTATTGAATGTTGGCCTGCTGTAGTTGTACCTTATCAATCCCCTTCCATGTAAATGCACCGTTCATCACCCCATGGACTGCTGAGCGTCATGATCATCGCCGTCCTCAAGGGGGCACTGTCGCATCAAAACTCATTTAAGCGTTGAAAAGCTTTATTTGTTGGACTTTATATTTGGATGGGGATCGTCTTGAATAGTTTTTTTTCCTGCCTACTTCCCGAATCAAACGGCATGTGTGTGAATGTAGAATATTTAAGGCGGAAAGGCCTGGACATTTAATAATCGCCAAACTGCAGAAAACGCACTACATTTTCACACCACTCTTGTTGATTTTTTTGCAAGCCCATAAATCAGTCTTCAGTTAAACAGCATTTTATGTCGTCCTTTCTGTTCCGGTTAGTAGTATACCTTAAAAGAATGCTCATAATCTTTCCAATCATTCCAAGGAACTAGCGAGGCGTTTTTCAAAGACTTCTTTCACACTGTGTGGGATTAAGTGCATAAAGTGTGGCTTATCTTCTAGGCCACATGGTGGGCCTTCCTCTCAGTCCATCAGTCAGCCAGTCGAGAGGAATATCAGGAAGACCTCACCTCTCACAGTGGGTCTGCATGCGTGTTATAACAGCAGCAGGCTGGTCTCTCAATGCCCCGCGTCCACCCAGAGGGAGAGCGCTGTTCGCAATGAGCCGCACGTCGACGTCATTCCACAAGCGACTATCAAGGTTAATGATTGGCTCAGGGCTCCCTTCTCGGCAGGAATGATGTACAGACGTAAATATGAGGATGTGTTTTGTGGGACCATCAGCTGCAGCGTTTGTAGACCACAGAAGGCTTGTTGTGTCCCGTTGAGTTGCGTGCTGAAGCGCCACCAGTTCATCCTTCCAACGCCTTAGGACACAAACACGCCTGCGTTCCAGTAGGGGAAGGTGTCGAGTCTAATCCGGGGACGCCGCCTTGATGCCCTTCCCTCAAGGCTTTACGCTGACATTCTGTCAGCGATGAGCGTTAACAAACACTGTTATTCGTAGGCAATTATTTGTTTAATAACTGTACAAAGGCCGGCGTGTATTTTCTTCTTGTCGACGCGGGGTAGTGGAACCTTACAGCGGCGTAGTCCTACAACTGCCTTCACCTGAAAACACGAGAACAAGAAAGTGATGTTTTGTGCGGAAAGGGTTTTCATCATAAACATATGGATCATGCAGCATGGCTCCATGAGTGGTGATGTGGGTCATCAGTGTCATGGAAGCCCAGCCGTCAGCAACCATCACAGCCAATGAGGGAGGCCCACGGACGAGATGGACCAATGATGTCCTTGTAGGAGATGATTCACATTTAAACTTAACTGACCTGAAAACAAACTCGGGTACAAGCTGCCCTGCGCCCACGAAACACCCGCGGTGGGCGCCGAGAGACAATGGGACTCGGGGTAAAGGTTGGATGTTTTTTCTTTAAAATGTCGTGCAGAAAGTCCTTTGATATGCGATCTCCTTTCATGTGCAAATTAAACAGGGTAGCAGGCCCTTAAAAGGCCTTGGGGGTATTGTTTGAACAGGGAAATGGAAATGTGGTTTCATTTCCAAAGAAGGTGGTTGTTTCTTGGAAGTTTCTTAGAATCTCCGTAATGAATAACGCCTCCGATGCTCTAAGCTGTATATTAACACCACAAGATGATACAATTTGCCACCAGGAAATTCATTTGTCTGCAATAGAAGCAAAATCCAATTTCTGCCTCGTGTATATATCTCTCATTTGAATATAAATCAAAGATGTGTTTTTTTCTTTTTTGCTTCCTTCCCTTTTCCTGTTTTGTCCGGTCAAAATTGTTTCCATTAAGCTCCTCTCGTCTCCCCCGTCTAGTTGAATAAAACATGCGCCCGACCCCAGACTTCGGCACATCCAGAAGTTAATTATCAGAGTGGAAATTACATTCCAGAAGTTGCACTTTTGACAGCATCGTCATTATTATATCAGGATCATTCCAGGTCCTTGTAAACCCACTTTGTGTTCAGATCGATCTGCGGCAATTACGCTACAGTAAGCCTGCTCATAATTCAGAGAGTAGTTAAACAAGCTCGAGGGTAGTGCTTACAAGAATAAAGCATTTGTGGAGTGGAAGAGGATGACTACCGGTATAAACAGCACACTGACCCTGTTGTATCCCACACTCTGTGTGTGAACAGTTGATCCTGATTCCTGATCCTGATCCTGATCCCACACTGTGTGTGTGAACAGTTGATCCTGATTCCTGATCCTGACCCTGATCCCACACTCTGTGTAGAACAAGGGGAGCAGGTCGAGTGGTGGGTGGGTGCTTTGGGGTGAGCGCTAATGATTTATTGGTCTTTGTATCGTAAGAGGTTCTCTAACTCTGGTTGCACTGCAGCCTGAAAAAAAAAGATCCTTGTTTGTCGGTTCCAGCCGAGCAATCTGTCTGGTCCGAGAGACTTTCCTGGGCTAATTTGGGTTGTAAAAATAGAGGCAGTAATTGAAGAGAATCAATAAACACAAAGATGCTTGGCTTGTTATCTCTTGTGCTGTTCGTTGTCTTAGGCTACAGGAGCGGAGTAGCCTAAGACAAGAAATGAGGTCCAAACTAAATAGACAATATACAGGCCAGGCACGTGCAGTCATATTTATATGACTAACTATATATATATATATATATATATATATATATATATATTTGTATTTTTAAATGTCCAGAACCTTTTGGGGCATTTTATTTTTGTGAATGCACTGCGTTCAGAAGCTCCGCAGTGGGGACATCTGCTGATAGATCTTTTGGAAACAGATTATTTCTGTCAAGGCTGTAAATATTCCATCCATAATTCATAGTGTGTTTGTTTGTTTGTTATTCGGAGCTGTGGGAGCGCAGGACATCTCCTCTCACATCCTCAGCATCGCAATGATCTGCTGAGGATGTGTCCTTTTATTATGTGTCCCTTTTATTACAATATGTGTCCCTTTTTGTTAGAATATTTTTCACTTTTATTTAAATGTGTCCCTTTTTATTACAATACATGTCCCTTTTATTACAATATTATAATTAGGAGTGTCATTAGTATTATTTTAATTATTATCATTGCATCCTGTTGAGTCAGCACTTGAGAATGTTGTTTTTATCGACAATACTTTCTACGCAATGTTATGGACGCCATAGTTGTAGATGGGTTCCCTGGAGTGTGGTTGATGACCTACCTCCATTCCCTTCTTCGTGGTTCCACTGGTGCCGTTGCATCACAGGTTTCCCATCCCCTTGATTGTGATCTACAGTGGACTCTGTATATATAAATATATATTTGAGAAAAAAAGCACTGGCGACTGGTAGGCCTACATTTTCTCGACTCAATTTCTTCTTATCCAGATTAAGTTTCAAAGTAAAATAAAATTCAATGAAACATAACAACAGTAACAATACAAAACCTCACGGTGGTAATTGTGATGATGTTGTAACAAGACTTATGTTTCAACGTAGGACTAAAACGTACTTTGTCCAGTAAATGTTACAACATTTTAGAGAAAAGAGCCAATCTCATGGATATTATACCTTTGTTACCTTAAACAAGAGAAACATTCACGTTATTTGTATCTCGAATGGTTCAAGTGCTGACACCTCTGCAGATAGAGTCATGGCCATCTCATGGGAACCAATGAGCTGGAGGAAAACAGTTGAGCTGTGTTTGCTTCGCTGCTGTCTCTGAGTTCCCCAAATTAAAGTGACACAAGAAAAATCATTTAACAAAATCATTCATATTTAGTGGGAGAATATGAATTCATAATTGATTTCCTAATTTCTTTGTATTAATTATTATTGCATCCTAGAAGATGCCCAGTATACTGCTCTTGAAACAGTACTGTTATTAACATCTTCGTCCTAGTAAGGTATTGCCTCTTTCAGTGCAGATGTGGTGAATATAAAGTTGAACTTCCACTTTTGCGATGCCATTTGGGTGTCCTACAGGCTGGGTTGTAGGTTCCTGTGCGTAGGGCCAAGTCGTGGACTCACTGAGGTTGAAATGCTCAACATGGGGGCGGTTACTTATTGGTGTGACTGATAGGGTGAGATTCTCATGGCTTTATTGCTGAATTAAATCATAATGTATTTTATATAATTTAGTCAGTTACGGTTTTGTAGGTATTGGTTTAAAGATTAGTAGTTGCTTTTTAACATTTGTTGGGTTAAACCAACATTTCTTTCATCGTACGTTAATTCAGGGTAAATTGAGCCTATTTATTTTTTTATATCATTAATCATTACTCTGCCTGTCACTTTGTGACTTCCCCACAATGTGACTTCCCCTTCGTTATTGCAGAACATAACTGCATCACCAGATATGATCAAGAGTATTAGGGTTAGGGTAGGGTATTTCCATTTATATGACAATCATAGGGAAATTATGTAAATCTAATAAAAAATTTAATAAAATATATGATTCAATGTATATTAGTATAATGTTCCTTTCTGCAATGGCACATTGCAGTATGTAACCACCCTCCTCCCAGACTAACTAGTGTTAACTGCACTATTTTCACCTGAAGCACTTCTGAAGTAAAGTTAAGCAGTAAAGTACATTTCTAAAAGGTAGAGCGACACAGCCCCCTCTTTCGATCAAATGTTGACATCATTAATAATATATGGGCAGAGGGATTGTTTAAAGAGTATATCGAATAGGCCTTAAAAACACTCACAAAGTACAGTACAGCACGTGACACTACAGATAATGTTAACACGGAGCCTGAGAGCCAACAGTGTTTCTAAAAGAGCTATGAAGTCAGAGGTTAGTGTCTAAATGGTCCTTGATGACCTTAATGAATCCTTAATGATGATAAGGATTGGGCTGTTTCCCTCCCATCTGTAATCCTGTTTATCAATAATTACTGCTACTGAAATATAGATATAGTTACTCACCTTGAATGGATAAATAACAGTTTGTTCCTGCTAATGCAATTCCATCTTGATTATGTACTTCCATTGAGTATGTACCCTTGTCTGACCAGTTGATGTCTTTTATAGTAAATATTCTAGTACTGACATTAAATGAATATCGAGTGTCTGTTATCGGAATATCATCCTGTACTATCAAAATGTCGTTTTTCTTCAATTTATAAAGATCGTCTTGTGACTGAGTAGACATCTGGAACTCCACGGTTCCTTCGAGAGGGCCAAAGCACTGGGTTGTGTGTGGCGTTGCAGAAGGTCTTCCCACCTGGAGCTTTTCAGAAGAGAATAAAACAACACAGGAGAGATATCGCACTCAGATTCACAGATCACCTCTCACTATTACTATAAGAACTCGCTTATTACTATTACTATAAGAAGGATGGACATTTTGAATACAAGAACTCCTGATCCAGCAGTCCTACTGTGTTACAGCAGAACTTCTGATCCAGCAGTCCTACTGTGTTACAGCAGATCCTCTGATCCAGCAGTCCTACTGTGTTACAGCAGAACCTCTGATCCAGCAGTCCTACTGTGTTACAGCAGAACCTCTGATCCAGCAGTCCTACTGTGTTACAGCAGAACTTCTGATCCAGCAGTCCTACTGTGTTACAGCAGATCCTCTGATCCAGCAGTCCTACTGTGTTACAGCAGAACTTCTGATCCAGCAGTCCTACTGTGTTACAGCAGAACTCCTGGTCCAGCAGTCCTACTGTGTTACAGCAGAACTCCTGATCCAGCAGTCCTACTGTGTTACAGCAGAACTCCTGGTCCAGCAGTCCTGCTGTGTTACAGCAGAACTGGAATAAGGAATAAAGGTAAGTGGTGTATGAGTGAGCAGGAGGAAAACATTTTCTCTTTGCTACTCACTGGTCGGTATTAGGAGAGACATGGGGTTGTGTTGGCCTTGTCCTCTAATGGTGTTGGACTGTGTGTGTGTGTGTGCATGTGTGTGCGTGCGTGCGTGTGTAAATAAACTGGGAGCAGAGCACATTATAAACAGACCGAGAGAGCATATCAAATAGTAGCTGGAGTAGTGATGCACGTTCATCCCGTGTATGTTTGATAAACATATCTTACGTCACATCATTGTTTGAAGGAGGGCTGCCTTAGCATCATGGCACAGTGGGGTGGACAGTAGTTGGCCTAAGCTCTGTTGTCTTCACCATCACGTGAGCACCAGCATGTAGATCAAATCCCAGCCACGTGCCATGCTGTCCTTACGTCCCAATCTGCTTGGAGTTGGAGTGGGAGTGGGTGGAATATGTGTGGCGCTTCACGGAATAATCAGCCATACTGGGATCTCTCACATGCAAACTCTTTCACACACAGCGCCTGACATTAACAGCTATGAAATATTCAGATGGCTTCTCGGTCGGCGCGCACTCACAGCAAGAGGCGCGAAGCTGACGAAGACGCTGATGAAGAAGCTGATGAAGAAGCTGACGAAGAAGCTGACGAAGACGCTGACGAAGACGCTGATGAAGAAGCTGATGAAGAAGCTGACGAAGAAGCTGATTGGCTGATGCTGCTGTAGTGCACGTGGTGCTGAAGCTGCCACACGAGTTCACACCTTTGCACTAACGAGCTTCCAATTGATGGATACCCTTCATGGGTTCCGAGCGTGTAATTACCCGGCACGCACTGACAAGGGAATTAGCAGCGAGGAAAACAATGGGGATTTGACGTCCAACCCTTTGGGCGTTGGCTTGGTTAAAAACGGTCATGTTTGAGAGCGCATTTGTTTGAACAAAACAAAGAATTGTTTCTACACAACATTTACTTCAATAGATTTCTACATCATTTAAACGTGAATGTTTTTTAATCATAATACCAATTTTATAGTATGGCTATTTAAAGTATAGTTTGAGTGTATTGGAATAAAGAACTTTATAAATGCATTCATTAGTACAATGACTTTAAAATATATTTAATACTTTTTTTCCCCCAAAGCATTAGCATACTGACTAACGAGTTGGTGTTGTTGTGTCATCAGCAGGCTGGCAAGGCTGCTGTGGAGAGACTTGAGCTCCTTGGACAGCGACCTATCGTCTCCTCACCGAGGGGAACCGGCTGACCACATCGATTCTCCATTGTATTCAACACAGCTGCTTCAGGTCCAGCAACCAAGCCTCACCTGCAACCAGCCCCTAACCAAGCCTCACCTGCAACCAGCCCCTAACCAAGCCTCACCTGCAACCAGCCCCTAACCAAGCCTCACCTGCAACCAGCCGCTAACCAAGCCTCACCTGCAACCAGCCCCTAACCAAGCCTCACCTGCAACCAGCCCCTAACCAAGCCTCACCTGCAACCAGCCCCTAACCAAGCCTCACCTGCAACCAGCCCCTAACCAAGCCTCACCTGTGCAGGAACCTGGCAGTCTGTCCTCAGCCTGAGAGAAGGAGACCAGCACCCACAGGTAGAGTGGGGTGAGAAGCCAAGGCCACCGTCATTAGGTGGATCTTGGATGTGCTCGTAATGTTTCACTTGCAACGTTTGACTCATCAGTTGTCCTCCTTGTTTCCATGGAGTCGGCCGCACTGTTCCGGGGACTGTGCGGTCTTCGTCGCCGCGTCCGTTGCGTGGCAGCTGCATCCTCAGGTGATGGTTTTCTACAGTCACCTTCTACGCCTGGGCGACGATGACCTTGGAGAACTGGTCTTTCTCTCCTCTCTCTTTTGAGCAAGAGGAATCAAACCTCTGAAACGTTTTAGTGAACGGACCAGAAAGGGATTACTCCTTTTGATCCCCTATTCCCCGGCTTGTCCCAACCCGTCTCCTGTGACCCCCCGGGGACTAACCCCTAGTGAACATTGACCCGGTGCAGGAACATATTTACCCCCCCCCCCCCCCCAACCCTTACGTTTGATTGATACAAATCCACAGTTGTGTGACCTCCCCAATGTTTCCAGCTGCACTATTTGCATCCTTGAGCTGAGATGAACCTAACCTCGTGTCTGTGTTCACTGCGTGTCGCGGCCCAACAGAGTCTGGTGATCTACCGTACCCTCGGTCGCCGCTCTGTTCCCGTCTTGCCAATCGCCGCCGCCGTGTCGCCGCTCTGTGGGCCTGGGGGGCCTGGGGGGGCCTGTTGGGGCCTGGGAGGGGCCTGTCGGGGCCTGTTGGGGCCTGGGAGGGGCCTGTCGGGGCCTGGAGGGGCCTGTGCTTCGCAGCTCCCGACGGTTTCTCAAGTAGTTGTTCTTCTCCCGTTACTACTTTTCACAAGCGGTTCTTGAGTTACGGGGAGGCGCCTGAGAGTCCGGCCCCCCCCCCCCCCCCCCCGGGTGAGCCGGTCCGGATGACCGCAGTGCTGAAGCGTAGGAACGGGCCGGTGGAAGACCTCAGACCTCAGGTTTCCTCGACGCACTCCGGCACACGGAAGGGTCGGAAGAAGATGGAATTGGAACTCTGTATGATTGTGTTGGGGGCCCCTTTATGCCACCCCTGGGACCCCAACAGTCCCAGCGCCACACCTGGAACGCCGCTGCTCAGCGCTGCCGGTCTCTGCAGCAAAACGCTGCTTTCTAAACGGACCGGATCTGCTGCCTTTCTCCAACTGGGTCAGTCGCTTGATCCTGATGGAATGAACAGGCTCCGTGATTCATTAGTCCCAGCGGTCCGTCACTCCCCGTCCGTCCGTCCGTCCGTCCGTCCGTCTGTCCAGGGACCCATTGTGTTGCTTTTTCTTCTTTTTTTTAACGATCGCACCACCTAGCAAAACTTTCGCCCCGCATCCAACACTTTTGAGATTGTCCGGTGAATCGAGATCAGCGCGCCGACCCTCTCTGGCGCTAGCGCCGCGGTTGTCACGGCGATGAGTAACGGCCAGGACGATGACAAATAACTGCGAGGTAAGTCAATTTTAATTCAAAGTTCCTGACGGGCTGAAATGGATGGAGGGGAAAGTTGTTGAGGTGGAGGGGAGGGCGCTACGAAGGGGGCGGTGGGGCTGAGGGGAGATCTAAGATGGCAGCTGGCCACTAGATGTGGGGAGAGGCCTGGTCGTGGGAGCCTGCCAATAGGATACTCCTAAAGTTCCCTCTCATATTGGATTCGCATGATGAATGCCAGGAACAGGGGGAGCGTATCGACGTTCCTTCTTTTTTTCTTGCCGTGGGTAATCATCGCTCTCATACACAGAAGCTCCAGGCCTCGCATGAATCATTCATCGCCTCAGCGTTGAGGCACGGTGATTATTTCCTGGGGGGGACGGGGACCAGTTTTAAAGAAATGTTGTGGGGAGGGGGAGGGGGATTTTGATAAGTCAATCAGTTATGAATCAGTGCTGTGCGTTGCGGTGATTAAACGATGGGGTTTCGTGGGGGTTGTCACACATTGTGAGCGTGACCGCGCTGTTTGGCGACACTGTTTGTGTCTCGTTGGTTAAACACGATAAGCGATCGTCTAAACGCATCGGGAGACGACGCCACCCAGAGAACCACAATACTTTACATTTAGCGCACTGTACACAGCAATATGACCTGGCTATAGGTGGAGTCCTTTACATCGCAGCCCTGTTCCGGGCGCTAGTGTGGTGAGGGCATGGGACTCCCCGCCTACACATACTGCGTTCCAACCCCAACCTCTGCGGTCTACCTGTCAGTGACCGTGAGCAAGAAGCTCCTCCCCCAGCCGCTCATACACTCACTGATGGTACTTCTTAACGAGGTGTCCTTCATCGATAC